>JAVKLA010000047.1:8542218-8557070 GCA_034782735.1 Sagittarius serpentarius
CCCAAACTGGCCAAAGGGGTATTCCATACCATGGGACGTCATGCCCAGTATATAAACTGGGGGGAGTTGGCTGGGGGTGGGGATCGCTGCTCAGGAACTGACTGGGCATCGGTCAGCGAGTGGTGAGCAATTGCACTGTGCATCGCTTGTTTTGTGTATTCCAGTCCTTGTGTTATTATTGTCACTTTGTTGTTGTTGTTGTTATTAGTGTCATTGCTAGTTTCTTCCTTTCTATTAAACTGTTCTTATCTCAACCCACGAGCTTTACCTTTTTTCCTATTCTCTCTCCTATCCCACTGGGTGTAGGGTGGGGAGTGAGTGAGCTACTGCGTGGGGCTGAGTTGCTGGCTGGGTTCAAACCACGACAGCCTCAAATTTTGTCTATTTGATTCTGTAACCAAAGCAGCATTCTTTCAAATGCCATATATATGTACCTATGTATGGTAATTCACATTTTCTAATACTTATTCATCTTGAAATAAATGGAATTTTTCCATTTTGTTCATGAACATTCTACTTCATTTTCTCCACATTTACAGATTAAATCCTTTTTACTTTTAATCAGCCACTGAATAATTACAATTATAATACTGCATATTTCACATACAATATTGGTACTCTCTGTTCATTTTTTAGAAAGGACTCCTTGGAGTGATTTACGGAAACATCTGGAGATAGCCATCATTAGAAAAATAAACTAACTATGAATTAAAAGTGAAAAATAAAAAAGTAATAAAAAAAGAGATCTCGGCTTTTATCAGTTCACACAGATTGAGGCTTCAGGGGAAAAAAATCTTTTTTAATTGCAGTTCAGAAGCCAAGTTCTTCAAAACAGAATTGAAAGAAACTCTGAATCACGCTACTGCCTAAGTTTCTGTAGCAGGCCAGCATTTGATTTTGTCTTTTATTTCTCCAAGATTAACGGAAGAAACTTTAAAAAGAAGACTTTTTGAATTAAATATTAAAATACATGACAGTCCAAACTGTATGCAGCAGTTTCACTCACTTCAATATTTAATTCAGCACCAAAACTATCTTGCTAACTTAGTTCGTTCCATCACATGAATTTCAATTCGCTGTTGCATTTAGCTTGGACCATACTTCATTCCTCCGTAGCACTCATCCAAGTGCAGGAGAAAGTCATGGAAACCCCATTCCAGGTGGGATAGCGAGTTTGTGACACAAGAGCAGGAGTTATCTGGGATTTTTTTAATACTAGGTTGGGGTATTGGTGAGAGGAGGACTGTCTGTATGGATCTCTGGTGAGGAGACAGCAGACTAAGACCATGGAGGTTTGGAATGAAATATTTTCTATGGTAGGCTTCTACTCTGAACAGGAACAGACCACCTCTTTCTCTTTGTCTTGATTCCACTCTCTAAAAGACAAGGTAAGTTGGCCAGAGTAACTCTCAATATTATAAGGATTTTAAAAATATCAAACACCATACTCACAGTTCTTTCTAACAGCGATGAGAGTGACATTCATCTTGAAAATAGCAACAGCTGTTTGTATCACACAGAAGGAAGAGCAGCGCCACTGTGAGCTGTTCCAGGCTAAACATTTGCCATCCCCTTTGCGCTGTTTTTTACATTTACTGCAAAGCCCTTCACAAGCAGGCATCTTCAAAAGATTAGCATAAACTGGAAGGAATGACAGGAGGATGCGAGCTGTTGGGGTTAATGTGTGGGAGGCACCATGTTCTTTGGTTGCATCTTACTGCAGGGACCCAGCCCCCCTAGCTATCTTTACTCTTCTCTTCCTCCCCCCTTGCTTTTCTTCCTGTTCCCTTCTTTCTTCCTCCTTATTGCCCGAAACTCTGCAGAAAGACAATTTCCAAGACTTCTTGTTTATATTTGTATTAGATTGAGTGGGGCAACCTTGGCCTCCGCTCTCATCAGCTGCAACTCAAAGCACCATGCAGACACACCGTCTGCCAGTCAGCCAGCTCCAGGCCTGGAAGCCTTGCAGCCACTTCAGCATCGTGCCACACTTGCCTTAATTAATCCAGGCACATGCTGATGTGGCTGTAACGCTTCCAGAGTCTGAGAAGTATCTGTGTTGTGCTGCGCAGCTATAGCAGTTCTAGGCTGTTACTCCTCATTGTCACAAATACCTTTGCATTATACTTTATAATGCCTCCATTGATTAATTCCTGTATCACCCACTTAGTTTTATCTTTTTTGTAGTATCAGTCTTCCTGTCTTTTTTGATTTCACCATTACATTTGTCTTTTCTCCTCTTTTATGACTTGCACCCACAGCCTTTCTTCTCCTGTTCTGGTATCTCTTTTCTATTGACACTTTGCTGTTCTACTCTTCTTTCAGCCTTTTTTAAAATTAATTAATTTTATTATTACTATTTTTAACCTTTTCTACACTTTGGCCTTTCCGCGGAGGAGGCTGAGTATGGGAGCATGGCCCACAAAAGCAACAGTGTTTTTCAAGAGGAAGTCAGCACTTGAGATCTACAGTGCCATTAACCACTGCAGCACAGGTGAGCTGACAGCTACAGGTTTCTTTCTCATTTTCTATTTATGGAGCTCGCTTCCTGCTTTCCTGGAAAGTGAGTCTTTAGGCAGTAGCAGGAGAGAGGAAGTCCTGACGCTAGACCTGCCACCTTTCAGCGTTTGAAGTATTTTCAGGCTGAGAAGACAAAGATTTCTATTCCCTGGTACCTCATGGTATCTCTCTTTCACAGAGAGAAAAAGGCGGCTGCCGGCAGCTGCTTCCTGTGTTTGCACCAGCTCTTGGCAGCTCTCTGCTCCCACGGGGTGTTAGTTGCATGTATCGCTCTCCACATGCTCTCTGGTGACGGAACAACACTGCCAAAAGCATAGCAAGGAAAGCTGTCTCGTAGGCCCTTGTACATCCCGTAGCTAAAGGACTGTTTGCGGCTCCTTTTATGGCTGTTGAATTAAGAAATTCAGAGAACGCTAATCTATCCTAGCAATTTCCGTTCTACTTTTGCTAAGCTACCCTTACCAAGTTTTCACTGCACAGTGCATCAGCCAAATACGTGGGAAACGGACAATTTCTTCTGACTCTGCACAGAGGTTTGTAATAGAAATATTAAAAGTTGCTAGGAATAGAGAATGCATGGGTGTGGAAACACCAGAAGGAACAAGAAGAGAAAAGATAAAAGGATGGCAAGTTTTGATGACACAGCCCATCTTGAAGACCCCAGCACTTCTATCTATACATGGTTTCTCAGTAACACCCAGCATAGGAAAACAAAGGACAGCCTAAAACAAAGGATAGACCAAAGGCATTTGGAGATGATGGCAGGAAGATGAAGAACCGACCTGAAGCCCTCAGTCAGCCAGACACAGACAGAAAATGCAGTAAGTCAGCAGTGCTGCCTAAAGGCTCTCAGAGGCCGAACAGGATGGAGAAACACAAGACCACAGTCACCATCAGATCACAATGCACATCCAGAAACCAGTCCATAGGTGACAACCATGCCTACCAAATGTTTCTTCCTCTATTCCTCTTTCTCCAGCCCACTTCACACAAAAGCAGGGCGGTCATCCTCCGCAGAGACTACGTGGCCCACACTGTTCAGCCATCTTAAACACATCAGAAAGGTGTTTCAAGGAAAACAATCTGTCAAGGCACAAATCCAGAGACAGCAATTCAAACCAAAGCACTTACATACATTTAATTGCCACTTATCAAATGTTAGTTCCCTTGGAGCAAATACCAAAGATAGACTATTGCTATCTGAAGGAAAACTAACTAGAACTATGTGTTTTCAAAACAGAAGGCTGTAACATTAACTGGAAGAGCACAATGAGAAAATAACTCCAGCTCTGAATATAGCTGAAAGAAACGGTCTCAAATAAGAAAACTTTGAGAATTTGAAGAGTCTTCTGTGAGGCATTCACAGAGTTTCTGTAAAAGTCAGCATGCTGTCAATCATTTATGCTACTATGCCACAGTGTCAGCAAAACCAAATATGGTTGACCTAAATATGGTTGACCTGTAACTTCTGGCACAGGTCTTACCCTGCAATGAAAAACTTCTTCAGACTGTTGTTTACATGGCAGATATCATTCCTCTGTGCAAAGATTTTGTAGGGCTTTTTTTCCAATCAGCTTCTGTGGCTGATCTCAACAATTTATATCAGACTGAAAGGTTCAAAGTGTCTCCAGTAAAGGTCTGAATGCAGTATTTTTCAAAGCTTTACAGCCAGTGGTCTAAACTAATGGGCAACATACCTAATGACAAATCTATTCAGTAATTAACTCCTCTGCATTTCACTTTAGGCAAAACCTCAGTTTATTCTGTGATGAATTGGTGGTAAGTGGATGCCTGGTGGCAGGGTTCTGAATGGGCCTGTTTCACCACAGATACCTTTGCAACTCCAGTTAAAATTGCTCAGTTATCAAACAACATCCCTGAAAATGGGTTGCAAACGACTTTAATTCTTACACGGAGCTGGGGAGCTGGAGGTGGGGTGGAAGGGGATGTGTGTGTGTTTGTAGGGGGGGGGGAGCTATTTGAACCTACATTTATGTAAACTCGTCATTTGCTACATAATTGCCATTACAGTGCAAGGTGTTGATGGGACTAAAGAAAATTTATATCACAAAGTACCGTGAGAACACCTGGGAACCAGAGTAGCCTCCTGAAAAACACCTGTAAACATATATCCCTCAAAAGAAAAATTATTCTGTAACTTCAGAATCAAAATTAATTCTCTCATATACATTGGCAAAGTCACTAGCTGCTTTTGGGGCTAGAACCAAGACATAGAATTAACACCAGAAGCTTGGAACCAATTAAAAATAAAGAAAAGAAAATTAAAAGTATAAAGATGGCATTGTAGGGAAATATGCAGAACAGTAACGGCTGAAGAAGGTCTTAAAGATTTTAGTATTTAGCAATCCTCTAAAGATGCAGTTACAGAGAAATGAGGTCTGAAAAGGACATATAGACAACAGCAACAGAATTATGTAAAGTGAAGGAAAATTTCAGAGTACTGAGATCTTATGATTGGATCTGGAAGACAAAAATTCATCTTCCTAAACTACTTCTCTGAGACAAATTCAAAAAAAAAAAGTCACTAAAGAGATGAAACAGACTGGCAGTCAAATGCTCCACTTAAGTAAGTATAGCAACAATATGACTCCCCCACCAACAGAAAGACTGAGAAGGTGGTGCATCTTGCGCCTCTGCGGGTTAAAACCCATTTGCTTTTTCTGAAGTTTTTGTGACTAGAACCACCTAATAAATATTGAAAAACAATCCTCCACTCCACCCAACCCCCAAATCCTCAATTTCAAATGGTATTAGCACAAATGCAACAATTCTGTAGAGAAAACTTCTTTACATATGTATTGTTCAAGGGTAAGAAGCCTGCTACTCTGTGCACTTTGGACAACACCTTGACAATCTCTTGAGGCACTAGGAGAGAAGAGTGCTGCATAGCACAAAGAACAGTTTATAAATGGGATCCACTCCCTCACAATATGCAGTACAAGTAGGTTCTACGTCCCATTGGGTTCTCTCCCTCTCTATAATAAGAGACCCTGGCATTTCTGAAGACGACATTTACAACACAATTGAGAAAGGGCTCCCATTAGGTATATTGAACAGGATTATAGTTACATTATTAAGCTCCTTACATCAATCTGCTGGTGAGAAAGTTGCAGCCGTGGGACTGCATACATGGGTGCTTCAGACTTTTCTGAAACTGAAATACATACTCTGGCTCGCTAGGTATACAGTTTTAAAGAGGAAAATGTCCTTAATCCCATTTGCAATAAAGTGTTCCCAGAAGACATGTTATTGTTAAAGCACCAGTTGACTGATGGTGCAAATCTTAGGCTCCTGGGATAATTTGGAGAGGGTACTGTTTCTGAAGATTGCAAAGGAGAGAATGTTTTTCTTTTTTTTTCCTCCTGAAGCTGATGAGTCAAAGGGAAGTAGAAGATAAATGAACTGGACTGAGTTCTTATTGATCTATACCTCACAACTGACCCTAAAATGTGGATATCTCCAGGTGGATTTGGCAGCCTCGAGGTGCAATGGTATGAACTGACTGAATTCATTTGGAAAGAGCATTTAAAAAAATATTGGTTAAAAAGAAATCACCTTCAAAGGGAGTTTTCTTATTCTCGATCTCTGTAGAGACACAGACATTATTTACAAGTTCAGATGGTAAAGTAATACAAAATCCAAATACACAAGCAGTCACAGTGTGTATGACTAGTATGAAAACTGTCCAATACCTTGTAGTTTCTTCCTGTAAGACAAATACTTAATATTACAGTTTGCAATAATTGCCTAGAACATTATCTCCTGTATAAAACCACCAGACTGACAGAGAAGCCAGTTCTTAACCTTATTTCAGGAATTGTAGATGTGTTTGAAATTTTAGCACGTACTTATTTATTTTTTTTATCCTCTGTGTAATTCTCTGGTATTTCCCTAGTTTTTTTTTAAACCAGTAGCTCTCAGAAATCTCATTAGAATCTTCACAAAGGTGTTTTTTGATTTGGTTTGGCTTTTTTTGTTTGAAGTCAGCATTCTCCAAGTCAATTGGAATATCACGGGAAAAAGAAAGATCAATGCGTATTGCCCAATATTTCAGGATTTATTTCTATGTGGCTAGTACAATGGATTAATATATCTCTGAAATTTTCACTTTCATTAAAGACTGCTATGGCAGAAATGTTAACCCCCCAAAATTATGCAAAACATAGTACTAACACTATTTAATAAGCTTAAGTTCTATTTCTTTCTGTATACTTCCCTGCCCTAAATTCAAGTGGAAATACTCAATATCAGCAAGAGATAGCAAAATATAGATTAAAACATTTTACCAAGTTTTCCTGCTAGTCCTTTGCATGGCACTAATAATGGAGAGAAAAGGTCAAATCCAAATCTAATAAATATTTTTTCCATTCTCTATTCCCTTGGTATTTTTCTATCTTTAATATTTAGGTAAAATTACATAGTTGGTTATTAACTTCTCACCTAATCTCCATGGAGTCTTTGATAACACGAGTTATTTTCCTGTATAAATGCTGACTGCAATGGCAACGTACCTGCAGTCATCCCACACAAGTCATTCTGTGTTCTGAATTATTGAACATACTGTTCTCATTACAAAATTCTGTCTGTAGTTTTAACTAAACAGAGCTTATCCTGAAAGGGAAGAAGCACATTTAGACTGTGAATAAGAAAAAACATAGTAAGGTAGGGCTAGAAGAGGTCTCAAGATCCACAAGTCTGCCCTCCAGCAGGAAAGGAAGCTCACGCAGATCACCTCTGACCAATATCAAATTTGTTGACTCTGTCCAGCATGAACTGAAGGAGGTTCCACACTCTTTCTTCATAGGCTATTCTAGTCCTTTACAAGCCTCACCGTTTAAAAGCAGTTTCCTCATTTGTTAACAACATCTACAAATTATTCCTATTTTTTTTCTGGTACTACTCGGGTGTGGGGAAGTAATTCTCATCTTTTTATTATGGATTTGTGCACCTTGCAAAAGAGATCATACTCTTCTCTTTTTAAACTTACCAGAGCTGAATTCTTTCATGGTTTTCAATGTTTTCCAAACCTGTTGGATTTCTTTTCTTCTGGACCTCCTTCACTTTGCCTATACAGTCCTTCAAGGATGATGCTTAAAACTTCACACACTACTCAAGTTGAGGGTTTCACCAGCGTCGAAGAATAATAATAAACTCCCTTGTGTTACAAGCAAAACTCCTGCTACTTCATTTCAGTTTAAGATCTGTGTTTTCCCTCCTACAACAAGAAGAAGAAAAGTTTATTTGACCTTTTTCTTCTTAGAGACATGTGGTTAGCCATCTGCTGCAAGCCCTGGGATTCTCCACTGCAGTACCAGTGATTAGCCAGTTCATCATTTCTCAAAGCTTATTCTGGTATTTTCCTGTAATATTTAAAATATTCCTAACACAGTGAAATCCAGAAATATTCTAAGTATATACTCTATTTGTCAGCAAAATTGAGTGGGAAACATTAGATAGAGCTGCACCAAGGAACTCTTTGCAGAACCTTATGGAATGCTCTTCCCTTTTGAGAGAAAACCACAGAGAGTGGGGTGGGGGAGCAGGGGATCAGCCAGTTGCACATATACTGCATAGCACTTCACCTGGTCAATATCTCACTAGTTTGCTTGCTCATGTCAGGTAAGATAAGGTCAAAATTCTTACCAGGGTAAAATATCACAGACTGTTCCCCCTTTCTTTGTCCACTAGATGATGATTGTCCATTGAAGAAAGTAAACTGATTTGTTTGATGCAATTTGTTCTTGTCAAATTCATCTGGTTGCTTTCTTCTATTTAATTATCCTCTAGGTCCTATAAATTGATTCATAATCCATTTAGGGTTTTTTTTACTTCCCTAGTACTGCATATTGTGCTCATTTTTTCCTCACCCTTAAACTACATTTTCTATATACTGTTTGTTCTTCTTCAGTCCCCTAGGACCTAACCTGTCCTCTGTCATTTCTCAGAAGTAATTAATGATTTAAAAAGTGCCTCTCATTTTTTTAAGGCTTTGAGAAAAAAAATACTTTAGACTTTGCCAATTAAAAACATCCAAGTTAATGAAAGACTCCTAAACTTACTCTTTCTTTAAAGAAAGAATAGAGCATTATTTCTTTAAAGACTCTTAAACCTATTCTTTCTCTGCCTGTGTTAAAAATTAATGCATTAGAAATCTAATGCATCTTTATTCTAAAAGCCAAAAGAAAGGCTTTAATGCTATCATTCACTCTTCCAGTTTGAAGTGATGGATACTTTCCTTTATTTCTCCCAATTTTCCATGAATGTATTAGAATCTTTTCATCTTCCTTGCCAGTTAGGCATTTTACTTGTTAGTTTGCCTTCCTCTATTATCTGTTTGCTCATACTATCTGTTTATTGTTGTCTTTAGCCATTCTTCTGGCCTCTCAAATACAATCCTGATACAGAAAAAATACCCTTGAGCACATAAGAAGCAATGGAAGTACCTTCTCAATCATTAGTGATTACATTTGAGAAATGATGAACTGGCAGGAACTCGAAAAGAGCATGAAAAATATATTGAAAATATAACAGAGAAATGAGGACCACAGGCAGCATTGCAGAAATACTGAAAAAACCCCAAACCAACCAACCAACCAAAAAAACCAAACCCAACCCAAAGCAACAAAACCCCCCAACCTCTCCATATGCTTCTTATCGCTTCTTCTGCACTAGGATAGCTTGCTACTGTTTTTTTAACATATTCCATTTTCTTACAACATATTTAGAGAAGGTATGATGAGAGCGCTTTATTACTTATTTTCCCAAGCGACCCTGTCTGTCATTTCCAAAAGACTAATTTTTCCTAAGTTTATTAACTTTACTCTGCTACTCTGTTCTTTCCCATGGGGTTGTGAACACTATCATTTCACGAACACTTCCAACACATTAACAGGTCACTTTAACTTCATGCGTTTTCTCTGTGGAGTGAGAATATAATCTAAAATAGTTACATTCTATACCTCCTCCACCTTCTGAAACAAAAGCAAAGCTGTCAATGTGGCTTTGCAATGCCATTCAGGCTTGCTGTGACCTATCATGCTGTTTTTCCTCAATAACTTAAGTCTACCATTATCATGAGCTTCTGTTCTTTGAACAGCTATTTAAATTTCTCAGAAACAGACATATGACAAATAGGTGAACTTCTTGTTCTTCTCATGCTTAATCAGTGACATTGTGTATTTGAGTAAGTTTAAAAAGCAGGGCAAGACCTTGATGAGCCGTTGAATAGGTGAAGTGGAGAAACTTGCAGTTCCAGAATAGCCAGATTTTTCCATCTTTACTCATGTTGACAGTACTTTACTCCATAACGAATTACATTGATTTAGTTAATTACTCCAGGTTTAAGTATAAATAATGCCAGAAAGAAAACTTTGGCTGAAATAATGGTGGGGAAAAAAAAATCAGTGACATAGCACTTGACTTTTTATTTCTTAATCAGTTTGCTCTGTAGTTGCACTTGTGTGATTCACAGTTAAAGACTGGAAAACCACATTAATGATTTATTCATACCCAATGAGAAATTTAAAGTGGTTAGATTAAGTATTTTTAATAAAATACAAATATAGGATGCAAACATATGCAGAGAAAGCAAACTAAGTTGGATAACTACTGCTGTTTACATAAAAGTATGCAGCACTGTTAATAAATATGTGTAACATACAATGTTTAATTAACAATTTAATTGGGGAATACCAACATACACTAGAGAATTCAAAGACAGGTTTTTCTTCCATGTGATTTGACTCATAAACATAAAATGTAAGAGAACAGAGATCAGCTAGGGACAGGAATGACATACATAATCAGATATATCAGAGACATCTATGTCCTCCACTATCCAACTCCTGCTAGATTTTTTAATACCAAATAGAAAAGAAATAGAACATTCTCAGGAATGTTCATCTAAAATAGCAAAAGAATTGTGTTTTAGCACAGACATCTACATGAAAGTCCTCTAAATTATGATGAAATTATTCCTCTACAAAGCACCAGCTCTATGGGTGCCCTCCTCAAAGCTCACACATAACTGGGATAATAATTTCGAGTGCGAAAGAAAAATTTCAATTGCAGGCATGGTATAAAACAACACCTGATTAAGTAGAAGTCTCTGTTATCCTAAAGACTCCCAGTGGGTGAGCAGCACTGACATCTGAAGCAAAAGGCTGAGCTGGAGGTGTCAGTAAAGGCAGCTGGTTAAGAAAGAGAAAAGAACAGGAAGAAGGTTATTCACCTTATGATTCACGCAGAACGCTTGGTGTGAAGCCATAGCTATGCATCAAGTCTAACCAGGACAGCCTGCGGTTGACTGCAGTGTTTGTTACTGCAGCCAAAGAGGCTGTGCCATCCTTCAGAGTTTAAAGATGATACACCTTCACCTTGTGTCCTTTTTCCTGTTTTACATTTCACTATAATCACCTTAGACTACTTCAGCAAGTGTTACCCTTGTAACAGAGATGCTGAGAACTCTGTTAAAGTAGCTTCACTATTAGTAAGTACAACTGGGACCCAACCTCTTTGCTACAGCAGCTACAAAGCCCAGGTTTCTGCCACAAGGAGACATTAAACCATGTAAATAGGATAATTCAATCTACACACAGTGTAAATTCAGTGCATCCCAAAACTGCACGTGCGCAGATCCAACTGCACTACGCTTGCATACGAAGCTTTTGCTCACAGACAGCAGATCTTCTCTGCTGCCAGGACATGACAACAGCCACCTCCTAGTTGTCCTCTTGCCTGAGGGCCCAGACGACACAGGAAAAGGCTGGAATGTGTCCTGGTGAATAGTGCTAGCAGTGACAGCCCACCTCTGTATGACACCATTGGCAGGGGAAAACCCTTAGCCACAAGACAATAAATGCATACATCATACCATCAAGAGGAACTACAGGTACACCAGGAAAGCTGGAAGCTACCTTGCCAGCCTGCTCCTGAGACTTATCTGGAGGAACATGGAAAAGCAGCAGAAGCAAGCTGAGTCAAACATTTTGGGCTAGAAATAGCCCATGGGCCGACGGCTGGCTCTCTCTGTTCTCTATATGCAGTAACATATTAAAGCAACTTTAATAAGCTATCTCTTCAAGGTAGCCCCGACATACAGCAAACACCTACTACAAGATGTTAATTGGATCCCAGAGGTTAGTAGGGTCAAAGCTATGTGAATAAAGGATTAAACAGACATGACAGCAGAGGGAAACTCTGCATGAACAGATCGGAGAACGAAGGCCTCGTGATTCCATTCCAAACATACTATCTTGGAAATTGTCAGTCTTCATATTTTCTTAGTGCTTTGAGCTAGGGCAGAGAATAATACCAGGACGCTTTTATGGCAAATCCAATTAATCAGCGACAACATTTTGAAGACTCCTCAAGTTCATTTTCAATTTTTGTCACCCTGTTGAGATGTTTTTAGCTATTTTCTTCATTAAGCACTGAAATGGAGAACTTTAAACAAACAAACAAAAAAAACAACAAAAAAACCCCAAACCAAACCAAACCCCCAAACCCTCAACATTCAGATTCCTAATTCTTATATGCAGCTAACAGCTTAACAGAAGATTGATATCAGTTTGATATTTCAGCTCTTTTAAACTATAATTACAGAGTAATTCACAATGGCATTTCCCAGGAGTTAGGGTAAATGTTAAAGGAAAGAATGCTACAAAGTCTCTGAGGAGTTCTATTTTTTTGGTGAACCTGGCTAAGCTACGGAGAATGCAAATTGGTGTTTTCCTAATAGCTAATAAAAAAGGCTGACAACACTGAACAGTGGGTTCTCCATAATCATTCAAAAAGTAATGTAATGCCAAGTCAAGCAATATATGCCTGTATTTTTTCCACCCAATGATAATTTCCCTCAAGCTTGCTAGTTTTCTGTCTGCCTCCTCTTTTCTGTAACCTTTTAAACTTCTTTGGGAACAACAGGTTTGGCAAACACATATACTTCAAAGTCAGGCCCTACCATCATTTACTGAGTGCTTATAAATCACCTGGTAAATACCTAGAATGGATTTTCCACTGCATTGTCAGTATGACCACAAAAAATGAAAGATGGTAGATTCAGACAGAAAAAGACCATGCCAATAGATTTAGTAGATCAGAACCTGAAACTGGGCTGCCTTACATGTGCAATATATACAGATTCGCTAATATCAAAGCAATTATTACTCAGCGTCAAGCAGGTATAGGTGAGTAAATTGTAACTGAATAATCACACTTCTGTCAAATTCCTCAGTCCTGATCAACTGTAATAGCTGTTGCTTCCACAGTCAAGGAAGTACCCCAAACAAAGCAAAAAGTTATGAAAAGCCTTATCAGAGTCGAAATTGCCAAATATGCTACAGAACAATTACAGAGGCTTAAACTACACTCTCATACGGCATGGGGAATAGAGAAGGCTTGCAGAATGGGATAGTTATTTCTTTTGTACTTTGTGTCTTTTTGGCAGTTTTTGATATATTCAGAAGCTGCCTCTGAACCTACTTTATTTCAGTAATTGGAGTAGTGCTGAATTTTACACAAAATATAATACATAGATCGTATGTTTTTCAGTAAAGTATATGAAACAAGATCACAGAACAAAAAAAAGTCTGTGATCAATGCAAGGCTGATGACCCGGTCCCTCAGTTTCAAAGGGGAAAAATGAAATAATCACACCCTTGGCAAGTGGTATGATTATTATTGGGGTCTACGATAAAAACAACTAAACAAAGCTTAGATATAGGCTACTAGACGACCTCAAATTGGTCAACGAAAAAGCCACTGTACTGCCAGTGTCAGATAGACGAGGTCGATGATTATGGAAAAGTAATAGTTGTCAGACACGACAGACACGACACAGTCTCCAAACTACTATAAGAAGAGAAAGAAGTGACATAAAGCAAATGGAGATCAAAGTTAGAACAAATATATTTTTGTATATGTAAAATATATATATAAAAGGAAAATACACCAACAATACCACAGAGCGCCAAGTGTAAAGAAAACTTCACTGGGCAATATAGCACTTGGGACTTGGAAAAAGCTGTTGTGAAGGACAAGAATACCATAAATAACCTTTTTGTAAGAGTTGGGGTGGGGGAGAAGAAGAAGAAACCTGAGAGCCCAGCAAGGTCAAACAAGATTGTATTCATTAGTAGTTTAGAGGAAACTTTAGCAGCATTGAGCAAACGTTGGGTAGGGGACTGTTTGAACTATCTATCAAGAGTAAATAATCTTTTGCTTATTTTCAGTCCTGGGCCGCAGAACTTAGAACAGATGACATTCAGAGCATAAAGTAGTGAGCTAATCCTCATTAAGATTACACTCAAATGAGGGGCAAGGGAGCAAAGCAATCGCGTGAGAATTTATAAACATCTTCCATAGGTTAATGAAGCTACTGAAACTTGTTGCATATGGCAGAAACAAAGGCCAGGTTAAAGTCTTTTTATTTTTTAATGTCTTAGAAGCAGGTAACACTAATATTCACAGTCATTTGAAGAATGACAGGGCTATTTAAGTAAATGTTTCCCATAGATTCATATACACACAAAATCTGAGTTGTGCATAATAAATGAAAGAAGAACGCATTCATGAACTAAGCTGATAGACTGATATCTATGACAGCCATCAACTTTCACTGATACAAACAAACTGTTACAACTGGGTGTCAACATAAGAAAAACAATTTAGCCCACACCATGGACATTAGTGCAATACTCTTGCATACACAGCTAGCAGACATAAACGCGTTCTTTCAAATTTGCTAATAAGCAAGCAAATTTACTAACAAGCAAACCTGGGTCAGGGCAACCCCCGGCCTCAAGGCCAGGTTCAATGGGGCTCTGAGCAACCTGATCTAGTTGAAGATGACCCTGCTCATTGGGGGTGGGGACTAGATGACCTTTAAATGTCGCTTCCAACCCAAAGTATTCTATAGTTCTATGATTCTGTATTCTGGTAATAGTTAATATCCTAATTGCTGGCCTTTGCTCAAGTCTCAAATTCTGAAAACTGATTGCCCTCCATAGCTTTTCTCCCACAAGAGCTCCATGGTTCTGCCATACTGATCCAGAGGCTAGCATGAGTTGGTGGATTTTGTACGTGATCCAGCCTCTTCCATTTCTTCTATTTCTGTGGTTAGAGGCGTGAGCCACTACTGCTAGGTTTAGAACAAAGTAGACTACTTCCAGCTTCTTCCAAAGGCACCATGACCAAAGATTAAAATACAGCTCTGAAGCTGTATTGTTTCCTTTCTTTCCATTCTCCTGCGGGGGGGGGGGGGGGGGGGGGGGGGGGGGGGGGGGGGGGGGGGGGGGGGGGGGGGGGGGGGG
>JAVKLA010000047.1:8557170-8648496 GCA_034782735.1 Sagittarius serpentarius
CCCCCCGCCCCCCCCCCCCCCCCCCCCCGACAGGTAGATGACAGCAGGGAAGCTCATCAGTAAATAAAATTATTGGACTCAGGTTTCAGCCTTAAAGTTTGATTGGAATGCAGTTCAACAGATTACCATCTGAATAGATGAGTGTTACTAGGAGAAAACCTCATAAAGACCACCTAATTTCCAGTAGCTGGGTTGGGTTGGTTTAGCCCCCAAAATATCTTTCGTAAGGGAAGTCTATACTGCGTCAGATTCTTCTCCCCACAGAAGCAGAGCAGAAATATTTCCTTACTAGCCGCTGTGACCTTGTATGCGGGTAAGAACTTGCTCTGGCGATTTGTCTCTTTTACCAGGTATTACAGAGAGCAGAACCCAACCTGTATAGCATACTGGGCTTTCAAACCCACTCATAACAGCATATTGAATGTTTTTTCATTCTCAGCACTCTTCCTAACACGACTGAATGGGCACACCCAAGAGCTGGCATTACCAGCTACTGCATCATCAGCTGCTAACACTACAGAGAAAAGGCAGGTCTGAAGCACTTAAGGCGAAGACAGCAGAGAACACTTAGAGGTTCTGCATGTCAATTTGCAAAGCTAAATATGGAGAATGGTGAGGAACGACAAAAGAATAGGTGTTTACTTGCTTTTGTGTGTGTGTGGTTCTTTCTAAGGGAAAGCTGATCCCCCACCCTGGGTATTTTCTTTGTCTGCCTTACCTAGATATGCCCACACCTGAGGGCAAGAAGCAAGATGGGTGAACCACAAATAAGCTCCATGTTAACCATGTCTCCTACTCCCCGCAAGGTGTCTTCAGACTTTCTTGAGGCTTGACAGCAAGTACAAGGAAGCTGAAATGCACACATTGGTGCTTATGCTACTTCAATAGACAAACGAAGATAAGCTTCATATCCTTTCAGTTGCCTCTGCAATGTCACTTCAACACTCTCCATCAGGGTACTACAGTGACTTAGGTAATGGCCCTGTTGGGCTCAGTGATTCTCTATGTCCCTGCCCTTCTTAAGTTTCTACCAGTGTGAATGGAACTGCCAGCCTCTGTGGAGAAAGCAGTCGTCATTCCCCATTTACCTACAAATGTCTGGTGTCTTTGAACACTCACACACAGACCACACTATTCTTAAACCATATTTTGGATGGCAGGCTATAAGCCAACACAAAGGTATCGTTTATATTTTTCCTTTTTTGCTGTTTATGAAAACATTCATACATCAAATTGCTTACATGACATCCTCCAGAGATGTTCAACAGCATTGTCCTTTGCTGCTGGGCATGTCAGAGTTTAATGGGAGTATATACTCACTAGCAAAATGGCTACCTACCAAACAACATTAATAAACCTTCAGAGTTTCGATCAGACGTCACACTTCCCTAACAAAAAACATACTTCAAAGCCTTAGTTGCCAGTTAAAAGCTTTACACATTACAAATCTACAACAAGCTTTGCAACGTGGTAATACAGTTTGTTTGTTTTCTTCCCCCTGTGATCCACTCTTCATAAATTGCCTGGCATTCTAGAAAGACAATCACGGTAGCAATAGTACTTATTTTTGCCCACTGGCACAAAGCAACAACAGAAACACATTTTGTTTTGTTCTTGTTCTGAAAGCAATTCATTCCTCTACCACAAATTCACAGCTGAATTTCTCTCTTTTATTCATAACGCCATCAAATGGCAGAAGATGACATGGTTCCATGAAACCTGATAAATGACGGACCAAATTTGTCACAAGGTTCCTGCTATAAAATTTTCTAAGACACGAGAAATTTGTGGACTATCCTCTGATTCAGGTCCAACATACACGTTTATGTATCTTTTGGAACAGTTTGGATGTGCTCCAGTAATATATGACTAGTTTAATGTATTAAATATAAGTAGGCCAGTTTGTATATTACGTGTTAATAACAGGAAAAAGCGAGGGAGACCTTCACACACTAAGCAAGCCTAAGTAAATAGTAATAAAATAATTAGCAGCTTGGAAGATGTTTGGTGAGTTGCTTAAATAAAATATGCAATATTACTTGCTATTTCTATATCAATAACTTATCAGCCACACTAATAACCATGTACGATACTCCCTTAGGGCCATGGTTTCCAAACATAATCCTCCCATAGGATCAAACCCACCCACCTCCCTGTTAGTCTTAAACTGTACTTTGGTATATGATCTGTTTTTAATCTAGATTTGTACAGAATGCAGCACAATAGTTTTCACAAATAACAAATTTTCCAAGATACCACTAGAACAAAACATTTATAATAACACTTTTGATTTATCCAGTGTATCAACAGATTTTCTTACCCTGTGCCTTGATAGTATTTGTCCCAATGTATTCATTGACCATCTAAAAGCATCAGTCATCAGGGTAAAAAAATAGGTCTTTAAACACATCAAGTCTTTATCATCTGCACTGTCCCTTTTCAGTGCCTCTCTACAGGAGACTGCTCATATCACACAGTTCTCTATCCATCACAAAATACTCCTTTCCCCATCCATCCTTTTCTCTCCACAAAATTCCAAGGCATCAGAAAAACTGAACAGGGTAAACGCTCTTCCAGAACAGCTCACGTTGTATTTTACAAATCCTTTCTTTGCATAAAACTACATAAAAACAACTTTCATCATGGAAAGACCGGCCACAAGTGTATGACGAAAGTGTATTTAACACCCTTGGGATGAAAAAGCTAAGCTTTCTAGGCAAAGCTAGTTGGTCATGTTCCCTTTCCCAGTGGAGAGAAACAGGTATCTCCACAGGTAATTCTGTGTCTAAAAGATGCTGGATAGAACCAGTGGCAGTGCCTTTCTGTTCCCTCACTGCTGTAGAGCAAGCCTGGCAGCTTGCCTAGACTACCTTTTAGACAGAACTTTTTAGAAATCAAGACGCAGCCCTATCTCCATTAACCTAAATTATCCCAGAACTATCATTTAGTGATAGCAAGACTGGAGGTTTTCAGTAACCCACCCTCCTCTCCCAAAGTGTCAGTGAAGATATTTGAAAGATAAACTGCTCAAATAATCTCTAATGGAAATAAATATGTTGAACATTTTGTGTTTCCTGCTGAAGTAGAATATTCATTTAAATGAACTCAGAAGTATTCATGTAAACATGTTGAATATTCATTGAAATATTAAATATTAAAATAACATTCTGACTTCATTTTTTACACTGTTAGTGTAAATGACTTTTCTAGAAATAAAGGTTGATAGTGTCCAAATCACTGGCAAAAAGTTACTAGGAGCCTAATAGTAAGGCCATTCATCAGCGTGTGTCCCTAAACTGTTCCTTCCCACACTTGCTCAAATAAAGAGTGACATTGAATGGAGAATTGTTTCTCTGCCACTCTTATGCCTACTAGGAGTTAAGACTGGTCCCTCAGAATGATAAACCCCTCTATTACTTTATTATCTCGATGAAAGTTTTCAAGGAATCTTTTACCCTCTTCAGAAAAGATTAATCTCTTAGCCGAATGTGCATCTTTTGGTATCACCTGAGAGTTTCCTTCTTTTCCAGTGCCTCTAGTTATTAACTTTTGAAACTTGTCCATCACATCCGGCATTGTGGCCCCTACAGCATTCATGGCTTATTAGAAGTGCTCCTGGTTTTGGTTCAAAAAGGCACTGGAAATGTGTGCGCTTTTGACCATATCTGTGCTGTTGATATTTGTAAGGACATCACTATTTTTTTAAGACATCGATGCTTAGGCTGCAATTGACCAATTTTATTTCTAGGGCATATTCAGCTCCAAAGAAAAGCATAGAAAAAAAATTTTGAAGGTTCATTAGCGTGTTTCTTGCTACTGACAAGGTGAGAGCAGCCACAGTTTTTCATGCAGCAATATATCATATACTCCAAGAAGTCAACTGGAAAGGAAACTATAAACCCTGGTTTAAAATTAGGGTGAAACTTCTGTAAGATAACTGCAGCATAATATATGGGTTTAAGAGCTCCCAAGATAAAGCTATAAAGAATGATAAGCCTGGCAAAAAAACCCCAAACATATGTAACATTTTCTTTCCTGCTCTGAACATCTGTAAATAGGTAGAGGATACCTAAATCTATTATTTCTGTAAATCACTGTGTATGCAGTGATACACACAGATACACAGCCACCTTCCCCGTGCCCCCTCCCCCCCCAAACCCCAATGCAAACCAGAATTGAATCTTAGACCACCTAAGAGACCAGGAAATCAAAACAATGCTTATTTTATAACATATTTATAACATACAAGTAAGCTGAGAGCGCAGCACAGGTAAAGCCTGTGAAAGAGTTAATTACACACTGTTATCAAGCAGGCTCAACCCTACAGTAAAATACTTCAAGCACTGGGAAAGTTTAACAAGAAGACAGGAATCAATAGGTTTCCTCAGAGACTAGAAAAGACACATACGGGAATGAGCTGTTAAGATTTCCTCCATGGATTCCCACTGTTATTCTCTCCATATTCCCATTTTCTTTCCCCTCCTCTCTCTCACTAGAGGATTATCAATATTGTTCTCATTCCTCTGTGAACCTTGTACCTCCACATGAAAAAGGAAGACATGGTTCTGACTGCTGCACCAAGCAATACCTCAGTTCAAGCTTCAGTGCCAGCTCAAATTTTAAGCCAGATTTATCAGCCTGTTAGCCAAGGTTAATGAGCCTACATTTTAACAGCTCTGGACCCAGTCACGGTTTGAGTGTTAGTGCAAAAGGCATGTGTCCTGGTTTCGGCTGGGACAGAGTTAATTGTCTTCCTAGTAGCTGGTACAGCGCTGTGTTTTGGGTTTAGGATAAGAAGAATGTTGGTAACACCCAGATGTTTTCAGTTGCGGCTAAGTCGTGTTTAGACTAAGTCAGGGACGTTTCAGCTTCTCCTGCCCAGCCAGCAAGAAGGCTGGAGGGGCACAGGAAAGCTGGGAGGGGACACAGTCAGGACAGCTGGCCCAAACTGGCCAAAGGGGTATTCCATACCACGGGACGTCATGCCCAGTATGTAAACTGGGGGGAGTTGGCCTGGGGAAAAGCGCTGCTCGGGAACTGACTGGGCATCGGTCAGCGAGTGGTGAGCAATTGCACTGTGCATCCCTTGTCTAGTGTATTCCAATCCTATTATTATTGTCACTTTCTTGTTGTTATTAGTGTCATTGCTAGTTTCTTCCTTTCTGTTCTATTAAATTGTTCTTATCTCAACCCACGAGCTTTACTTTATTTTCCGATTCTCTCCCCCATCCCACTGGGTGTGGGGGGAAGCGAGTGAGCGGCTGCGTGGGGCTGAGTTGCCGGCTGGGGTTAAACCACAACAGCATGCAAAGACCAAAGAGGAAGCTTGACTGTAAATGAAAATTCAGTAGCTCCTGAATTGTGCTTCTCTCATCTTTCTGGACAGGGTATGTTTCTTACCGACAAGATTTATTTATTTTAAAAATACAAATTTTTTTTTTTTAAAAAGTAGCAATTCTGACTCTTATTTATGGGACATCATAAATCATTCTGCTGTCAGTATTTCACATAGTAAGAAGAAAGCACTGAACTAGTCAATGTGTATCAAAAACCTTTTTGTCTCTGGTGCTTAGTTGTCTTTGCTATTGTGAAGTCAGGGTAAGTCCCTGAAATGTACCATTTAACAGAAAATACTCTATTGGAATCTTATTTTTCCTCTGGGTGCCAGTGGATGGTTCTGAGTGCTCACAAGATGACTATAACGTGGCTGTTTTAAAAGGGTATTTTCAACAGAGCAATCAAAAATGTGTGTCATGTTAAGGTAATGCGTATGAGCAAGCTTTTCTGAGAGTATCTTGTGAAGACCTGCGGCATCTGCAAGCATATCATAGGTGCCTGACTGCACTTAGTTTTCAGCCTTTCTCACAAGGACCTTCGTTCCTCTGGGAAACTGTTTTCTATTAAATTGACTGGTATGTTTCTGGCAGTAAGTGAAAGCTTCCATTTTAACCCATCTAACAGTCTTTTTAATGACAGCAAAATAACATACTGAAAGTCCATACGGTTACATAATTAATTTTGTTTTTTTTTCTCCATTACAACCATGGATATTTTTCAGAAGTTTTTAGATGTCAAATTCTCAATTGGTTAGTTTTATGAGATAATAGCATATAAGTTAATCATAGGGCAGAGCTAACTTCCTTTATCTTTAGTTAAAACTTAAATGCAGCAGAGGTGAATCTAAACATTCGTGCCTCTTTTAGAATAATTGTTTTCTGTACCCCTAAAAGACAGCCATATATAGAGACCAGAATCACAAAGTTAAACAGTTGGACTTAATGTGACAACCACTTCCCGCTCTCAGCTCTCTTGCATCAAGTGGTTGGTTGCCATTTTATGGTGCTTGCTCTTGGACAAACCATTGTTAAAGACACATTTAGGGTTAAGTACTGTAGTACTCAGTTTGACCGCTGCTGGAGCCTGAAGTGTGAGCCTCCCAGGAGACACACCGCTTAACAGAGAGGTTAATCTGTTATTTTGGATAGAATAAGAGGGCAGCAAGAGGGCAGAGGGAAAGAGGGCAGTCAGGAAGGCAAGCGAGAAGTAGCATGGTGGAAAGACACATAGGAGAAGAGAAAAGAAGTTAACTTTGTAAGAACTTGAAAAGACTGAACAGCAAACACTTTATTCACATGAAAGCTCCCAATTCAGTTCTCTTTTAGTTCCACCCACTCTGCCATAATATTCTCTGTCTGACAATAAAATGACTGTCACACCTCCATGCCAAGACTCGAGTAAGTCTAAAAAAGAGAAGCCACATTTTAGCAAAGAGAAAATTTGTCAGAGCCAGGCTATCCTTGGGCGGATCCTAATACAGGATTTTTAAACCCCTGAAAAAGAGAATCTAAACCCAATAAAAATCCTCCCTCTTTTAATCCGAACCAACCAACCAACCAAGAAAACAAAACCACTCAATCACCAGCTAAAGAGTCCGAACAAGAAATGTAAGTGCACTGTAGTGATGACTAGCTAGAATATAAAGAGTAACATAAAAAAAGACAGCAAACAATCCTGAAAGTTCATCAGCTCCTCATAACCATTTACCTGTTTATCATTACACTCCATTACTTTAACAGGGCTGCATTAATGTTGACTCTTTCAGAGTTATCAAAGTATATGAAAAATTCAAAATAAAAATCTACTGAGAAATTATATAACCCTATTGTTTACTTCAGGTATCTATTTCAGGGTAAGGAATAGTGATAGTGATCCCTCTAAAAAGAAAAACTCTGCAAAGATAGACCCTCAAAATTCAAATATACTAAGTTACGCTAAATATTCCTGACATTTTAAAAAAGGCGGGGGGGGGGGGGGGAGATGGGGGGGAAGAGGAAGTATTTTCCAGCGTGTACTCCTAAACTACGTAAAATTTCTTTACAAGAAACAGATCGCTCCCTGCAAGTCTGCTCAAAAATACCACTATTCTGATATTCTGGTTCATTTTGGAATGAGATTAGATAAATATGCTGAAGGTATTTGCCTTGAAATTGGAGTTCATAAAGTGTACTGGACTGACAACTGTCGTAAAAACAGACCTTCATTAAAAAGTGAATCTTTAGAGAAATATTTCACCCCTGATATCGGAAACTGTAAGCTGAGAGTGACCGGCATTTACTTCTCAGTATGTGAAGGAGCTCCTCCTGCTTACTCAGTCTAACCACGAAGGCTGTGATCTGGGTGCTGAGCAGTGCCAAACACAGTCTTTTCCTCCTCAAGGACTTCCATTGAATGAAACTACAAAATCTTTTCACATAATTTCCTTAAAAGTATTTATCAACCTTGTGCCAAGAGGTACCAGTATCCAAGAGGTAAGTGGTCACATATACTAGTATCAAGCTGTGTAAATTCAATCCCCAGTGCTTAGTTATAAAACCTTTTCTTATATACAGGATGAACAAAGTATTCTTTGAGATTACTATTGACACATCATTTAAAAAGGAAGGGTGATAGATCATTCTTCTGTAATTAGAGACACCTGACTTTAATCAATAGCAGGCAAATTTTATCCAGACTAATGCTGAAGTTACTATTCAATCATAAGAGCTGTCATTTCACTTGAAAATGACTATGGATTCCATGATAAATGGAACATCATGGGGAAGATCCATTAAACCTGACAAATTCAAGAGGAGTGCCAAGAAAACAACACAAATCAATATTTGATATTTATCAGTTTGACAAAAAGAATTTGATAGAGTGTGCAGAAGAGGCTCATGAACACTCGTGGCTTGATAGGCTTTGTTCTTAAAAACATAGGCATACAATACCGCATCCTCACAATGTCATGCACCAAAAGATAATCTTTTAGAAGCAAATCTAAATGACAGGGCCTACCCTCAGCAGTGTCAGGCGTGTCTATGCTGTTGCCCTATGTTTAATATCGTTTCAGTTTTGGCAAACAGCAGGGAGATCAGACCTCAGTGCATCTGCTGTCTATGATTCAGGTGGCAGACTATATGAACTTTGCAAAGGGCAAGTCAAAGCCAAACACTACAGCATCTATTAACAATGTTTTGCTGATGACTGTGGAGTACAAATAGCTTATTCGTAGACAGAGTGTCTTTAATCATTCCTCTGAAAGTGCAAAGCACTGAGCAATTTATGGGCCAAATCGTGACTGGCTTGTAAGTAGCATGGGGGCAAAAAAGCCCCGAAGGCTAAATAAACCAGCTTTGCTTTCAGTTTTGTGATCCTGAATATAGTCAGGAGCTGTAAGCAATGTTCTAAGTATAAAAATGAAAGCTGAATAGAAGCCAAAGATTTTATACAAATAACCTTCTCCTGCATCAGTGCCCCCTTTCTCTTCCTACAAGTGTCCCAAGCTACAGTAAAACCTTGGGGGGCTGCTTTAAACATAGTAAAGTGCATATAGAGATCCTCTTCTACGTGAACATAAAAGGAGGGAAGTTTGACCCAGAGGTCTGATGAACAACTCCAACATGGGCCCTGATAACCACTGAGACACCTCATGCGTTGGGACGCTAGAAGCTCCGGCATAATGCAGTGCTCTGCGTACAGCGAGTTCTCATGACTCAGCTGCTGTGGTCAGCGGTCCACTTCTGCAGGGGGACAGAAATGTGAAGGACAGTCACTGCTGTTGCTATCCGCAGTTTTTCTCCTTCCTCTTCAGGATGTAGAAAGACCTACACCATTTCAAACTTAATATGACAATATGCTACAGTTGGACTAAAAGGGTCTAATAAAGGGTGTGTGCACATGTAATATATGCACATGATGGTTTGATGCAAATGGCTTGATTGTCTGATGAAGTTTCGTGTACCTAGGCCAGGAGCTAGAGTATTTTAGCACTTAAGTTTAGTAGCTGCACAGCCATACTCACCCAGTGCCACTATAACCACATCGCAGCACTTGCATTATCTAGTTTAGAAACAAGATTAAGTAGCCCTGCCTTTGACTGCTGTATGTTCTCAACGTTAGTTTGTACACTTGTTATACAAAATATGTTTCTCTGATCACTTACCAACACTGTAGTATCAGCAACTACTAAAAATTATTCCCATACAGGGAATGTAACAGAGCTATAATGTACAAGGTATATTTCAAATGACTAGAAAAGTCTAATTTCTAATGATTGTATCAGAGCACTGGCAGAAAGGGCTTTCAGCATTTAAGGCTTTTTCCAGGGCAAACAGACCTCTCTCTACAGCTGTAAGACACTAGGCACAGTTAGACAATAGCCAGGTCACTCAAACATCAGAAAAACTATTTCTCAAATATGACCTTTATTTTCAGCTAAAGTCAGGTAAGTGATCTTTTGAAACCACCAGTCTCTCTTGACTAACCTTCCACTCAGCAAATCCCCGATACCATAGCTTTGGTGCAGAGAAAGGATTGCAATGTTGCAATGTTGAAAGAAAAACAACAGTGCCCCGTATGAGCTTCCTGAAGTTCTCAGTGTCAGATTTGTGCAAAGATGCTACCAGTAAAATCTCAGAATCACTTTAAAGAAATACTCATATCAATTTGATTTTTCATAAAATTACATACAAATAAATATGTGCAGTTACTTTGAAGAACTATTAAATAAGATGGACTAGTTTCAATTATAAAGTAAGTGTCCCTGAGACTGGAATCCAAGCCCAAACGTGAGACTATCATCCTGATATAGAAGGCATGAAAAACAGGTCTTTTTGATATAGATACACATAGGCTGAACCAAAAAAGTACTAGGGAATTAGAAGCAAGGCTGGACAGAAGGTCAAGTGGGGCATCAGTGAAAGCTGTGCCATCGATTTCTTTGCATTCAGGATTTTTCCCAGAAAATTTATGGAGGAAAAACATTTTCTCAGAAGAAATGAGTAGGCACAAAGTAAATGAAAACAAAACTAAACAACCAGAGGAAGTTCAGGAAAATAGATGGTTCATTAACAGTTTGGAATTCGGGCATCAGCTATAGGAGTTGCAGGTGGTGTTATTGATAGTTTTCTCCTATTTCCAGTAATTTCTGATCTTCTGCTCTTTAGCAGAGGCAACATCTGAGTGAAAATTTACCATTTACCTGAGCTTCCTACTTTGCCTGATCTATTAAACTCTGTTTGATCCAGTAAACAAAAAGGCAAAAGATGAGGAAAAAACCCCATGTATTTAACAGTGTGTGGGTTTGTCAAGAACTCAGAAAGGGGACTATCCTGTTCTGGTGGGGGGGGTTCTCCCTCATTAGTTCATCTTAGATCTCTGTCAGTACAAAACTGTGTCAGACCAGTGAGGCACTTCTAGAATAAATTTGGAAAACACTAAACTTAATCATTTGAAAATAATAAAAATAATAAAAGGATTTAGAGGTAGGAAGGATGGCACAGAGGGGTGAGAGAAGGAAATCTCTTTTCCAGAAAACTGAAAAAGCCTGGAGCTTGGAAAAAAATTCATTCTCTAATAGGTCAAAACTTCTTTTTAGACCTAAACCCCAATTTATTTCAATCCAAACCAATAATTTTTCTTTCATTATTTTCAAATGTCATAAATTTTTATTCTAAAATAATTACTAGAATTATTTTCTCATTTCAAAGCAAAAATGTGGAACTTCTAAAATCTGTTCTAAAACAAGCATTTGTTTTAAAACAAACATTTCTCAAAACCAACTCTTTCTGTAATAAGTTTTAGTCTTAATGAGTCAGCATTGTCTAAGACACGTGCATAGTAAAATGTCTTGGCAGCTCTAGTTGGTCATGAAGGTTGCTTCCCAAGAAACCAGTGGACTGACTGACTAAACACTAAAGGAATTCTTCTGCTTCTTGTGCCTTTGAAAAAAAACATTCCCCATGGTAAAATGTGTGTGGTCAAAGTGTGGTAAAAAATTCAGTTTTCCCCTCACTTTAATCGGCATGCAGTCAAAAACTGACCTGAATGAGGAGAGCCTCTTACGTCACTAAGCGATCTGTATGCACTTCTTTAACTGTCCTGCAGTGAAGGGGGCAAAATTTAAGGTTTGCTTCCATTTGTCAAGTATATTGATTCCCAAACGTTCAAGCAAGAATTATGTTTTGCAGCCTCATTTGTCTCTTTTCAAACTTGAAATGTCTTAAAGGGACCGGATGTTCTGAAACTCCTGTTTTTCCAAAACACAAGGCATGAGAAAAGAAAAATAGCTAGATGCTTGGAAGAAATCTTGAGTGTTACACTGGAAACAACTGAATTCCTAAAGTATCTGAAGCCTAAACAGAAAAGCCACAGACGGACATCACATTAACAACCAAAGACAACTTAGGTAGCAGTCAGCAATTCTGCTTCCTTTCTTTCTTCAGTGTCAGTTGTCCCCAGAACAGTTACTTTCAGTTTCATGAGAGACTGTGAAAGCCTTTTCAGAATTAGGCTTGGAGAATAAAGAGGAAGATAAAACTAAAACTATGTCATTTAACCTGCTAGATAAATTAAAAAGCAACATTGTCAGGTGTTTTCATTTTTATAATGGACAAAATTAAAATGAAAAGTTTGGAAATAACTGAAAAAGGAAAATCATTTGACTAGAATCAAAGTCAGTTTGGTTTCTACATTGAGAAAAAGTGTTTTAAAGTTTTTATCATAGTTCTCAATAGAATATTCTTTTCACAAGTCTTACGTCTTCTCAAGGCATATAAGCCAGGGTAAGTATTACTGCTGAAATTCAAAAAGTCCTTTACCTTGGAAATTCATTGGCCTTGCAATGGGCGGTATCGATTGAAACCTAGCTGCTCCTGTGTTAAAGCAGTAGGAACTTTTAACTCCCTCTCTCCTTTTAGAGTAGACCTTAAATATCCTATCTGTATTATATTTAAATACAAGTCTTAGAAGAAAGAAGCATCTTCAGTTCACCAGTACATATATGATGGCCTGGTAGCCTCCACATTGCATTTCACTAGCTGTACGGTCATCTTACAACTTGCACTGTCATCTCAAACCCAGACCCAGTTCAGCAACATCTCTGAAGCACGACAGTATTTCTGGAAACTGAACATAAGCACATGATGCTTTGCTAGGCTTAAAGCCCACAAATGGATCCAAAGCACAAGCAGCAGTAAATACACAGATTTTGCTGTCCATCAGCCCAAAGATTCATAGTTTCACTGAGCCACAGCACGCACTCTCTTTCAAAATGCTCAATATTTCTGAACTAAACATTGACAATATTAATCTTGCACATCGTTGCTTAGCAAACAATTAAGTGAATGTCTGAGGGAAGAAATTTTTTCTTTCTCCTGGCTGACTCCTTTTAACTTTTCCTCTCTCATCACTTTTTTCCTTTACCCATTGTAAATTGGAGAAAGTCATGAAAGAAGAAAATAAACCACTATTAATCTACCAGTGAATGTCCAAGAACATAAGCAAGCCTTTTGTACAAGTTAAAGATACACAGCTGATTTTTAAGAAGAAATATATATCAAAGAAGTCACTTAAAAATAATCTGGTTTTACTTAATGTTTTGCAAGATCATGTATTGCGTGTTTTTGCTGCACAGTTGGACGATATTCTGTCCTTGAATACTGCAGAGCAAACACTTTGCCAACTTAACAGTCAACGGAAGATCATGGTCACAGTTCAAGCAGACATAGTGATAACACCCATACCGACAAACCCTGCCACCTTCTCCAAAAGCATGTCACAGGAAGTTCAACTGCCTTGCCAAAATGTTGCTTTTTATCAATAGCACAAGGTTCCTACGCACCAAGATGTTTTATCTGTCATTCTTGTAATTGAACACAGAGTATTTGCAAATCATGGCAACAGTCACCTTCTGCAGAACAGTCTATCACCAAAAGAGTTAATCTGTGGTGACAATTTTACTTTGAAGTTTTCATCTGGAGAAAGCATATCAAACTTTGTGTAACCTTAGGAACACTGGAAATGAAATAGGGATAGATTTGCTATTTGGAACTCAAACTAAATATTTTGGGGTTGAAAATTATGCATACCTTCAGAACATAGATTAGTGGTTGACTTCTGTCTCATCAGCATGTTTCTCTTCAGAACTTCTTTCTCATGGCTTCCTCAGAGAGCCAGGCCAGAATGTTCTCTTACTAAAAATGATATATTACATGTCACTCTAAATATCCTAGTAAGAGCTTCTGTTGGAAGAATTTCCAGCAATATCTGCAGTTCTTCCATCTTCTCAAAGTCATTAATTGCTCATGACTTTCCAGTTCTTAAAGTTCCCTAAAAAGTGTAATATCAGCACATCTTGACCATGAACTTGAACTGCATTGCAAGACAAGAAGGCAGTTGGGTTTTTATCATTATTTGAGTAACCTCAGAGTGTGAATTAGGGACTTATTTTCACATATTTGCTACCTCTTCTGCTATCCTGGCGTATAAAAATAAAATATTTACTGTAGTATCAAAAAAAAAAAATTAAAACCACAAAGTAAAACAGAAGAGCATTGCATCTGGCAGCCATTGGTTCATCACTGGTTTACTGCCAATAAGAAAAGAATTTTTTAAATAGACTTGCCAATCAGCTTTTCTACATGTAGAACTGAAAAATATTTGAAGAAAATAGGTCAAACAGAGGAATTCCAACCTTCAGGCAGAAGAAACCTGCCATAAACAACATTCTGTTGGGAAGAAAACAATTTTCCAGTAAAGTTCATGGCCTGTAATACAAGCTTCTATTAGTTCATTCTTTCATCCAAAAAGTGCATATCTATATTAGACAAAGGAATCATTGATATCAAATAAACTAAGCAGTAAATTTCCTAGCTTATATACTACAAACTCAAATCTAAAGGCTCTAATGCTCAATGGGCCAACTTGAAAAGAACCATTCTGCCTAGGGAGACCTATTTGAAAATTCCCAAGAGAGTGTGGGGTGGGCTATACTATCCTAGACTACTTTTATCATCTCCCTTTGCTGTGGAATTACCTTTTAGAAGAAGTGCTGAGGATTCTGTGCTCGCTGAAAATGAAGTGTAAAAAAATAATTCTTCTGTGAAGGGAAGAGAAAGGGTTGCTTCAGCAAAAATCTATTACAAATTGTTTATTTCTGACAGTACTAGGGACAGATTCAGTTTTGATTCTTGGACGAAGGGAAGTCTTTCTCTGGGCTGCTATACCTTTTTACTTAATATGTTAACCAAAAAAGCCACTTTGCTGGTTAATTTGCACCTCTCTCAAGTTATCAATTCATCCTTTTTATCAAGTTTTTCCTGTGATTAACTTTGTTTAAGAGCTAAAAAACCACTTAGACAAAATGTCTATTAAAGTTTCTTAAACCTCGATACTTCATAATTGTAAATGTTCTCACATCAAATGTTCCTTTCAGATGGATAATGTTCTGCCCGTGAGTACAAGCCTCTGCACTATTTTAACATTTGTGATACAAGGTTTAAAAACTATTACACTCTTCATAACTGCAAAAGTCATATTTTAATGAGACAATTCTGCTTGTATGTTTCCCTCACAGTATTTAGTTAAAGCAAGAAAAGAGGAAGAAAAAGACCTTACACACAACCACCACACATGCTAACGACATATGTCAGTTAGTTAATGTTGATGTGTTTTGGGTAACAAAATGCCTCATTTTCACTATAAACACTACTGAAGTTTTCACACTGAAATGCTTGGTATTTTTGGCATGAACCATAAAAAAAAAAAAAAAAAAAAAGGCAAGCTATACTTACAGCACCTAATGGGACTTCCGTAAACTTCATAGTAAAAACATATTCACGCAGCATACTTCCTGTATGGAGCAACAATTTTCTGATAAACCCTTTTTACAAGAGCCTCTTAAGCACGAGCAATGCAGAATATAAAATGCATCTCACTCCATTTTATGAAGTTAGAGATATTTCTAAACTAAGCACTTATTTCCAGAGTGGTTTTGTCCCAAAAATCATCACTTCATATTATTATTTTTTTATCACAAAACTGAACCAAATTCAGGATATGCAATGCTAACAATAGAGAGGCCAAACATCTCATCACAAGGCTGTGTTCACAGAAGGCTAACAGGCGTGATTTAGAGCACAAATTAATGAATGGTGTGGAAGCTCTCACATATAAGAGTGATGAATAAGTGCTTATTCCTTCTTTAGGGTCTGAAAACATCTGTGTAGCAAATTTGAAATAGATTTGTCAGTTGGCAGACTTGCAGCTTTAACTTTTTTTATTTTACTTTTAATATTTTTTATTTAATTTAAATTTAATTTACTTTACATTTAACTCTCTAACTTGTTAGCAAAAATCCGGTTAGAGGTGAAACCAACAACTGCACATGGCTAGAAACAAAGTGGAATCAAATTTTAAAAGGAACAAGCATATTAGCATCCCAACAATGTGCATTATGCAAGTATATAAAGTGTAAACTTTGCAAAGACATCAAAGCAATTTGGACAATATTTATATGACTAACGTGTCTTCCTCTCTGAAGCCTACTCAAAAATACTCGTTTCACACTGAAATGTCTCTAAGTCCTTTTTTGAACTCTCTGGAAATACTGAACCAATACAAAACATCATTGTCTTGCCACACCATTTACTACCACACAGATAGATGGATATATAGATATAGGTCTTTAAAAGTGATAACTAAAGGTGTGAATAAAAGCATCTCCTGATCACGTTGTATTCATGTGCTAGGCGATGGTCAAGCCATGTTTACATTAACAGAGTATTTCCAGAATTCCGTGTGTACTTTCTCTGACCTGAAACTAACCCAAACTCTTACCTTTGCTTCTAAAGTATTTCCAGAGGCCTGCTGTCTTTGATCTTCTCTAGCTTTACAAGTATTGACAGTTATTTTCTCCTTGTCTATCCAACCAAAGCAGAACTTAAAAAATGCAAACACTAGCCTCTTCCATAAGATTTCTTCACAGATGGTGCTGCAGTGTCTCTGGGGACCAGCAGCATGTTCATCCTCATTATTCTGGCATGCATATCCCCTGTGGTTGACAAAGGAAACTGGAAACTTTCCAGCTAGCCTCCCACCGTGTAAGCTGGATACAGAGTGCACAAGTCAACAATGCCCAAGATTGTAAAAGAAAGGTAACAACCACACCTTTTAAAAGGGGGAAGAGGGCAGGGAATGGCGCATTTTGTGGGAATTACACCCAGAAGTCTTCAGAGCAATTGGCTTAAAATGATTAGGAAAGCTAATGGAGTAGAGTATGTATGGGGATTTCATCCTTCTTATCAGCGGAGACAGTATTGTCGCTTTGGGATTAAATCCTAATAATGCGTAAATACACAGAGCACATTAACCAGGTATCTAATTATCGCTAGCTAGAGAAAACTGCCTTTTGTAGAGTGACAAACACTCAAAATCTAAATAGGATGGATATTAATGTAGTGATTTGAAAGACAATGAGCAAGTTTGAAAGCTGCATGCTGTAGCCATGTAGGCATAGCACTTAAGTAACACAACAGTAAAAACATGTGTGACAAGGTGAGAAAAATCCATCCTGTAAGGGCTAGACCTATTTTGAGGAAGTTATTGGACAACATCCAAGGATAGCAAGTTCACAACGTCACACTTATTTTCCTCACGGTACAAAAACAAGCATAACAATAATTCATTAGAGAGAGTTTCAAAGCAGAATGAGTAGAGGGGGGAGAGAGCAGCCCTTGCCTGAGCTGACAGGTTTGACTACGTGAGCCAGCAAAAGGGCTGGCAAGAAGAGCCAGAGAGGATGGAAGCTATTTGCCAAAATTCAGTTAACAGACTTCAAGAAAGCATGAAAAATATGCAAGAGTCTTCTATCACGTGTTTGCAGCCAAAGCCAGTAAGATACCTTCCCCATCATTAGCACTTATATTTTCTATAAACCAAATTTCATAAGCGAATTTATTGGGCTGGTAGATTCACCTAATCAGCTCTGAAACAACCTATTGATCCCAGGTTTTCAAGGGGAACACTTTTAGCTCTCTCTGACATATGACAGAGTATAGCCAAAGAAATCCTGACATGAAATTATGGAACCCTGTTACCTACCAGAAACTATCCGGGAAGAAAGTCAAACATTATCAGAGATTTTTTTAAAGGGAGTAAAAGAGTGCATTCCACCTAATTATGCCCCTGTGCCAAGACCCCCCAAAAAAGCATTTTTCAAATACATGAAAAATTATTTTTCAAATATGGTTTTTTTTCTCCTCCCCACCCCCTTCTTAGAAGAGAAATCCATAACAAAAAGAAGCCAGAAAACAGGTATTGGCTAACACTGGTCACTGCCTTTTACTAGACAAGTTGGTTGTCTCTTCCTTCTTCCGACAGAAGCAAAGCGTATCATATTATTGATTAGATGATCTTTATAATCTCTTCTAGACTTAAAGTCTACATAGTTACAGAATATTTAGAAACACCAACATGAATGTAGCAAGAATATAGACAGAATGGAAGAGACAATCCTTGAAAAACTTAATGATTTCTTTGTAAAGCTTGGTTACTCAAAGATTATTTAATGTAATATCCTATGAGCATATCATTTAATCTTTAATTCTTTCCTAGCTTTACAGCCACGTGAAAGAGGTAGCTAATTTATGAACTGATCAGGAAACAGAGCACAAAGTGGGACACTAAATATTACGTATTTTTGTTTGCCTGCTTGTCTGCTCTATCTTGGTTTTTTGTGATGCTGGGAGAAAGAGACACGTGAGCTTGGACTTCAAGAGGAAGAAATACATTTTTTGTAAGTAATTCCAGAAACCAAGAAAACTTTGAGATTATTTAGCAGGTTGCTGAAGAGGCTAAGAAACTTCTGAGACTGTTTTAGAAAATGCACTTAGATTAAACTGAATTAAAGATTCCGAAGTCTTCCTTTTCTTTAGTGTTTTTTCTAAATAGGCTTCTTTGTGTTTAAAGTTAGGGCCATTCAGGATCTAGCCAGTTCTCCTGTTGAAAAGCATTTTACAGTACTGGGACTGTGACTTTAAAATCTCCTGTCAAAAAAAAAAAAAAAAAAGAAATAGTCTCAGTGAATACCAAGCAGACGTGATTTATCTCATAATTGGAAATGGTTACATTAAAGGAAAAGATGCCAAAACCGTGCAGCAGCACATTCACTGCAGTTTAGTAGTATTTATACTTTTCTGTCAAAGCTGGGTAGACGAGACATCATCTTGCTCAATAAGGAGGGTTCTACTCAGCCCTGAAGTAAGTACACTCAGACCCTACACACCCAGACAGCATTGGGCACAGAGTTGTTGCAGCCCCGTTTGGAAGCTATAAAAAAATTACGTGCTGTAAGCTGCAGCTCTGGGTTGCTACTCAGTATTCAGGAATGCTCATGTATTTCATGGGAGAGAAGGAAAAAAACAAAAACACCACCAAAGTAACAGAACAAGAGAAAATCCTTTCGTTTGGACACGGTAGTTATTGCACATCCTAGATGAGAAGCAGAAAGGTGTTACTGTTAAGCTGCAAGAGGAAGGAAATGCAAATGAGTAAGAGGAGTTTGCTAGGTCTAAGATAGCAGGAAGCCTACGGCCAAGTCTGCTGTTATGGTTTTAAGGATCAGAAACTTGGATTTCATTCAGAGATCCCTTCTTAATTTGCATCCATTTCAGTTCTGTGGTTTTAACCAGGCTCATTCCCAGATTAATACAGTACACAATAAACATTGCAAAAATGTCAGTTATCTACCTTTTCATCTCATACAGCTTCTCCTTGTTCCCTCCTCCTTACTCGGTGATAATAACAAAATCTGCAAATAAGGACAAAGGAATCAATTCAGAGAATGAAAATAAGGTCACTAACTTTTTTTTTTTTAGGAATAAATATTACTCAGAACATCTCAATTCATATTTCTCAGATGTTTAATGTTAAAACTACAGTTTAAGTAATATTGAATCGGATGTTAGAAAGCCATGCCAATCTGCAAAAGAAAATTAAAAAATAAATCTAAAGCAATTTTAGAGGCTTTGGATTCTAAGATTAGAGGTAAGCCCTGATATATATGGAGGAAAAACAGAAGGATTATTTCTCAATAAAAATCAACCCCTGACAAAAAAAAAACAACAAACAACTTATGGCCACATTTTCTACATCTTCCTCTGATTATTTAACGTTATCATATGACAATCAATCAGAAACACAAAGGAATCTCTTTTCAAGACTATTAAAAATGGAAATCAAAGAAACAAACTAAACATACAAGCATAGTTTCATTAAGGCTCAAATCCTTACATTTACATAGGAAGATTTCTAAAAAAGAGTTAGATAAAAGATTAAGAGACTTAAATGGAAGGTAGGTTACGTACCCAAATTATGACTTGTGAAATCCATTCTTATAGTCTTACTAGGATCAAGGGCAGATCAGTTCATTAAAAAAACAAACCAAAACAACCAGAAAACCTCTAGGAAACTGCAAGTAGGGGTAATATTGTTTCCTATACGTATGGTCATTTTCCTGTACTTCGGGAACAAGTTGCTTCCAGGGCAAGGCTTCTCGCCCACCCTCTCCCCTTTTCCCCTAGGGCTGGGACAATTATCTGAATACAGATTTCATAGCACAGGAACACAAGCAAACTACTCAAGGCACTGTGTGCCCTGTGCTCCACCACTGCACATGGCAGTTGCTAGTCACAGAAAACGGCACAAACTGTTGAGGGGCATTTAGGAATTCTACAGGAAAGTATTTGCTTCTTACCACATTTTACTGTTCCCCTCAGTACAAAATGCAGCAAGACATTGTGATGTTCCAGCTTCTCAAATTTTTTTAAATGCCAAGAGGATAGCAGCAGCAGAAAGCCGAGAACAGGGCAACAGTTTGGGGAAGGGTCTTATCCACCAGAAACTCCCCCATCCATTGCCCCTTCAGCTCAGCCACTGTGATTTCAGATGGCCTGGCCAACATCAGAAATATTAGGCTATCAGACAAAAAGGTATTCTGCTTACACAAGGAGAATCAAGACCCATAAATCCACTCTTCTTTATGAAAAGTTTTCTTTCACCTATATATTAATCCAATAAATACCTCGTACTATTGTGTACGGTCAGTAAGTCCATAACCAGCCAGATAATTTTCTGTATGTCAGGTAAATTCATCAAAGATTAAATCTGAAAAAAACTTGGTTTGGTGTCTTGATGCACTGTTTTCCTAGATTCCTCTCACGGATGTCCCTCTCTCTTTGGACTTTTTCCTCCTTTTGCCAAACACATAGCAGCATTCACAACAGATGCTCTTCAACTAATTAATAACAGAAATTCAATGACCTATCACTCAAAAAAATGTTAATTAAAATTAGGAATAACTGAGGGTGTGTGCATGTGTGCGTATTTGATCAGCTGTACTGGAAGGAGCTAATTAATGCCAGTTATTACAGTACATTAAGTAAGGTTCTCCATATGCTTAGCTTGACCTGTTTGACCAGCAACGGATGCGCAGGAAGCTAGAAGCTCACTGGCCAGCTTCATAGCAGTGGTTAAAGGAGCAGCTGTCAAAATCCACCTATCATGCCATTCTGGGAAAGTTAGCGAGTCTGCCTCGCAAGAATGAAGTGTTGAAAAAGGGACTGAGAGCAGGGACACAGTGCAGCACGCACCTTAAACTTAGAACTGTAACTTGCCAGCTGGTATACCAGCCTTGCATGCCTTCAGATAGCTCCTCTATACTCTCTTGGCCTTACAACGTGTTAGGGATACGGTCCTACTTCAGGAGAGACTGAAAGTTTCTCCAAAGGCTTTCTGCGTATTTAGTAAAGGGGAAATTTTAATACAAACTACTACTGATAAAAAAAAAAAAAAAGAAGAAATTTGAAGTTGATTATGGAGCGGGAAAGGAGAGTGAAAAGTAATCAAACTCACTGTTGTACGAAGTGTGTCGGGCAGCCGTACCAACAGACTCCTGCTCACTGCTTGCAGATATTGCCAGCACTTCGCTTCTATTGGTGACGGTCTGTTGTGACTGCATGGATTCCTGGCTGTCTTTCAGCAAACAGTAAGGTACCTGAGACAACAAGTGACTATTCTGTAAGGTAGTCTTTTAGTGTTATAACTTCTGGTGTAGTTTTGTTAAGTCTATTGATGATTATTACAGATTGTTACTTTTCTATTTAAGGCAGCAAAATAAAAGTTTGTCTATATATTTTGGAAAAAAAAAAAAACAAACCAAACCCAAACCCAAACCAAACACAAAAACCTTTCCTTTAAAAACAGGAAGCAAAAGTATCAAAAAGATTGCTTCAGTAACCGTGGAGTTGCTCTGCAGAATATTTTATTTTTACATATTACTGTCTCTCATGTTTTATGGAATCAGGTTCCAATATTAATCTAATTTTAACACAAACAAAGAAATCCTGTTGCCTAAATAACACCTTATAATCTTTTCCTGAGCCACAGCGTTCCCCAAATGCAGTGCTATTTCATTTGCTGTGGAAAAGTTATACCACCATTATCTGCATCACCCCAAATCAGTCTCCAATAATCTCTCTGCTGCTACTATCAAAATACAGTTTTATTTTTCAAGAAACACAAAAAGGAATGGGAAAATGAAGGTACATTCCCTATTGAAGCATCATGCCAGCATAAGTGAGCAAATAAAAAGGTAGTTCCAGCATATGGGTAACATATTGTGGTAAAAAGCATCCAAAGATAAGGGGGTAGTTTCAGGATCCTTTTAAACCTACCTGAGTGCTGACAAATAGGAAAGTCCTGCTGACCCACCTCTGCTTTTTCCCCCAGCTTTTTTCTCCACCCTCTGTGCCTTATACAGTTTATAGGTCAGGTAAAATAACACATTCAGCTGACCAAAACCCAACATTTTTTTCTATTCTGGTCAAACTGTTTCTTGTATTCTTTGATCTAATTCTCTATGCAACCTCATGAAGAAGATAAGTGGTAGAAATGGCAGAACTACCTTTTTGGATCCTGACCAAACTTAGGTCTACTTTAAGCAATCAGAAGACTTCAGCCTTAAAATATAAATCTTGAAATGGTGGTTTTTTCCCATCTGAAGTCATTTAAAACTTGTTTGTGTATGTGTACTGAGACTATGGTAAAACATACATTGCAGACATACTTCAAAAGATTGTGCAACCATCTACCTATTTACAAATCTGCCCATTTACATTAGTTCAGGTAAATAAAATATAATTTGGCCCATGATGAGTCTAATTTATATTCTTTATAATTATATGTGAAACTACAGCTAAAAACAGCGGGAAAGGACATAGAGAAATACGCAGCTGGAAGATTTTAGACAGTGAGATATCCATCTGCATAAATGTTTCTGTAGGGAATCCACAGCAGTGCTCGCTCTCTGAACACACTAGGCGGAAGCGGAAAAAATGGCAGACACACCACAGATCGTAATCTTCCAATGCATTTATGAACTTAATCTGGAAGAGCTAAGGAATCTTGTTTTTTCAATCTTAGATTCCAGAAGCAGAGGAAAAAAGGAATTGTTCACATTAAAGCAAATTAACCAAACTTTAACATGAAAACCAGTATTTAATTCTTCTTTTCCTGCTTGTGAGAATTTCCCTAGGGAAGAAAAGGAAAAGGAAAGGTTAAAAAAACTCCATAACAATAGAACTCAAGTAGGGAAACATCTTCTTAGCTTTTACAGAAAACTGTTTTCAAATGAAAAATTACAACCCGCTGTAAAAATATTGTAAAACAATTCATTAATATAAGACCTAAAAGAAAGCACTGTTTAGACAAACCTAGAACAAAAGTTCACTTGAACTTCTTTCTGAAAGTGCAAGTTTATATAAAGTTTTTAATACCAGTCTAGCTTTGGCAGCAGTCAAATACTTTTCAAAATTTGACATATTTATGTCAAAAGAAAGTACATTATTTTTGCTATTGGTTGGTCCATTCTTGTCAAAATCCAACTAACTTTCCATTTTTTTTTCATTCTCGGAACATCATTCCTCCTGTCGTCAAGCAAAGATAGAGCTGGATGGAAAGAATGAGGTTACTGGAGTACAAAGCACACCTTTAAAAAGAAAAAAAGAAGAAAATACACACACACTGAAATTTAAGCTTTTAGATGTTCACAGAAAGTTACGTAACACTGTAAAAAGTATTGTCTTCAAGAAAAACAGTTGGGAGTTTTGGCTGAAATCTTTACTAAAATAAATCTATGATTAAAAGAATCATTAAAAGAATAACATAAACTAAGGATGAATCGAAACCAATGGGAATTTTCTTGACTTACCAGAACCGGATTTTGTATTGCCTAATAAATCTTCCTGTCTCTTGAGCTGGCCAAGAGAACTATGTCAGGAAAAAAAATGGACCCATTTGTTCTTTCTTTTACTCACTTCAAATAGAGCTACCAGTGCCTCCATTAAGAAGTTGCTAGAGGATAATACTCTGTTAGCACAGCTATAGCCAATTCTGCGGATGGAGACACAGTAAGATTTAATCCTAACAACTGATGTGTAACTGGAGTCTCCTGCAGGCAAATTATTAATAAAAACATGCACTAAATGTGTTATTACTGAATGTGCACTACTACTAAAAATAGCAAAAAACTTGCCATACACAAAGCCATACTACAAAAGACATAGGATAATGGAAACTATTTTCAGCTTGTACGAGAAGCCCCTTTAGCAGCTTCCACAAGCACTTATTCAGAACACGTTAGCCACTGTAAATACACACAGGAAAAGAGGACTTCTTCATTACTATTAACTAGATTGCTTTCATAAACAGTTAAAAATAATGAGATATAGTTTTCATTAAAGATATACTCATTCCACAAATCATAAGCCTTGTGCTTCTGACTGAGGTAAACCAACAAAGTACTTTGGACTTCATTAGAATTCCCTTGCCCATTGACAGTTTTGCTTTGAAACGTCTCTAAGATACGCTGTTTCTTCTCTTGTACAACTTAGAGACAGAAACATCCAAAATTTTAATATATGAAAAACAGTGGTAAGAATATGAAGATAATTCTGTAGAGGGCCATTATCAAAAATAATGTTGGCACACGCTACACAAATTTTAAATAATTTGTATGACTCAGGTTTATGCCAAATACTTCCTTTACTTTCCCATATACTTTGCTCACAGCATTATTATCTGATATAATCCGTCATGGAACAGTGACCTTGCTCTGAAAATGCAATAGTAGAAGAAAAGCAAGAAGCTACTACATTCAGCAACTCGGAACTGTGAAGTGGCCAGTTTCCATAAGGTGATAATATTACATAGCAAGGTATTTTTCTTGGCTTTTTGCAGAAATAACAGAGGTGGAATCCTATATTGTAGACACATAGCAATACTCTGTTTATGGAATAAGAAAGTAAGAAGCAAAAGAGAACTTCAAAAGAAATGGCTGGACGTTTGGAAGAATGTATTCTGGTATCTGGTCAAGAGCAGGCTCCATGTGAGTTAGCAGTGTGCCCTGGAAGCCCAGAGGGCAAACCCCATCCTGGGGTGCCTCAAACACAGCATGACCAGCTGGTCAAAAGAGGGGATTATCCCTCTGTATTCAGTGTTGGTACCTTGAGTACTGTGTGCAGTTCTGGGCCCCACAATTTAAGAAGGGTATGAAGGTCCTTGAATGCATCCAGGGGAGAGCAACAAAGCTGGTGGAAGGGCTGGAAGGCATGTCCTGTGAGGAGTAGCTGAGGACTTTGGGGTTGTCTAGTTTGGAGAAAAGGAGGCTGAGGGGTGACCTCATTGCTCTCTATAGCTTCCTGAGGACGCGTGGGAATGGTTCAAAGCTTCATCAGAGGAGGTTCAGTCTTGACATTAGGAAACATTTCGTCACCAAGGAGGTGGTCAAACCCTGGAAGAGGCTTCCTAGAGGGGTGGTCAATGCCCCAAGCCTGTCAGTATTTAAGGGGCATTTGCACAATGCCCTCAATAACATGCTTTAACTTTTGGTCAGCCCTGGTTAATACGGGTCCAAATAAAGTATGACAAATGAATAAGCTTTTGCAGTTCGGCAACAGAAACTGGATACTATCTTAGTATAGAATCTGTATGAGTGGCTGGAAGGTAAGCTCCACCAGCTATGTTTAAAAACTATGATATCTCATTGTGGAAACACAAATATGCTTTGTCAAGTCTGTGGATGACACCAAACTGGGGGTACCAGTCAATACACTGGAGGTCAGGGTCATTATTCAGAGGGACAACGATAAGCTGGAAATACAGGCCCATAAAAAAAATCAAACTTCAATACAGCCCTGCACTTCGGATGGAATAACCCCAAGCAACAGTGCAATGTGGGTGGTGACTAGACAGCAGTTCTGAGGAGAGGAAAAAAAAGAAAAAAAAAAAGAGGGAGAAAAAAAAAAAAGAGAGAGAAAAAATTGAAGGTCTCAGTGGACAACTGCCATGGCTCTGGCTGGGATAGTTAACTGTCTTCCTAGTAGCTGGTACAGCGCTGTGTTTTGGGTTTAGGATGAGAAGAATGCTGATAACACCCGGATGTTTCCAGTTGTCGCTAGGTCGCCTTTAGATCAAGTCAAGGACTTTTCAGCTTCTCGTGCCCAGCCAGCAAGAAGGCTGGAGGGGCACAAGAAAGTTGGGAGGGGACACAACAAGGACAGCTGACCCAAACTGGCCAAAGAGGTAATCCATACCATGGGATGTCATGCCCAGTATATAAACTGGGGGGATCTGGCTGGGGCGGGGGGGGCAGATTGCTGCTCAGGAACTAACTGGGCATTGGTCGGTGAGTGGTGAGTAATTGCATTGTGCATCACTTGTTTTGTATATTCCAGTTCTTTTATTTTTATTATTGTCATCATAACTATTATTTTCTTCCTTTCTGTTCTATTAAACTGTCTTTATCTCAACCCCTAAGTTTTACTTTTTTTCTGATTCTCTCCCCCACCCCATTGGGTTGGGGGGAAGTGAGCAAGCAGCTACGTGGTGCTGAGTTGCTGGTTGGGGTTAAATCACACCACCACCACCACATCTTCAGCCTTTCGGCAATAAAGGCTAACTGCATACCAGGCTACATTAGGAAGAACATAGCCAGTTCATCAAAGGAAATTACTAAATTATTCTTTTCCTCCTCATAGCACTTCTGAGGCCACATCTTGAGTAGTCTGGCAGATGCTTAGGAAGCTGGTGCATACCACCGTACAGTGACATTAGGGAGACAGGTTTCCTACCATCAAGGAGAGAAGACCGAGTCGGGAAACAGTTGTGGCCTTCAGCTACCTAACTGGTTATTAGAGAGTTAGCTTCTTGTAATTCATGATTAGAAACACACAACAATAGGACAAGATGTGACGAATATGCATTACAAGGAAAATTTCAGCTAGGTGTAAGGCAAACAAATTTTAGAATATAATAGATTTTCTCAGTTGGAAGGGACCTACAACAATCACCTAGTCCAACTGCCTGACCACTTCAGGGCTGAGCAAAAATTAAAGTATGGTATTAGGGGCATTTTTCACAGTGTGTGGTCACGTAATAGAACAACTTTCCTGGAAAGGTTATGGAAATAATCATCCTTGGAGATTTTCTGAAGAAGGTGTTGGGGGAGAAGTCACCCATTTTTTTAAAGGTTTGATCAATTTTGAATTTGCCCTGATTTGAAGTGGAAGTTGAACTAGACTTCCAGAGACCCCTTCCAATCTAAGTTATTCTATGACTCTGTAAAAGACAAGACTTGCATTTCCTAATTCTTCAAATAAAAGATAGTTCTATACGTCCTATTGTCCACAGTTTTGTCCAGGCTACCATCAGGTTGTTTTTAAATAACTGACTTGCTTCTGTAGATCATTCCACACACTAATAAAATCTACAGTTAGGAACCTCTTGTTAATGGTCAGCCTAAATACAATTTTAACATCCTCTGTAGAATCCAGGCAAAACAAAAGATACTAATATGTCAATATTTTTAGAAAAGTGTTGATCACTGAATTATCATTCAACAAATCTAATACCTTTAATAATTTCTTCAGGCGAGAAAACCTTCATCATCTAAAGATATATTCCTTTTCTGTGCCCATGTGCTACAATTGTATCAGTGACAAAAATCTTAAGGTTTCCTCGTGACACGAAAGACATCATTGGCATCTTTTCTTACATAATGTTGTTTTCCTTCCTCATTCAATACTATCACTTTTCAGCTAAAATTGTTGGGACTGCTACTGTCCATTAAAGGGTTTGAGATTATTCCATTTTTTTTTTTTTTAAATCTGTGTGTTGGATTATGAATTATTATGCTACCAGTGCAATAGACTACATTTTTCCGTGTTGAATCTCATTGGTTTCCTGCCAGTACTTCAGATCTCTCAGGATTCCCATTAGTGCTGTTCCCATCACTGTTTATCTTGGCATTCTCTGTTTCATATAAATAGCAAACTTAATTACTTATTTCACACCATCTTCTAAATCATTAGCAAGGATAATTTTTTTTAATAATTTGGAAACATCCCCTCCCGTGGAAGCAACTACCTCACTTTTTAAACATATTGGCAAGATTATTTTAAGTGACCTGGTAGTACCTAGCCTTTTTTAGCAGCCCAGAACTTACGGTCACACACAGAGTTGGATTCAAGCCCTTTTCCCAGAACTGTGCATTTAATTCTGTCATACTAGACTGAAATAGTGCGTGCCTAACCTGGGATCTTCTTCAAGAGCCCAAATATCCCCACAGTAGGATTCCACTCTAGAGACCTTTTGCCTGAAAAACATACCTTGTTTCTGAGTTTCTCACAGGTATTTTAAATCAGAATCCCTTCACTTTGAGTCAGAACAGCTTCCAGTAACTGCCTTATACCTGGCTGGCCAGAAGCCCCCAGCCCTCCCCCTGTACCCACACTCTATACAGCTGATCTGTTACTGAGCCTTTAAAAAAATCACTGGATCCCCAGTCATGCTGGATTGCTTTCCCCTAAAAGGGCCGGTAATTTCCTAACAAACATGAAACCGTCTTAAACAGGCTAAAGGAAAGAGAAACTTAAGAGTTCAGACCTGCATCATTTTATTTGGCACACCAAATTATTATATATCAGTTACCCTCAGTTAGATGCAACAAGATATAATACAAAATGACTGAAGCACTCCACGGTAAACCACAGCACAACATGACATGATGGTGAGAATCATTTCTTCACAAAAATAATGTTTGGAGAGATATGAAGTGTCTCCCTATCTGCAAAGCTTTCAAGTTTGTCACCTACTGCTGTTTTCTGAGCATGATAAATAGCTGGTTGCGCACAGGATTGAGATATAATTCTACTTCCCATGGCAAAATGCAGGCATTCTTATCCTTCTAGCATATATCTGGCCTCCACACATTGCTGCTTTCAATATCCACTAAATCCTAAGAGGTCTGAGCTAAGAGTATGCTAGGTAAACGAAGAGATACAATTCTTTCCCAAAGGGACAATCAAGGAAATGATTGCAAACTATCTTCAATTCCAGTGACTTGCTGTATGCTAACAACCCTTTAACTACTTCTCGCATCTCCTTGCTTTCAATACCATATTAAGATCTTTCACTTGGATCAGTTAAAGAAATTCAGCAGGGGCGATCTATTAAATTGGAACAGAGAAGGACATCTAGCTAAAGGAATACCAAGAATCTGCTTTGCTATTCTTTATAAAGAAAATGAATGATTCTCAAAACAAGTATATCATTAAATATGTGGGGTAGATAAGTGTAATTATTCATTAAGATCTTCACTAAATATTAAGTTCTATAACTGAAACCAATGTAAGAAGTATCCAGTGGTGACAATATGCCTTCAAAACAAATAGGAGATAAGCAAATGAAATCCTTCTAAACATTATCAGAAGCTGCAAAGCTGTATTGATTTAATTAGTCTGATTGAGTATCAGAAGCAGAGGAAAAAGTTGTTAGATTCTTCTAACAATACCAAAAAAAACCCTTTCTGCCTTATAACAGCTCTTTCATGCTTTCTAATCAGGAACTGATCTCTAGCTACAAATCATAGACTATGCATCAGGGCTGAAGTACAGCACACAAAGCACCTAAAATGAAGCCTAATCAGAATTTGCCTGTATAAATCTGAGAAAATTATGTTCCCTCTTGTCCTGTATGTCTAAGACATCTCCCAAAGCTGCTTTGTTTCCTGATAAAGAGTCACTCAAAGAGCCACTAGTGTCTCTCCCTGGAAGTGCTGCCGCCTTGCCAGAGGGACACAAATCTCAGTGTTTGCTCCCCAGCCACTGCCACGAGGAATTTATAAACTGTGTGACAGCACTGCAAAATTCCCTCTCTGCACACATGCTAAGAGTGGGCTCAATAGCTCTGTGTTCAGCAGCATCAACCACTTTTATCCACAAGACCAAAAGGAAGGGGACCCTTTTTCCCAAAAGTCCAAAAATCCAAGCCGTTGCTCAGAGTGCAGCTTCTGTGCCAATCTCAGCTTTGAAAGAAGAGCATAAGTCACATTTTTCATTTGCAAGATGAAGCCATAACAATTAGGCTTTATTCCAAAGCATTTGCTTTCTCACAGATTTGTTTGCATCTATAATGAAAATCCAGCGCTTTTTTTTTTTTTTTTTTTTGGCATAGTCAGAAGAATTGGGAAGATAACTGATTTGGATGAAAACTAACAAAACGATTGTCCTTTCCCCAAAAGAAGCAATCAATAACTAGGCATGTCAAGGGAAAGCAGGAAACTCATGACAAAACCAGCCTGTTTATTGAAATAATTTCCTTCTAGTCTACTAAGCTTCAACTACATACATAATAAAAATCAGCACTGTTACAAAAGTCATCAGCACGACGTAAATGACAGCACTGCTAGCTGCAAAGGCCAGTGTGGACTATGCTTAAGCTCTTTTGGTGTCTCATTAAACCCCACCTTCTAAATATAATAAATTTTTCATCAGCTAGCTAGCCTTGTAGCATTAATTCAAGCATTTTAAATCATGGAAGTTAAAAGCAGTGGTATAAAAGCATACTACTGATTTGGGGCTTCAGTTTGGTTTTCTTCCTCTTTTTAGAACTAGAGTCCACTCGCAGTACTCACATTCAGAACTTGTATAGCAGAGGGAGAAGGCACATATAAGGGGTACCCTCAGCTGGGATTTTCATGTGGCCCATTTGCTAGGGTGGCCTTGCTCAGTACCTGCAACTGAAGGCTGACACACTTCATAATTTGTAAAACAAACTCCTAAATCACAACCATATCCAAGACGTTACATTGAATCTTGGCAGGTTAAATGTCTTATACAGATGTATAAAATGGACTTTTAACTGACAGTGAAATGAATTATTACCGCACTCAGCACAAGGAAAAAAAATTATACCCATTGACAATCATTCACACAGCTCCATAAGTCACAGGATTTTTAAATATTCATCTTTTTCCTAAAGTTAACCCTGTTATCAAGTAACATTTTTTGGTTGGCTAGTTTATTACTGCAAAATATTGCAAGAAAACTCAGGGAATTATTTTTAATGTAAAGCACAAATTAAAACAAAGCTGGGGCAAGGGAGATGATGGAGTCCATTAAACTGTGACAGTAAGTAGGGATCAAGGACTTTTATCTTTTTTCCTAAAAAAAATAAAATTTCTGTGGATTTTGCTGACATCCTCTCAGGGAGTATAGCGTTACTAGGCTCAGAGAAAACTATTTCTGATTATTTCAAAAAAGTATTTTGCTATGCAGTAGTTTGAGTTTGTTATACAGTATATGAGAAGGATCCTTCCCTCTAACACTCATCCTATTTTTAGAGTATTACTGAATTTTGCCCTTGCATGAGCCATGCATCTTAATAGGGTCCCCTAAGGAATTAGACAGACAATGGAAATAAGCAGATGGCTCCTAATTAGAAAACACCAGGAGGTGTGGGAGTAGGAACCCTGAGAAGAGAGATCAGGTTGTGTAGGAAGCCTACCGTTTTTCTCTCAGTCTCTTCTCTTGCAGAAACCCACCTGTGACAGGCCATCTCCTCCTCCTCCTCTCCCACACCTGGCAGACGGGAAGGATGCAAAGAACACAATGCTGCTGTTAGTGGCATTAATGCCACTGCTTTGCCAGATGCAGACACATGTGTTCACATTACTCAATTTACCTACTGCAACACAGCATCAGGGAGAACCTATAGCTTTGGATCCTTGTAAGCTATTTCCAGGCAGTGAAATGAGAAGACTAAATTAAGGCAGCTCAAAGGAAAAAGTGCCTTAGTGAATATCTTTATTGGAAAAATACGTTCTAAAGATTGTATGTGGCCTACTACACTATCAATAGCATTTTTCCTAATCTACAATTTCACTCTAGGTTATTTAAAAAGATATTCTTACATAGGGTTTTTTCACTTTAAAGGGCAAGAAGAGACACAAAATATTGTGCAAGCTTTCCTTTTTTTTTTTTTTTTAGATAGAACAGTACTCAATATCTTCTTAGTTCTACTATTATTATTATTATTATTATTATTTTCCTTTACAGATCTTGCTATAAAATGAACATAGAAATGGAGCTCACTGCTTTTCTCTGATTTTTTTTTTCTTGGCAGGATACAGTTCGTAACGGATTCCAAGATAAGCCAATTTGAGAAGGTAAACCAGGAGAAAAAATAACCATGCAAGAAAACATGAATACTTTTATGCTGGTGTAACTCCCTGAACTGACTTATTACGGGATCAGAGAAGAATCTATATTTGCACAATGGCTGTAGTAGGAGGGCACTAGGGTAAGACCACCTCCTTCAGAAGTCATTGGCTTGACTGTGTCACTAAACCACAACCTCCAGCCCCGTCTACTTGAAGCAGGGAACAGAAGCTGGGAAGGAAGCATACGAGCCAATTCCCCACACAAACAGAAGTGCAGAGAAGATGGGGGCTGGTGTCCAGTAAGACTTGCCCTGATCAAGCTGTAGTCAGACCTGAAAGCTCACTAGGTTCAACGGCCTAGAAGTAATAACAGCAAAAGTAGCTCTTTATCCTCTCTGTGTCTCACAAGAAATCCCAGCTTTACATCAGGAACATAGCTAGCCTGTAGAATTTGCAATAGCTTAATTTTTTAAAAAAAAAAGTACTCTTTAAAATGTAATAAATTGTGGCAAAAGCAATATCTATGTCTTAATATCAACTTTTCATCTGTAAATACTACCTTTAGAAAGTAATTCACACATCAATACATAATGCCTTAAAAAAACTGAAAAAAAAAATGGCATAGACTGGACAAGTGACTTTCTGAGGACCCCTCAGCAAATCTTGCCGTAGCTTAGATAAGGTTCAGGTGCACATTTACTAATCCCAGTCCAGAGCTTTATCAACAAAGCACACTTGCTTAGTGAGAGTTAGAAAATTAAGATTGACATCAAGAAACATGCTTCTTAGGCTTAAATCACAACAGCATTAGTGAAGGCTGAAGGATTTCATGTTTTCCAGCTTCTTCTCCAGCATTACCTATTCTCTTTGTATTTGATTTCTCTTGTCCAAATAATCAGTAGATTTTCTACACTAAGCCCTCACAATAAGAAGCTTTCTTACTGCTCCTGTAGTTTTATTACTGTATACTGGTCAACAGTAAAAGAATTATTTCTCTCTCTCTGATGACACAGGGTGCTAACACGAGGCAAAAGTATACGATTACAAAAGGGACACTGTCTACTTACATATAGAGAGACGGGAGGAGGGAGAGAGAAAGAGAGGAGAGAGGAAAATAGATCTTCAGGAGCTTATTGACTTGGTTTCATGAATGCTGGTAATTACAACTACTGAAATTCTCCAAGGAACTGAACAGAATTTGTACATTATTTTTCTTCTTATAAAGAAACACTTTTTGTACCCCCTCCCCTTAATGTTATCATCCAAGTAAATCTTCTTGATGAAATAAAATGATCCTCTTCCTTTGCCTCCAGTGAAAGAAAACAGAAAATAAGCGGTACTTGTCCCCATTACAGTAAGTGCACAGGCATTACTCTACTACTATTAGTAGAACTGTACTATCTTCTACCTGTCTTTTTGTTTCTGCAGTCAAATCTAACACAAAGTCTTCTGTAGCTTTTCAAGAGTAATTGTAATTTAAAAAACTGAAGGAGTAACTACCTCATAAAGCATTCTTCTCTAGTACCTTCCATTTAACAACTGCATCTCCCAGCTATGAAAAACATTTAAGCAAACATCAAACATTTTCTTTCCCAGTCTCTGGGAAGTAAAAGAAAAACAAAAGATACATTTAAGAAAAAATCCTTAACAGTAAATAGCACTTAGGATCCTCATCTCTTCCATTTTTCTTTACCATAAAAACATTTACTACACAAAATCTTAACCTGACTGAAACTTACTTTCCCTGCTCCTGCAATGAAAAGCTGTAACATGCAAACAAAACATTACTTATTGCAGAAAAATACATTTTTGCCAATTTGAAATACAAACATTTAATCACATCATCTATTACAGTTCTTCCTAAAGTGTCACTCACCAGTGACTGCTATGATCTCTGAACATCAAATTAATAGTCTGTATACAAGATAGCTTGCTTGCTTGATGAGGTCATGCTTCTCACCTGTCATTCAAAGGAACCCACTGTAAAGCAACTTTCCAGTTTAATTGGATTAGCCTGCAAAAATATCACTCAACACATCCTTCTTAGCCTTCCTGTTTCACCAGCAAATTCAAAAGTAGTAGAACTATTTTAAAGAGGGAACCTCTCACAAAGATCTACAGGCTAAGAACACGGATGACCCAGTGGCCCAATGTAAGGAATCAATAACAATGTAGACATTGCTACTGAAAGACTGGATTAATTGAATTATTTTTCCCTGTATTTACCAAATACAGAGATTGATATATCCCACAGACATATTCCTAGGGAAAATGTGAAATGTCAAGGCTTTACCACTTCACCAGAGCAGATAATTAAGTAATTAGAACAATTAAGTGTTGACAGAGCACCAGCGACCCCCAGGTGAATTACAGCCCTGAATTATGAAAGCATTAGCATGGGAAGAGGGAAAACTTTGGCACATATGTAGGACAGATTAAATGCAGTTGTAGGATTGGTTTTACAATTTATGCACTGATCTTCCAGATGCGCTCAGCAGTCCACAACTTTTATTGTCAAACTACTTATTTAGATGCCTGGGGGGAACTCATCTAGGTACATTTTCTCTCTGAAAAGCCAGTGAATTAGAAAGCAGGGAGTATATAGTCATCCATACTCTCACCCTTTTACACCGCACGAGTGCCCTAAAAGACCTGTGTCCATCTGAGCAAAATGCATCCTTCAGCCCAGGCACCTGGGAAAGCTCACGTTCAAGGGGCCCTTTGCAAGATACGTCCCCAGGACATCAATGGCTAAATGATGCCAGAGGCTTTTAACCTCTGTCGCATCCTGTGTTGAGGACTGTCGGCACTTCAGTAACCTCAGTTCACACAGAACCGCCCTATTTGCTAAAGAAGGAATATGAGCAGTGTAGCCATCACAGCATGGAGTTCGGGATAAGCTTCCTCTCTTACTATTAAGCAGGCTTGCTTTACTTAGTTTTTTGGGGGTGGAGGATTGGGTTTACAACGCATTGGACTGCCCGCTGTGATGAACCAGCTCCAGGTAGAATGAGCTGGCCCTGGGAAACGGATGCATTATCTGGATGGACAGCAGGGACAGCAACACAGACACAGCCTCAGAGCACAGCAGAGACCGGTAACGTGTAATTCCCAGCAACTGTCAGCTGTGAAGACTGCAACTACCAGATTTGTTGCAAGCAAGACTGTGTGAAGATGTCATAGGCTGCCGTCCTTTCTAAGTGCAAAGTTGTTCTAAAAATGAAGAGAGAGCAGGGAAAATATTATGAGAGATCTATGGATACTCACCAAAAAGTCAATACAAAAAAGGTCACATACAGGAGATTTCACACTTGTTTCTCAAAAGCACATTTCATATTCCTCGGTTCCGAAATTATTAACAACACTGCATTTCATTGCCTTTACAAAATGGGAAGGAAGACCATAGAGAAAAGAAGATTAAAGACTATTAACTCTTTGTTTCCAAAATGAATTAAACAATTGTCGTAATAAAAATATAGTAAGAAGGCAATTTGTCAAATAACTGAAATATGAAATGTGCTATTTACAATGTAATTATAATATCTGACATGAAATTAGATAAAATCCATATTTTAAAGTGGGGATTTACTTAAATCTGAATTTTTAGAATTTTACAGTTTCAAGCCAAACCATATATTGATATGATTTAACATAAATTACTTCATTTTAAAAAAATCCGATGACACAAAATGGGTGGAAAGTATCAAAGATTACAGGGTAAGGAACAAACTTTTCAGAATGTTTTCAGTAGATTAACCATGTGGGTGGATATGTAACTCTCAGAGTTCAGAGTAGAGAACAGAGTAGTGTCGATGTAATGAACAGAAATAGGTAGATGGTTCCAGTTCAAATTAGAACACCTCTCACTTCATCATGGTTGCTGAAAATGATTCATTCTATGCTACATCATTTTACATGCCATGGCCATTCAGTAGGTTTTCCTTCCTACTTGTCAAAGCTATGCACATATTCAGAGGAGGTGGCAAAGAAAATGCTCTCTTGATTATGCTCCAGCACCCTTTGCTATTGTTAAAACCAAAACCAAAAACAGGAAAAAAAACCCCAAAACATAAGTTTGGAAACAAGGAAGAATGGGGAACTTAAGCCTAAATGAAAGTCATACAAGTAGAGGAGAAAATATAAAACCAAAATACGAAATATGCAATTGGGAAAAATAGACTCAGAGGGAATGCTGAACAAAATTCAGAGAAGGAATTTCTGAAACGCAGTATTACTGAGAATACTTACCTTGCATTTATATATCAGGCCTTAACCAGTATCTAGGTTATATAGCTGCGTTAATACTCTAGTGAACATTCTCCACTGGAGAAGAGACCAGCATCCATTCCTCAGGAATAGCTAGAAGAAATAAAAACCCAACAACCCTCCACCACTGCCCCCCAGAATCTATGCAGCTCCTGAAAAGACAAGTTTTCTCACTGTAAAACAGCACCAAATCAATTAATAGCAGTATTTTGTTTAGTAAAGGGCCTAGAAAGAGGAGTCTTCAAATAGTCATACTACTACTTTACTAACAATAACATCAATGCTCCAACTCAGATCATTAGTTTAAAAGGAAGTAGAAAATAGATGGAAAGCAAAAGCTGGTAATTCATAGCTCTATGAAAGACACCTTTCTAAACTTGCAATGACTGCTGACACTACTGAAGTATAGCCCAGTTACAACTGAACTGACTATCTTTTGCCTCTCATTAAACCTCTCATACTTAAACACATACTGAAATTGATTTGCACTGAACAAGGAACCCAAACATATGTTTAATTCTGAGCACATGCTCTGCTAAAGGCAGCAGAACTAAAGCCCATATCCTATGTAGTAAAGGAGGTTAAGTAGAGGTAAGTGCTTTTTTAGATCATTATCTTCCAGCTTGCATATCTGTTGAATAACTTCTAAATATGAGAGTTTGACTATTACTTTTCAGATCCACCCTGTATTGCTAACAAAGGTATCTTAAGTTTGACACATAAGGCTAGTGGTGCCTTCTTTTGGAATGATGGCAAAAATTAATTTACAGAAAAGTTACTTATCCGTTAATATTTTGCTGGCTTACAAACTAAGCAGAAAGAACAGGGGACACACACTTTTTAATTGGAGCTGAGAACCAAAAATATGCCTAATGGCTATAGAGAATGCCCAGTGATAGTGGGAAATTAAATGGAAACCTAGGGATTTAATCCGGTCCATTTGGCAGTCATTGCATAGCATTATGCATTGCATATGGGTACTAGCTGAATGAACAGGAGCACTCTGAACTTCTGGCCATTTAATGAATCACACAAAAATCTGACTCATAATTCGTAGGTAAGTCTTTACACACTACAACAATCAAAGAATCAGTACCAAGAACTGGCACTTGAACTGGGGATGGGTGGAGGGGAGGGTAAGGGAGGAGATACAGAAACCAGAAACAGAAAGACATAAAAAAAGAGAGAGAAAGAGAAGAAATTAATATGGTAAATACAGCAATAAAGTTCAACTACAAATATGATCACCAACACTGAAAGTTATAAAGAAGAAATTAGTTTAACAGTTCAAAAACTCAAGCTAAGAGTGGCTAAAGATTAGCAGCAATCACTACAGTCTTCTAACAGAGAGCAAGTCTTCTATTCTTCATAACAAGAAAGTCACATCATTACCTCTTGGAATAAAATTTAGTGGTAGTACACCAAGCCCTTTGCAATAAAAAAAAATACTAGCAATGCGATAAATGTGCAGGAATATGCATTTCCTCTTTGTCACAATCCCACTAAACTACATAGCAGGAAAACGATACGTGCACGATTTTAATGGCCAGATAGACAAACACATTTTACAGTTTTGCTTTCGTCCTCTCTGCCCAATAGTCTTAAAGCATGTCAGCTACTCCTTAGTGTTTTATAAATAAAAATGTAGCCTCTCTTTCTGTGCGTGCATATGATTGCTGTGTATGTCTAATTTCATCATTTGTGGACTCCACACACCTACTGCAGCCAATAAAATTGCAATCATCAGGCCAATTTTACAGATGGATCTAAACATAGTTACCAAATACAAGATTAAAAAAAATGCAGACTTTAATCTAAAACATGTGCCTTCTACATCACTCCTTTATTCCTCCTTTTTTGCCTCCAACTCTGTCAATTTACAGGCTCCAACTCTACAAACATTTCACACAAACCAAATTAACTGATTTGAGTTTAGTTATTTACCTAACATGAAACTTTACAGAAATCTCTCTTTTAAGGTTTGATCTGAGCATTGTAGCAAGGGTCCTGTATGTTTGACTTGCAAATTTTTTAGACTACTATTCAAGTCTTCTCAACTTTTTGACAAGCGTACTCTGTGGGGTACTTCGTAACAAACATAAATATGAAATTCCATCAATAGCCAGAAGAGAAAGCTGATAATATAAAGTATGATTGTTTTGTTAATTTTAATTTTACACTCTCCAGGTGAAAGGGTACTTTCTACCACAAGGCTAAATAATTTTTGCATTTTTGAGCTTTCACCAGGGCAGATTCAAACCTCTGGCATTAAACCTGAAAAGAGCTAAGAACTTTTGCAAACTTCAGTCTTTTAAATGCAAAGTGTCTCCTTTGATGCATCCTCCCTGACAGACACAGCAGGGTATTTGTTTTCTAAAGGACTTGCATCAAAATGAAACCTACTACAAATAAAACTCTCCTTCCATGTAGAATACAAGAAAAGAGAAAACAACATATGACAGATAGAAGTTGCGTTAGTAATATACTACTGGAAGGCTTTTGCATACTCCAGAGGAACATAGAAGTATACATATTGGGGGGTGGGGAGCAGGTAACAACCCTGTGTGGGGGTACGTTTGGTGTATACGTATATACACACAATAAATGAATAAGAACTAAATGTCCTCTCCAGTCATCATGTATCCTTTTAATCAATGTTGGCTCTGATGACTTTTAGCTGGTGATAATCTCAACAGAAAGTTTTACAGTAGCGTAGGTATATATATACCGTGCATGTGAACAATTTTAAGTTAAAAGAACAGAGGGTGAGCACTGTGTAAACTGCCATTAGAGCGATCTTGTTCACCTCCTGTGGAAAGAATCTAAGCCATTTCTAGTGCTAACATAAACTGTGAAGAAACAAAACCAGAGGCCCCTCTTTATTTAGACAGCACGTTATTATAAAGGCATGGGGGAAAAAAGCAATACAGCCTAAGTTAAAAGAGACGAGACTATGTCAAATTAGCATGCTACTGAAAAAGACATTATTTCCCAGGTTATCCTTTAATGGAGACAACCATTTACAGCATTAAGTTCTCCTCTACGAAAACAGGTGTATTACTAACACTAGAAATAAAAAGTAGGCATTAAAAAAGACAATTACTAAACATGCACCCCTGAGAATATTGGAGAATATTAAGGAGAATGTAAAATTATTTTAACAGAAACAGTTCTATTCCTTAAGGAATACAAAACTAAACAGCCACAAAACAAAAACCAAAACCCTAAAAGGCTTGCAAAGAGAATTGTCTTTATTTTCCCTTATTTAAGCACATGATTAATTTCTTCTCTCTCTGCACTCTCTCTCTCTCTAACTGCAAAACCAGTAGGCAGCTCTGACCTTGGGTACATTGGAGACCCATTCCCACAAAAACCTAATAACCTTTGGTAAAATCTTTAAGACTTTTTTCCCCTCTCACATGAGGCAAGGATGGCATACGTGCTAGCAAGCCTGGCAGCTCAAGCCACAGGTACGAGAAGCATACCATGCCTGCACAGTGATCCTCAACAGGGAGCTCCTTGGCTGTCCACAAGCTGACAGAGAGGAGCAAGTGACAACTCCGGACGAGCACAAGTAGGGGAGCTTAAAAGAAAATTAAAAGGTCATTCACAAGCTAACAGCCAACTTTTCTGCTTCTAATGGGTACCAAAGAAATATTTTTGTCTTGTTCATATGATTTTGACAATGAATAACCTATACTGTTTTTATCCTATACGATGTTGTCCTCTTAAAACTCTGTTGTACGTGACTACTACAAAATTTTCTGTTGAGATCCCCATCAGCTAAAAAGCACTACAGACACCACTGGTTAAAATAATCCTTCATGACTAGGGAGGATGTAGGGCTATAGGAACTTAACAAAAGAATTCCACTTCATTTCCCGTCATTAATTAGTCAAATTGCAGTTAACAGAGGAAAAGTTATTTCTTATTCACATCTGCTTGTCAGACAGAGGCAACTCTGTCAGTATTCCTAAACACTGTGCTGGGAAACTCAGCCTAAAAAAGGATACAGCAGGAAGAGGAAGGACTTGGGGGAAGCCGCCATGTTTATGCAGTATTTGTGCCATGGATTAAACAGATTTGCCTGCTACATACTTTGGAAGTCTTGCTTTTGGTTCCTGAACACTAAAGAAATAGAAGCTGCCAAAAATTTTATTTACCATTTGCACAAAGCTAACAAGTTCCTCTTTCTCATCTGAGAGCAGCTATCACCAGCTTTTCTGAAGCAGTGCAAGCATTTTTTATATAAAGCTAGACCTTACAACCATTCAAAAAATGACAGATATTATCTAAAACATTTTCACTTTCATTAAGTTTTATTCATGTAGAAAATAAATAACCAGACTTTCAGTGCATAAAAGTCCATTGGGTTGTCCAGGACCTTTTATAAAGAGATTTTCTGGTTGGCTGGCAACTCCCTTAGAACCTGTCCTTTTTTACTTCATAAAATGAGATGCAATAAACCAAGCACTCAAGATAACATCTACCTACCTCAGCAGGCTAGGGACAATAACAAATACAGCTTTCATTATGATTGCAGGCTATTTTTCTCTGAAGGACCCTCTCTCACTCAGAGCACAAGATAAGAATAAGCATTGTAAGAATAAGTGAGGATCACAGAAAAAGCTTCCATCTTCAGAGCTCCTGTTCCACTGTAAGATTTAAAAGTGAGCAAGGAGAAACCAGAATTAACATACAGTTCCTGTAACTTTGTGCCCTCTGGAGAAGGAGATCCCATCCTAGCATCTGCCAAAAAGATCCAGGGTGGTGCTGAGCAAATCACTTAAGCCGATTTCACCTTTCATTAGTGACAATTTCACTTTTCACTAGTGGTAATTAACCATGCAGTCTTCACACAATTGTGATATTCACAGCTGACCTATCTCAAAGAAGTCATCCACAGTTAGAGCATAGTCGAGTTATTTTGTGAACTCACTGTGAGGCGTTCCTACGTTTCGGAAGACAGAAGATCGAGCTGTTCTATTTGGACACTTTCAACAGCACAGCTCCTCAGAGAGCTTTGAAAATGTCATTAGCCATGTTACTGTGCTCAGTCTCACACAAGAGACACCCGAACTAGTTCTCCCACCTGATGGCAACAGAAGTAAACTGTGGTCCTCAAAGCATTCTTGCTGTCACAGGGGACTCAGCTTCACCCCTTCATCACCACCAGCAGCCAGCAGAAAAAAGATATGACTAAATGTAGAGTCGAGAAACACCCGAGACTCTTCAGCGTTTGTCACAGGGGTTAGGGGGCCCAAAGCCACTGGCTGCCTACATGTACATACCTCACCATCAGCCAAGGCAACATCAGTACCAGGTCAGGCACGAACCTTCAGTTCTGATGGAGACTGGGCATCAAAATGACAGCAAGAGATTCTTCTATGCTTTAGTGAATAGGTTATCAGCAAATTAAGGCACTAAGTCACTGATAGAAAATAACTAACATTTTACTCACTTGTTTACCACTAAGTAAACAAGTCAGATATCTTCAGATGACACAAGAGCAAGCTATAACGAGATGACATTGCAGGCAGAGCTGAGGATTTGGGGTTCATCAATACCCTCTGATCAGCATTTTTTGTCTTGCCAGTATCTCAGTCCAAACATTGCCTGATTCTCTCTTTTTATCAATAAGCACCTGTCCTGTGTTAAAAACTTCTGTTCTTGGGACTTTCGGATGAGGTAGCTGAAACTAGATCTCTTAGCTGGTAACTAGGCAAGATTCAAAATCCTGAAAAGAAGTCTTTCTTAACTCTAATATATGTTCTGCATGCTAATGAAGAGTCCATGTGCTCCTCAGTATGCGTACTGCTCCCTGTTCATCTCGTTATCTTCAGCTGCTGCAGAGGCCTTTGAAGAAAAAACCACACTAATTCAAAAGCATCGTTCAAAAGTTTGAAATGTGAAAATTCAAAAAACTAATTCCAAACACAACAACGCAGACTGGTACATAACAACCTGCCGACTACATGAGTTTCCATAATGTACCAAGGTCTTGCAGCAGCACCGTGTGCCTATATGCACTCTTCATTGTTGAAACGTAGCAACAGCTTATGGCAACAACTGGTCTTTAAGCTCAGGGATGGCTATGAACACAGCTCCTTCCATGCTGTATTTAATCTCGCGATGAAGTTGGAAGAGCTACAGGTAAACAAATCTAACTGCCCACCTTTGTTGACAGGTAGAGAACCCCACTCCCACCGTCACTTCTCCTTCTGAAACCACTCCGTGAGCCCGTACAACACTCTAATATGGCAGGAAGTTTACCCGGGGAGCAAAAAAACCAAAGTTTTCTACAAAACAAACTGAATTGGCTCACGAAAGTGCCTAACAAGTGGAAAGAAAATAAAAAAACAGTGCATCAGCTTAGCTTCTTATGAAACTGCAGTCTTGGTTTCCATGTATCTCAGTTCCTTCTCAGTAAAACAGGAATATTCATAACATTGTACCTCAGAGGAGTTTGCTGGAAATGTATTCAAATAAATGCCTCAGAAGCACTGAGAAAAGCATGAGGCACTATACTGAGTACTGCAGTAAAGTCCATGAGGAAATTAATAATTCCAGCTTCAGTTCATGTTCTTATAATTTGAAATAAATAAAATATAAGGCCAAATACTGAATGAAGAAGATAAAAGTGAAAAATTAAATAGCTGGTCATGAATGGTGAACCATTCATCCCGTGTGCTAAACAACACACTGGTCCTATTAAACAAAAAAAAACCAAAAAACCAAAACCCCAACAAAACCACAAAAAAAAACCCCAGATAAGACTATTTAATTAAAACTTATATTAAAACCCAATTGTACACACTGTTTTTCTGAAGAAAATGTGAGAAGACATCAGTAGATAAATTCTGCAAATGATGCCAAAGCTCACTGCAAAACCAATAATGCTGAGAACACTATAGCTGGTGATGCTTGAACTGGCCAGCCTGGATACCCTGTAAGACAGGCTCACCTGAACAACATGCACTTCAGAACCCCCAAAATACAAGGCTAGGCACCGTGAAGTGAACAAGAAGTTACAGTTCTACAGTACAGTTGTAGAGATCTACAGTACAGATGTAATACAAAGGAGTGATAGATAACAAGGTCAGATTGAGCATAATGCTACAAAAACAACGGAAAACAAGCCCCCAGTATAAGGCTGCAGCTAAGAGGCTAAACGTGAGGGTTTGGTGTATAAATGAGGGGACTGTTCCATAGAGCAAGGAGGTGACATTACATAGCATCAAGGTATTACTGACCTGGTGCTTCTACGTCTCAGAAATTCAGCCATAAAGAGTAAATGTAACAGGTCCACTCCAGCAAGAGATTTTACCAGCTTCTGCAGCTGAGCCCTCTCACCTTTGTCAAAGAAACTGGTGCTCCCCAGTATAAGGTTCCTGCTTAGCAGCTGTGAGTGCAGCCAGAACAGAAGACCAACTCAGCCTGGGTAGTTACGCTTAGTGTTTTGCTTGCTACATCAGCAAGGTTGAGTTCGATTAGCTGGTTGGCAGAAACAAAATGTATAAACAGAGAAAAGTCAGTTGTGAAACTCAAAAACATTTGGAAAGTGCTGATTAAAGTCTTTTGATCTTCAGATGTAAATACACTCTGCCATGTGTACCACTGCAACAGGGATGTTAGAACCTGACAGGCTCTGGAAAAAGGAAATCAGCAATGACAGATAACAGGGAAGCGCGCAGGCAAAGAGGTGGCTGAAGAGCTGATTCTCACACGCTCTCACATTTCTCATTTGCAGTGTCTGGAAATTTCTGTGTTTCTGGATGCATATTTCTGTTGGGCTTTCTCTTTTTTCCCCGGGCAATCTCACTGATATTTCCTTATTTTTCTTGTTTACCAAAACTTAGAAACCATTTATTTGTGCAAGTCTATGCTGACTTGCACGGGAATAAGAAAGACTTCTTCTGCTTACATTTTAGGCATACAAAGATAAAAATATTTCCCAGTTTACAGAAAGCTCTACCACGTGCCATTAGAAGCACATTATGTGTTTTGCTTCCAAATGTATTAACAAAGACAAATCAAGGATGAATTTCACCCTAGAGGAACCTAAGACTGATAAATTATTCATTGAAAAAGGATGGAGAACTAGAGAAAAAGTGGTTGAACCAATTACAAAAAATTAATCTCATGTCAAATGCTAAGATATTTTAGATTGTCCCAGTAAAGTAAAGGTTGGCAAGGTATAACAACTCTTTAATGAGCTAACCTAGCTCAGTTGACAAGAAAAAAGAAAATAAAATTCAATCCATTAAACTACAATATCAATACTATGCTAGAAATCATCATCTTGCAGGCAGACACTTCTGGGGGTTTTGTGGTTTTTTGGTTTGTTTGTGGTTTTTTTTTCCACAGAAGACAAGCAGTCAGCAGGTAAGAATGCTGACCTGTACTGAAATTCCCACTCAGAGACATTGCAGCTATGGAGAAAATTATCTGTCAAAGGAATGAGAAAAAGACGCTTTTTGCCATTTAGAATGTGTGTTTCAGAAGCAGAAGAAAAATTCGAGCTGGACAATTTCACTCTTTGAATCAGTCTGAGCCTGACTGAACTGACAAAATCTTATTCTGAGATGTGTGTTTGCTGTTTGTGTGCTGACCTACATGTTATTTTTCACTTTTACAGCTCAGATGCTTTTATTTGAAGTATTAAGCCCTAAGAAAAGTTCTAACAACAACAACTGTATCAGCTTAAAGCATCTTACTCAGCGTTAATTTTTTCTTCATGGCAAAAGCACAGATTTTTAAAAATAAACCAAATTAACAGTTTATTGAAACTCTTGAAGAACTCAGACCATCAGAGTATCATGGCTACCCGTAGTATTATTATGTAAAAAGACTGAGGAGAGAGAGTTAATATAATGTACACACTAATAAAGAGGTTAGGCTCTAGATTCAGCAAAGTACTTAAATATACCTTACAAGGTAGTCCTAAGTGTCATCCCATCACCAGAAAGTCTTTAGAAACCCTGGAGAAACCAGACTGAGTTAAATGATGCAGGTAGAGCAAGTGACTGGACAAATCGAAGCAAATAACGACACCATGTGTGACAAGGCAACAGTACCTAGAAAAACATGTTGCACACAGAATAGTACGTACCCCAGCAAACTGTAGGTGCATTTTCAAATACACACACTAGTATCTTTCTGGAAACAGGGTGAGCAGAGGGACACCAGCTCACTCACATTTTCATAGTCTGACATGGAAGTTCTGCTGTCATCACTATACAACGGTACGTGCATAACTTAGTATATATAAAATACCTATATATGAAACAAGCAATTGTCAGTTATAAAATTAAATCCCACCTTGTACACTACAAGAACAGGACTCACTGAGACCCTTTTGTCTCCTGGCCTGATCTATACTCAGGACACTCCTGAAACTAGGAAGATAACTTGATGGTATGAACAGGATCGTACCAAAAATGTCTTACTTGCAAAGAACATAGAGAAATCCTTGTTTCCCTGAGTAATGAAGGACTTTTAGGAAATAACCCTGCTTTGCAGTTTTAAAGATGTCTTTCAGCCAACACAGCTCTCTGCATCGCCCACAACTGCTCCTTTCTGGACACCAGTAGCCCCAGCAGCTGAACCCCTGTGGTGACATATGTTTGGAGGGTCCTGTTGGGGAGCTGCGGGAGGGGGCTGCCAGGCAGCGCCCGGGGGTCAGGGCAATGATGGCCACAGTGCCAGGACATGACCAACAATGACAGCCAGGCAGGGTGGGGCGTGATGACTGATCTGATGTGTCCCTTACACAGGTCAAAAAACCAGGCACTTCAGAAAATCCTTTATTTGTTTATTCATTTTAAATTATGCCTGCCTTGTAGATAATACCTTGGTCATTCAAATACTTGCCCAGGAATGGTAAAGTTTGGTTTTCATGTCCTGCTCATCTTCCACCTCTTAGAAGGAAGTCACCAGCCACCAGGTCATCAGTTTAAGCTAGGTGGATTCACTTTCCATTTTGAACTGTGCCTCTTGCAGAGAAAGAAAGAAAAAGAAGAAGAAGAAGAAGAAGAGGCCTAACAGAAAGAAAGCAGAAGGAGTAAGCCAAGTCCACGTTCTCATGGTTGGGACACCAACTGGGACACCAACAGAGGATGAGGAAATCCAGACTCTGGTTCACACTTCCAGGACTATCTCCAGGTTCTTCTCAATGGCCACTGAACCTTAAATCCATAAATGGTTTTGAAAGCAGGACTAGAAGACTAGATTCCCCTCCCTCTCCTGCCACAAAGTAAAGGTCCTAATTGCTGGACTACACAGGCTTTCTTACTCTACTCTCTTCGTCACTTACTGCAGATCATTAGATAAAACACGTTACTTGGCAGAACTGTTGTATTGCCTAGCTCTCTCCTGACGGAAAGACGGAAGATCTGCTCCATTCTTTCAAAACAAATGCCAATGTGTATCTGCCTTGGGAAGGCTTTTAGTCTCCATACCTGGAAGCAGGTAAGTTTCTGACATCTGGAGAGGACTAAGATTTGAGACATACTCTTGAGCTTTGCATTTTCTCTAGCTTTTTGCCCAACATTCAGAGTTTTCTACTTGCTTTTCTAAGTCATTCAAATACCACAGTGCTGTTTGTGATTCTGGGTTCATGATAAAATGGAACTTGAATTCTGTTCTTCCTTCGCCTTTCAGGAAACAGTATTTTAAGTGTGGGCAATGTCTCACTCATTGGCATTTTAGGCCATTTAAAAAATTCCAGTTCCTAGCATAGTAAAGAGTAGCTTTTGTTGTCTCCAGGTCTCTCATTCCTCATTTATTTTGTATTCCCAGCAGCTTTAGCAAGGTCTTAAGAATATCTGTAGATGAAAGTCACATTTTCTGGCGTAATGAAGTACGCTAGCCCTCTTCACATTGCAAAAGATTGGAAGGTTCATCAGCAGTAAAATGAAAGTAAAAACTAATAGAACTGGACAACCAATACACTGCAAATAATATCCATGATAATTTTGCCTCTCTGGGGATTCTGATGCCTTTTTCTAGCAAACAAAGTCAAAGCGAATTTATTAAAATGTCTGAATGGACTATTTGGCGTACATACAGTATTCACCATGCAATATCCAGCTAAACAGTGAAGCAAAAGAACTGTCCTATTTTCTTTAAATCTCAGTTTGCAAACAGCTGATTCTACCTGACTAAATCCAGCTTTCCAAATATTATCAAATCTGTCCTGCCTGAGATATATTATCCTGCCAAAACACTCTCCAGTATCAATAAGTTGAGCTATAAACTGATCAGCAGGAGAATCATATTGATGACTGTATCGTTAGGATAAGGCAATTGTCAAGCACTCACTCTGCAACAGACTATAGAACTAACGGTGGGAATCTGCAGCGTTCTCTGCTTGCAAAACAGCTGTTCATATATTTGTAAACAATGTTTTCCACTTTCCCCTTCTCCCTTCAATTTTAGCTCTAATGTCTGGTTTGTACGATAACTAGAGACATCAGGAAAATTGTATTTTTATTTCCAAGACAAACATAACTTAGAGGGGAATAATAAATCTAATTTAATTTAGTTTAGCATACAAATTGAACTATTGCCTGTGTAGTTCATCATTAGACCTTCATCTACATCCATTCTTTCCTTCATGTGTTTATAAAATCAGCCAGATTTGCAACTACTAAAGCTATCATAGCTCACAGCACCCACAGTGCCATCACGCTACCAGCAAGAGAAGCTTTGCCAGCATTGAGACACATGAACACAGACTGCGAAAAAAGAGAGATTCTATTTGGTGGCACTACTATTGCCTCCCTCTGTCACAGGTAACATGAGCAGTATCTGGTGGCACTACTATTGCCTCCCTCTGTCACAGGTAACATAAGCAGTATCTTCTCTGGTGTGCTAAGCAGCCCCCAAGATGCCCGTGAAGCTGAGACAGTCCCATTGCCTGTCTGCTGAGACGCTCCTGGGGGCTTTCGCATGCCAGTGGGATGGCTATTTTCAAGCTGCATGTGAAAAGCAAACTGGCACACAAATAGTTCTGACCCATTCTCACAATATCCCTTAAACCCCAGAGTTCATCCTAAACCCGATATTACTGTTTTTTCAGATACAAACAACTCCTAGGTAAATAAAAAGACATTACATCGGTAGGCTACAAATCACTTTCTTTTTCCTGAAAAGGACAGGACAAGGGGTAAAAGAATGCACTAGAAAAGAAAAAAGCATTAATGATCGTTTTGTTTAAAGGGAAAAAAAAAAAAAAGGCATTTCAACCTAGTTGACACATCAGCCTCAGAAACTGACTGACCAACTGCAATGAAAACATATTAATGTATGAAATAAGAATCCAGTGGATTTCTAAATGGATTTCTTATTTCTAAGCTGAGCTAATTCAATTATCTGACAAGTGTGAAACTACCACCTTAATTGCATACATTTAGTTGATGCTAGACAGAACACAGATGTAAACATAAGAGAGAATAGAGATATTAATATGAAGAAAACTGGAAAAGTCAGAATGTCAGAAATGTACTGAGGAGACAGACGAGTGAAATGCCCTGGGAAATGAAAGTCAACACAGAATTATTTGTATAGTGAAAGGAGAAGAAATGCTGGACAGAAATAGCATTGACAGTAATTTATACACATTTAGAACTCGACATAATGAGGAACCTAGAGGAAGGAAATGCAGGTGTGGACTGTTATCTAAAAGACATTGCACATCAGAATGAAAGGGAAGAAGGGCCTTTTAACAGCTAGCAATAAATACTGCCCAAGAAGATGACACAGTCAAGCCAGTGAGGAAGAGTGTAACACATTATTACTGGTAGAGGAAGGTCTCCTGCTGTTAACCTGTAACTTTTCCTTCCTCCATCACCCAGCAAACCTGCTGACACCTCGTTGAACTTGTGCTCAACACTACTTCTTGAAACAGGGCTCCAGCCTGGTTGGGAAAAGCTCCTGTTTTCATACCTCACCAGGGATGCACCAGCCAGGGAGACCCAGACTGACCACTTGAATATTCCAGCGGTGAGCAAAGTCCTTAGATATTCATTACCATGCATAATGTATAAAGACTCTGAACTAGAGGCAAACAAAATGATATAACAAAAAAGATCCAAATCGACAGAGAACATTAAGGTAAGTGCTTGGTTTTAACATGCAATCATCAAGGAGAAAATCACTTGCTTACAATTACAGGAACATCAGTTAGAGAATCAAATAAATTTCCTAGATCACAGGTAATTAAAAGTAGTTTGATTAGAGAAGAAAATGGATACAATATGTCCTTTATAGTAGCACGGTATAAATTTCAGAACTGTTCATAGCATGTTGCCTAAGGAAAATAATCCAATTGGAAAATTCAGTCTTGGCAAGATCTAGGTATAGTCCAAACAGCTTTTCTGTTTCTGAATCATATGGTTCACAATTATAAAATCTTGTTTTAATGATATTCTTTCTCCGATGTTTTGCAGTATATAGGCAGACATCTCTGGTTATCTTTAGAGGGGATACGAGTACTGTGCACAATAAAATGGGCAACAGACAACTCCTTTAATTAGATCCTTCTCTGTTTAATGTGTGGATGATGCTAGGAATGGTTCTGTGACCTTCTGATTCTGAGGAAAATAAAGGACTCCACTTTTAAAGCTTTTGTTTTGGCAAATTATGTTTTGTGCAATTTCTGTCAGGGTGTTTGTGTACCACTGAGAAAGCAGATGCTAACAACAAAGAGGAGAAACACAGGCAGCAGTGTATCTTCCCATCAACTCCAGCTAGTCGTGACAGCTTTTGCTATGATGAAAAATGTAATAGGATATATAGATAATACTGGATTTCTTGTTTTGATTTTAGATTCTTTACTTGTTCAGTCAAGTGCACTGAAGCCAAGGTGACACAAAATGCCTGACCTGGAGAGTTCAAATTTATCTGGTTCTTTCAAAGTCCTGATTTCTCTCAAATAAATGCAAGAAATAGGGGGAGCAGAGAAAGAAAATACAACCATGTTATTTCTTTGACAAAAGTCAGTCCCTAGGTCAGAGAATTCCTCCTTAAAAGGCAGTATCACAATATTTCATATAGGATGCAATAAGAAAAGTAATTTCTACACGCACTTTCAGGGATTCAGGTTGAGTTTTGTAATTCCCACTGATGTGAACGGAAGTCATGCCAGTAAAGCCCAATAATGTGCATTGGGAAACACGAAAGAAAAACATGCAATAGAGCTGAATGAGAATGAAACAAAACAGCCACTGTGAATTCCAGCTCTAAAAAAACCAAAATACTTACTGCTGCTTCTGTGACCCAAGGGATATGCAAACTGTGAGCCCTATCACACCCCCGTGGGCAAAGTTCTAATCCATGGAAGGGATTAAAAGAGCATTTTTTTTTCATGAGGAGGAGGGTGTAAAAAGCAAGGTTGGACCCTCGTGTGGAAAAGAGGAGGTTAAAGAAGCAAATAGGTTTGTCTGAGTCAGCTGACTAAGATCGCAAAATACCTTCATACAATTGATTCTCCTATGCTTTACTCAGGAGGCTGAGTAAAGAAGGGAGTAGAAGACCTTTAAGTCAGCTCTGTGCTACATTTGGCAGGCCTGTTCAGGACTCAGTATGCTCCTGCTATAAACCAACAGCTTCCCAGACAGCTTTCCATGCCACGATTTCCCCCATTACCTGACACGTGCCCTTCCCTGGATCATGGGCTGCTACCACTTTTCTTGTGACAGTCCAGGCACTCATTGAACATACTGCCCATTGCCTAGTTGATTCAATTAACTAAAGCAGCAGAAAACTCATTTGCCCAAAGGAAAAGGAAACCGTGTCCTGCTGGGACAGCAAACTGAACTGGTTCAGAGAAGAGCAGTCAATGAGTTGTCACTGGGGAGGGAGTGTGATTGCCCCTTTTGGCAGCAAAGAGCCATTAGCCTAGCACAGCTGTACGTACTTTCAGCTAGCAGTTAACTCACCAACAATACCCCTTGCAGAGAATGTGTTTTCTAAGGGCCTTTTCATTCATCTTAAAGAACCTTTACGTAGAGCAATAAAGAAAAAGCAGTAAATCAAATCAAGCCCGAAGAGCTTCTAGAAGCTCTAATCAAAACACAGTTACAAAGGCAATCGTTGCTGCTCCCGTCAGATAGGTGAGAGCTTGCAGCTCAAGCCCTTGTCCTTGGTCTGTAAAACGGGAAAACGCCCTGGCTACTGCTTTGCATTCAGCTCAGAACAACACACTAGGAGCTTGGTGGAGCACAGCTACTGGAATAAGGACTAAAAACTACCTTACACTGTTAAGCTCCCTCTTTATAATGAACCAGGACACGAGCTCTGTGTCTCCCTCCCCCTCTAAGTTTAGTAAGCTCTGCAGTACCCAAAGTGAGACAGGTGCTTCCTACGTATTAAGCTCTAGATACTTTTAAGTAAAATTCCTCCAAACGGTTCAGGTTCAAAAGCAGAAAAATGATACTTTATAAAACAAAATGCTAATAGTTCCTCAAAGCTCTCATTCAAGATAAACACACTCAACAGATGAAGCCATGGATAAATTGTTGTTTATGGAGCTAAATCCAGGGGCTACTCCACAGGCTAATGCTGCAAGTTCTTTCCTCACAGGAAAAGGGAACAGCAACCAAAAAGACAAAAGAGATGAGATTTGAAAATAAAACTCATTTTAGGAGTAAATCAAAATGAACCAAATGTAAAAGATACACAGTGATTTGCATAATACAGAATGTAACAGTGTGATTGAAAAAATATGCAAAGAAAAATTGAAAATTTTAAAACATTAAAATGTAGTAGTACAAATAATACCATTAAAGTTTAGAGGATTTTTAAGTCATTTCTTTTAGTTCAATTTAAGGATCCTTTCTAAAACACAATGCCCTTCCACCCCTCCTTTTTTTTTTTTAGAAGCAAGACATGGAAATCCTAAAATCTCTTATATAAGATCACATTAATAAAAATGTTTTAAATACAGATATTCAGTGTCAGTACTATGTAAAAGTCTTGTAACCAAGAAAAGATTTTTTCCTAAGAACTCTGCAAGGAATCTGCAGCTATAGGAATATAAATGTTCTAAACCAAATTAATTCATAGATCAGAGAGATACTTATAAGCAAATACTATCAAGAGGTACACAGGAACACAATCTAAACACTTGATGAACAAAAAGATAAAGAAACACATAGATGTAGATTTGAAGATAAAAACCATCATTCCAAGTAACTCACCCGAATGATTTAAAGCCCAGCCCCCAACATGGGTACATTTTCACATACGTCACTGGGGCAGTATTTCATTCTCTATCAATAGCAAAGCACATAGCAATTACCTGAATGTAGCACCAGTCCAACCATTGCCATTTTCTTGCGTGTTTCTGTTTCATGAAACTGCTTGCTTTCATTCCTATTCATGCCAGCGCTTAAGCATGTACACAGAGCTTATCAAATGCTAAAATGTTCTCTTGAATTGAAAGCTGGAAGCACTTTCCTGTCATTCTGTTAAAATCATTACAGAGAATTAAGTAGCACTTCAGCTTAAAATATACATACATAAACATTTCATGTATTTAAAAACTAGATGCATCTCATTGAAGTAACACCTATGGATACTAAAAGCCATGCACACATGCAGCCAAGTGGAGAATGCACAAACTCAAACCACTGGACAAGGGAGTGGAATCACCTAAGAAAGCTGCCATAAGAATTATCCTGCCTTTGCTCCTCTTAAAGGTCGTGCCCCAAATGGCCTGTAACAGCTGCAGGGAGGTAATCTAATTATTCAATCTAAAATAAGTTGCCGCTGCTACAGTGAGAAACTCTTTGTACGAGAAAGGTGTATATGAGAATGGGACATAAAATGCAGAATGGCCTTGGGAAGTACAAGCAGAGTTACACATTACCATGAAGGAAATGGCCCAGATGGCAGGAACTTTAGATCCTGCAGTATTCAAACATAACTCCCCACTATTCCTCCTCACGCAGCACTATCGGTGCCAATGTCAGATCAAGTCATGGACAAAAGACATCCATTTGAAGGACAAGATGAAATTTTTGCTGGTGCATAGAGGAAAATACATGCTGGAGCACTTCAGGCCTCATGAAGTTTACTGTGGTTGAACCATCCTCCAAATCTGGAGTTTAGAAGTGCTCCTGGCTTCCTCTCCCACACTAAGCTAACACATCCCCCAGCTACGCTTTTTCCTATATTTGACTGGCTGAAAAATCCATCCTGTACTAACTTACCAGTTGTTAACCATGTGATGACAGGAGTGCTTTTCCTGCTCGGTTTTGGATATGAATCAATATCACAAATTGTTGCAGACTTTTGTCTACAGGACTTTCATCCTACTGTTGCTAGAGGCATGGAGACCGTAAGGAAAGGTGTTGCAGGTAAATGTGGCAATCCCAAGGTGAGAAGGAGGAGGGAAGGACTGGATTCTGTCCTTGCATTTATGATGGAGCAAATAAGGAGGTCACTTTTTCTGGGGTTTTCTCACATGGTCACGAACAGCACATTATTTTATGGATATGATTAACTGCTTAATACCCCAAAGTATGAACTGGATAAAATCAGGGTAAGAAATTAAAAGTGGGATACATCTGACCTGAGCTTTGGGTCATTCCTTGTTAAACAGAAATGTTGTCATTTTGGGTTTGTGTGCATAAGCCCAGATGAGAGCCTTGGTTTGCATTCCAGCTTCACTGCTTTAAGAGCTGTGAAATTTCTAGGCCACAGGGACTTTACAACCTCTCGTTAACAGAGGAAAGCCATCCCGTTGCCCCAGTCACTTATATAAGGGGGGGTAAGAAAAAGTGTTTCAGGGAGCTGATCCTTATTGCTAGTGAGTTCTTAGTTGTTGCTTTTCAGAGCCACTCTTTCTTCACACTGTGCCTCCGGGCAATAGCAGACTCTTTGCCAGTCACACAACTGCTGCCTTCCCCCTAGCCCCTAGCACTTCAAAGCTGCATTTTGGAATGAAAGATTAGTATAGAAAGATATATATATTTTTACGTGACACTAATGCTTTTAAACATTCACAACAGTACTCCTGAAGTCCCATTTCAGCTGTTGATTGCATATTCATGATCATAAACGTATTCATTGTGGGTTTAGTTGTAGCATGTTCCTCAAAGTTTTAAAAGGTTTTGTTATAAATCCACTTGCAGTATACTATAGATGATTTACATCATTTGCCTTTTTGTAAATTTGAGAGGTGTTACTGCGAAAAACAAGCTCATTGAGCAGACCACTGCTCCTGACCCTTTTACATAAGACCACGTTTATCCTTCCACATAGCTTCTAATTTAGTATCAGAAATAGTAAAATATATATGCAGCTGCCATAGTCCAGAGAAGGCAATGTTTTCCTGACCCTCAAAGTCATAGTTTCCTTGACAGGTTGATGTTTCAATCAAAAAGATCTTTTTCTCCATGCTGGCCTGCAAAGATATTTGACACAGAACTGAACAGACGACACGTCTTTATCCTCCTGGACTTTTCCTACACAATCTCCAAAATTCTGATCTAAAGTTCTACTCAAATACTGGAGGTGTTACAGATACAATGGCACATGCTGCTGAATTACACTTCAGAAATGTTTTATTTGTTGATCTTCATACCCACTTCACTTTTGGCTCCATATGCCTCAGGATTAGTCAGGCTATGATAAATAATTGCAGATACGGAGACAACTGGCTTTCTACTAAGACAGGAAAGTCTTGTGATTATGGTGTATGAATGTGATCAGGAAATGTGCTTCAACAGGTTACAATGCTACAGATTTTCAGTCAATTACAGTCTGAGCTCTTGAAAGGTAAACTCAGAAAGCAGCTTAAAGATAGGTACTTGCTTCAGCATTTCCCTGCATGAGTCTTCATATCAGTTCCTCTCATCTGTAAAATGGAGGCAACATAATTTCTTTACAGAGGGCTACAAGAAAGATTTTTTTAAGGCTAATTCTTGTTTATATGGTCATTTCTTGCTTCTTTAGCAAAGTTGAGGGTATATGGGTTATTTCCATGCCCCTTTAAACTGCTGCACCCCACTTGCATTCAGAAAATTATTGTTGTATAGATAACTGGATTCTAACAAATATAGTCTCATAATTTCTTCATTAAAAAAAAATATGGTCTTCATTTCCAAGAAACATGAGTCTTCAGACTATTAGGCCAATGTCTTTTGAAAAGCTATGAGTAGGTGCTCTTTTAAGGCTCACTTGTTCTTCTCATCCTATCTCAGAGTGTCTTCTAAAGTTCTTAAAATCCTAGTATTCTATTATACTCTACAGGAGAATTTTAGCACTGAAATGCCTGGATGTGGCATGTTCTTACAACAGGTATGAATCTGGACTGAATTTGGACTATCAAAGGATCACCTTTGCCACATCTACAAATATGAATTCACATATGCAGATACATAGAGTTTATAGATATGTCAAAGGTATGTGTGTGCATAATACACATACATGAATTACGTTACTGTCCCACGTTGTCCCAGTGGATGAGAAGCAAGGAGGTAGCTTCATTTCATATTTTTGACATCAGCAGGAACTGTGAGCAAAATCTGTGACAGTGCAGGTGATTCTGAATTCATTCAGTTCCAGCTTAGATAGTAATTGTGAGCTAAGGAGATCTTCAAGTACTAAAACATGACCAAGTAGTACATCACAGGTTTAATCTTACATTTCAAAAGTTCCAGCAACATTATTTAAAGATAAGCATTCAAAAATGTACTTCCCAAGTCTTTCTTCTCTTTATAGAGGGACATTATAAACAAATACAGTTTCTGCAAAAGATTCATATCTGAGCTGTGTATACCCCTTCCATTTGTTACGGTGTCCATTAACCCAAAGCAAAGGAACATGAGAGAAGAAGGACCTGGGCCATCAAGGTCAGTCCTCCAAAATCACACGCATAGAACTGATCGTTAGTATTGAGAGGCTATGGAGAACCTGTTGCATCTCCATAACACTTTCCATCACCCAAAAACAAACATAAAATTTATAATACACCACAAACAGACATTTGCTACAGGAATATGCCAGGAAAGATCGCAGGCTTTGTTGTGTCTTCCACCCTGCAGCAGAACAAGCAAAACTATGGTCCAAATCTGAGGCTGACCAAAGAAAACTCTACTAAGCAATAGTAAGAGTAATCAGGTCCTACAACAGGATTTGCTTTGCTAAAGAAAGGCATCACTCATAGCCACTACTTGCTGCATGAGCTTGTACATTACAGAGCATCCATGTTACGCTGCTATAAAGAACGAGGCTGGGTGCTCTTCCTTCCCATCCCATTTCTCCTTTACTGTTTAAAGACCACGTCCCTTAGATGCTGGACATCTTTCTTTCAATATTTGGCTGAACTTACTGCTTATTCTGCTACTACTCATAAGAAATCCACCTGCAGGTTTTGCACTCTCATTGCTCTTCCTACATTTTTGTGTACAAAAGACTAAAAAAAAAGCTAAATCATTTCCCAGGCCCTGAGGTGTAGTCACCTCTGAGGTCGAGCAGTAGCTGTTTAGACAACATGCAGTACATCTGTGCATATGATTTTAGTCTGAGCTAAAGAAAATCTCTAGAAAAAACTGCAATTGCAGAAAGAATGAGTTATGCATGATGTCATTATCCATAAATAATGCCCTGAGAAGGTAACAACATCAGTTTTACATCATCTAAGGGACTCTCACTGTATAGCACAATTCCACAGCGATGTGACAAAACCTGCCACTGTCTGTTCTACTTCAACTAGAAAAGCCAATTTTGTTCAAATTTTAATTGTTTTTTGATATGTGAACTTTCTGATTTTCTCTACTGTGGAAGTACGGATCAGTCTGGACATTTATAAGGAAGGAGAGATATACATGCATCATAAAATTAGCTCATATCTGACAGTCTGACACAGATATTATGGCTTATATTAAAAAAACAGTATATCATGGAAAATTATGTGTCACCATTGATGTATAACAGCCAAATGATGAAATGTTTGAATCCAAGCAGCAAGGGAATGCTGGCTTGCCACAGGTTCTAGATAACACAGCTGTTTCACCTCTGTCCCTTAACTTCATTTTTTATATTTCATGCTACCAAAAAAGTAAAATTATTTAGTTTTATTTTTCCACTGATACTATTGGGCTATTCCATAACCCAAATCCTGTAGCTTTAGATCCAGCAATGTGTACAATCCCTATAAGGAAAGTTGGATTTTATCATGACATTATATGAGACACAAAGTGACGTGTCGCAAATGATAAAAGAGAAACATCACAAATAAGATGTACAGAAAGGATTATTATCCTTTGCAGATACAGAGCTACTGAATCTCTAATTACTGGTGGGGAATTAAAGTACACTATTTTGCAAAAAATGTCAGCTTAAGTAATGGTACCACTGTGCAATAAAGAATATATATTGCCTGAAACAGTAATAGTTTCTCCATTTAACTGATTTTTTTCTATACCACTTCAAGTAAAAAATAAATATTGGAGTATTAGGTAAACTGTATCAGTCCCATAAAAATACATTATTGAAATGTGTATATACTAAGCAGTGAAGAACATCTTATTTATTTTAAGTTGTTGCAGAATCAGTCTCTACCAAACAAAGAATACAATATATTAAAGGAATTTTAGGGTGTTAGGAGGACTTGATATTGAAAGGGAAAGAAAATGCCTTACTAAAAATTTGCCATGCTTTATTTTCACTTATCAGTATAAATACAGCCATCTTGCTAAAGTGATATAAACAGAATATTCCAATAACACTTACCTGTAATACTACTGCACTGAAATCAGAACTATGATGAATAGAAGTGGACCAAAATCATCCAAATAATGATTCGAGTTATGAATGCTGCACTGAAATTAAAAAACAAACAAGCAAAAAAATTAACCGTACTGTTAGTATCTTGGATATGTCTTATTTTCTAGGATAAAGGGAAACATTGTGGCACAGCTCACTTGAGATACTGACCTAAGAAAGCAGCTACGTGCCCAAGCCAATGGCACTGGGTGAGCCCTGCCAATGTTGACCTATTTTTTTAACCGCAGCCCAAAGTAACTAAATGTTCCTCACATCTTGCTCTAAAAAACTAGTTAAGCAAGGTGTTGTGGTTTAACCCCAGCCAGCAATTCAGCCGTACGCAGCCGCTTGTTCACTTCCCCCTCCCCCCTACCCAGTGGGATGGGGGAGAGAATCAGAGAAAAAAGTAAAGCTCGTGGGTTGAGATAAGAGCAGTTTAATAGAACACAAAGGAAGAAACTAAAAATGACGATAACAACAACAAAGTGACAATAATAATAAAAGGATTGGAATACACAAAACAAGCGATGCACAGTGCAATTGCTCACCACTTGCAGACTGACGCCCACTCAGTTCCCGAGCAGCGCCCCTCCCCAGGCCAGCTCCCCCAGTTTATACACTGGGCATGACGTCCCATGATATGGAATACCCCTGTGGCCAGTTTGGGTCAGCTGTCCCGGCTTTGTCCCCTCCCAACTCTCCTGTGCCCCGCCAGCCTTCTTGCTGGCTGGGCAGGAGAAGCTGAAAAGTCCTTGACTTGGTCTAAACGTGACTTAGCAACACCTGAAAACATCCGGGTGTTATCAATATTCTTCTCATACTAAAAGCAAAACACAGCACTATACCAGCTACTAGGAAGTCAATTAACTCTATCCCAGCCAAAACCAGGACACAAGGAAAACAAAAATTGTCTCAAAAGACAGTCTTCCTTGCCTTCTCTCATATTCTAGAAACTTCAGGTAAAACTCCTGTTTTGAGACTGTGGCCTAAGTACGGTCTACGTAGTCATACAGAGAAACACCAAGCCAGTATTGTTACCATCCTTCTTTAGTATTGTTACTTCAAGAATGTCTTGCAATATGTTGATGACACTAATTGATTTTTTTTCTGTCCTGCAAAATACATCCTTTTTTTCATGCAGTTGATTAGTTACCCATTGCGTACGGAACACAAATTAAGACGGAATAAAGAGCACCAAGTAAACCAGCCAAATTCCACTTTCCTAAATCCAACAAAGAGTACACTCCAGCATTATCCAGTTAATTTCCCTGATCTAAAAATAAAACTTTTATTATCTGGTGTTGGCCATATAAATTTATTTTTAAATTGATAACTTAGATCAGTTTGAACACACTGACGTATTTACATAGGATGAGCCCATTCCAAAGCACATGAATGACTTCAAGCTCCTTTCACTGGAAAGAAGAGACCCTTTACATCCATCATACACTCAGATACTGTTTCATCATCTCCTTCCCTCTTTTCATGTTTTGCCTCTTCTGTTCAGATTCCTCGTACATTCTCTCTAATCATTAGAGTATTAAAACATTCTCTGGTCATAAACAACTTTGTGAGCAGAGATGCACACTTGTAGAGCAGAATCTAGAGATGAAAGTGAGCCAAAAGCACTCTTGGAAATGGTATGAGAGTCTTCAGTTAACAAAAGAATTCTTTATTAAACATATGTCCTTCTACAAGCCTCTTTTCTGAAACAGTCAGAAAAATATGTCAAGGAAGCCCCAAATGATGGATGCCCTGCAGGGACTAAGGGAACAGTTTTCAGCGTTGTGTTCTCAAACTATTTTTCAATGCTAAACTGAACTGAACTTCCCTATCGCAGTCTTGACCTTCCCCTGTGGAAGGATGTACATTTATATCAAGCAGTGCTAGGTAAGAACATGGCCACTGAAGAGATCATTCATGCCATTTTACCACAGGCAGGTATGAATTTCTGTTTCCACAAGTGAAAAGCTAGAGCTGCATAACATTTTGTGTACACTTAGTATAAATACTTGGAACTCATTGTCTCTTATGTGTTGATACACAGGGTAGAAAGGAAAAGAAGTGAAAAGGTTGGTTTTCCTCAGTATAAATAACCAGAAAGCACAATATCGGGATGCAGTGAGGAGTCTAGCCAGCAAAAGAGAAAGCTGCTGGTAGCAGCTCAGATATCATACATGTTACTGACACGGGCACCAAGGAGAGCCTAGAAGAAAGCTAAGATATACTGTTTCCCCCTCCTTCCAGGGAGAAGTTTAAATAAATAAATAAACAAACAAACAAACAAACCAAGACAAAAACTCCAGCATTTATTCACATGGAAAAACTATTGGAGCAGCCTTCCTGCCCATTCTTGTTGAATCAAGTCTGGTACCAAGAGTTGGATTTGACCCTCAGTTCTGAAAGCCCTCTGTATGCAGAACTCCCACGCGTATCAAAACATGGTTTGAAGATATACACAAGGTTTGAAGAACAAGACTTGAGACTGCCTTGTTTATAAAATAACCCACTTCAGAAAAGCCAAGTGGAATTCCTTGGTTACATGGCTTTTTCACAAGCAGGACGTTGCTGAGATGCTGCTCAACAGTAATGCTGTAATTCATCCATTAAAAGGAGTTGGTGTTGTCAACCTGAGTGTTATTTTGAGATGCACGAGCAGCCGCTCTGCTCTAGTCGATTACAGAAGCTGACGTTTTTGCCACCATATTGACTCTCCAGTTCCAGCATTTCAGCCTTAAGTGAATATTGAGTCATTTCTCAGGAACTGCAAGAAACAGCTAAGCAGATGTGCTCAGCCAGCCTTGTCAGCTTTTCCCTTGTGCAAATCCAAATGTATCAAAGTTTGATTAGCACTGCAGAGAAAAAAGACCATCTGCTAGCAAACCAAATGCATATCCCCTTGCAAAAAAGGAGCAAGTGGCTGCTAGATACCTGCACTGCTGAAATATAAAAGGAGCAGGAAGTTACTGTTTCTCTCAAACAAATGTGTGCCCAAAATAATAAGGTAAACTGTGAAACCAACACAGCAAAGGTGAAATCACACGACTAGAGCACTTTTTCTTACAGTTCAATTTTGCTGTATGTAAAAATACAGCAAGTACTTCTGTTGCATCCAGTTTTCAAATCAGATTAAAGAAATCCATTATTCACTGGATAAAATGATCATGATTATTTTTTGTAGTTAATCCTAAACAATTTAGATTAAATTCCTAAGCCTGTGTCTGCTTAAATTCCTGTGCAAAGACTTTTGGAACACACTTTATAGCCATATGCTTAAGTGGATGATGTAAGGTCACATTCAGTAGAATTCTTCAATGAAAGATTAAAAAAAAAAAAAAAATCTTTTCACAACTCTTGATGCTTTTGAAATGTTGTTTTGGGGTGGACAGGAAAAAGAAAAAGAGGTCCTCACAACAATTTTGATTCTGTTTTTCCAACAGCTATTGCTCCAAAAAAGATTGTTAGCAAAACACAGAAGTTGGAGTTATATTTCATTCATGCCTGCAATATCTATTACTTCATGAAATAAATGACCCTGAGAAATGTCAGTTTATACGTTTTAAAACAAGTTTTAATTTAGACCTGTTGTCACAATACAGAGCAATATCATAATTAATGATGTGAAACTGGTAGCTAAGATGTCATTACACACGGGAATGTCACAGTGAATCAAGTTAAACTAGCTACTAAAAAAATTCAGCACTGGAATATTAGTTTTTATACGCACTGTATATCAAATAAATCTTTGACAAGCCACCAAAAAGGGTATGGATTAAATATGATATGGGATGAGCAGATTTGGTACAAAGCTGTCCCAGAATCTCAAAATGCCAGCAAATCAAGGCCTGTGGGTAAGTCAGGCTATTTATTTGCCAAGCTGACCTACTTCTATTACACTTATCATTCTTCTGAATACCATTTACAAGAGTCTTTCTGTCAGAGCAAAAGACAATGTTAATTCATCAGAGCTCTGATGCCATTTCTAAGAAGGCCCCATACCATCTGAAGATGTGTTTACAAGCACTTCTAGGAAGTGCTCTGAGCCGCTCAAAACACCTTTATCCTGTTACCAGCTAGCTTTTTCTAAATCAAATTAGCATTGACACCTAAAAATTAGGTGTAAAATCAAATTAGCATTTACACCAGATTAAAAAACACTTTCATTTGTTATTTTTCATTACAGAAATACACTTGTTCGCAGCATAAGTTACTTCTCATGTAAATATTCATGAACAATACAAAGTTTTAAGAGACCATAACGTAATAGAAATTGCATAATAAACTACAAGTATGGTATCTGCCAGAACGGGTTAAAAGCCACACAGACCATTCCCCTTCTGACCCTGTCCTTGGGCTTCCTATGGGTGGGTAGGAGGTTTTTTGGGCACGCCTAGCCAACAAAATTCCCAGCCCCAGGGGCAGAAGTGGAATTTACACAGGCAATCTGAGCTGCTGCTTTTATAAAAATAATTTGTGATTTACCATTATTCCACCATATTCAGTATATCTTCACTCAAACAGTACACATTATTCATTGACTGACTGGAACAGAACAAAGACATTTAAAAATAAACAGCTACAAAACCTCCAAGTTTTACTTATTGTATATGCATTAGCTTATGGCAGGAGACAATTACCTCTCTGCTGCTACCATGTTCTGATGCATAGCCCTTTTCATTTCAACGAATGAGGACATGTAAGAGCTATTGCTGTTCTTGTACACATCAGTGGGTTTTTGTTCCATTTTGTAGACAGATTTTTTTCCCCTTTAATAATCCTCCTTTATTAATCTTCTTTTGTTTAAATTTGATTTGTATTTTTGAATCTAATTTTTCCCCTTAACTAAGGACTGTACTCCTGTGGACAGTTTCACTAGCCACTCATGCTTAAGAGTTTTGTACCATCAGATATTGCAGCTACTGGAAGGTCTGATTGCAGCCTGGGGCTATACCCAGGCTCATGTTGAACTGGTTTGTTCAGACAGTAACTTCAGTGAGGATTCAGCCCCACAGGCTTTCTCCTGCCTCTCCCCGCATATATCCAAACATTTCCATAGGCTTATATTTAGAAGCTCACACTGCTACCACTGCAGTCATCAGGCCCTTTAACCAGAAAAAGCTATTGGCTGCAGAGCTACGTGTACAGCAGTCACTTCTCCACTGTAGCATAGATGCACCTTTACGTAGTATAAATATTTAAACAGGATGTTTTGGGAGCACCCTTATGGGGATTGCTTTCCCTGCCTTTCTCTTCACAACTAGGCATTTTGCTTTCCCCTCGTGTAACCCTGGCTATCTGCGTCTTATGCCCAGTCTGTCTCTCTGACGAGCTCTTTTGTACATGCACTCAGCCAGGCACGTCTGCAAGGAACATACTTACACCTCTTGCTGAGGACTTCTGGCTCAGGGAATACCTGAGAGAGAGTCCACCAGCTCCATATCAGCCTTTCCTACCCTGATACGCAGTTCAGCTGCCAAGTTAGTAAAGTGATTGTGGCTTTGTTTGGAATATCTGTACAAAAAGCCATGCTAATGAAATGCACAACACTGCTGAGTGCTGGTGTGGAAGTAACTGTACCAATAGATGCCCTTTCCTTTGTTAAAGTATGTTTTCAGCATTAATCACATTTTGTTGTACACATTGGTCCCCTTTTGTTTTTGTCATAAGGGCTTCAACCTAGGCACTACTCATGCAGTCCTGTAGACTACTGAGAAGGGAGGAAAAAGAAGAATTTCCTATGCTTTTTCTTCTAGACAGCTTCTAATGTTTTCATAAACCTTTACAGACATTACTGTTATACAAAGATAAGGTAAGAATGCTTGTGTGTATACTTAAAAAAAAGGCATTTCATGCTGTGCATGCTGTCTCAGGTCACCAGTTACCTAACTTGTACCCACTCATACTCCAGGGGTGTTTTCTCTTATTCTTTCTTTCTGTAAGAACCAGCAGCTAAAATCACCTTGTCTCTGATTTTAGGATACTAGTACCAAAGGAGAGGTATAAAGAAAGGCAAGAGGATGGCATACAGCAACACATTACGAGTATTGCCTGTAGGGAAGACTTGGTGGACTACTGTTGCTTTGCTCTTACCACTATGAACATAGGAAATGTACATTTGTAGAAAAAGGACACACCCAAAGTGCAAGGCATACCCCCTGAATTCACAGATAGGATGTCAACCTCGGCTGATGTTCCCTTTCATACCCCACAGTCCTTATCCCTTAAGGACGTAAGGACAGGGTGAAGCCGGTACTTCATTCTTACTTCTCTCCTCTCTCATCTTCTAATGGGGAAGGGGTCTGGAAGGGTTGGGGATGGGTGGCAAGAGGAATGTGCCTAGCTTTGCACTACAATAGTTTTCATTACTTAAGGCAGTGCTGGGCAAATACTGGCCAGGCAGGCTTTTAGGGTACTTATTAATTCTGCACCTAAAACCTCTGACTACGGGGCAGGAAAATGCAAGCTGAACTCTCTTTACTACATGACTGAAGGCAGAAAACAAAGAACCTCACTGCTCGCTGCAATAAAGACAGCACAGAGAGTCTCACAAATTCAGCAAAGTTTCTAGGGCATGCCAGGGTTAATGGATCATAAAAGTGTACTATGTATTATGCAGTATGCCTTTTCCTCAAGTGGCTTACAATTGTCAGATCTAGCAAAGGGCGAACTGAGGGTCATTTGGTTCAAGTGACTAGATGCAAACTGAGGCAGGTCACCTTGCCCATCTGAAGGCGTTTATGGTAAAACACTGGCAGCACAATTTTGAGGGGAGGAGAGGGAAAGGAAGTAAACAAATTCCCTTTGAAATTCAATGTTATGGAATCCAAATACCCAAGAGAACATGGTCAGTGTATAGGGGTCAGCTTTCTGCCAACCACTGCAAACTGGAAAAGGCTCAGAGATCAAATCGTTCTCTTTGTATGCTGAGATGCAGAAGCTATGAGGAAATACTTAATAGTTATAACATAAATAAGGATTAAAATAATATCGTATCGAAATCTCAGCTATTTCAAAGTGCAGCTGCTGGGCAAAAAAGGCAAGTTTGAATAACACTCTACCAAAAAAAACCCAAACCAAACAGCAAATCATGCCAGGAGATAAAGCGAGCACTTACTGGAGCATGTGACAGGTATATTATTACTGTTCGTAAATAGTTCTGTAGTCCCAGCACCATAGTAGGCAGTTTACAGACAGACTGAATAACAAGATCCGTGCTGTGTAGAGCCTCCAGTCTCAGCTGACAGTTATACAAACAGGGACAAGGAACTGGAATAACAAGGCGGTGTGAGGATACACATTTCCATTAAGTACCATTTAAAGAAACAGGAGAAGCCCAAGTACCAGTTCACTGCTGCTGAAAGAAAAAGTCCTTCTCTACCCTCTCCCCATAGTTTTTGCCTCCCATCCTTACACTCAAACACACCTCCTGCATCAAATTGTCCTCTCCCTCCCAGAATCACAGAATGGCTGGAAGGGACCCCTGGTGGTCATCTGGTCCAACCCCTAAACCTCCCTCCCCTCCTTCCTCTGAGCCAATTTGACTTACTAGAATGTCTAAAAACTACTAAAAAAAACCCTGAACTGTTTGTTACTGTCTTAATGAGTTACATCTGGTCCCAAAAAGGACCACTGAGGTCAGACCTCAGCGTGTGTAAGGGTGTGACCCCACAACTGGGAGAGAAGAAAGAGGTGCAAGACCCCTCCTTCTGAAGGCAGCAAGTCGTTACTTGAGTTCTACTGCACACACAGTCATCCCATCCTCTCTTCTCCATGCCTTCTGGAATATTACTACATTATTTTTAATTTTAGATTTTTTTTCTGTTGCCAGTAAACTAGTTGAGTAGGTGCAGGGAGGTAGTACATTATGTCTCTCTCTGGCAGTATGCTTTCAGGAGCATTTGTATTCTGCTCTGCTTTAGGAACTATTCTCTGGCAAGGGAAACATCTCAGCCACATTTGCTGAGGCTGCCAGAGAACTGCAAATGAGAGATTAAAGATCCAAGAGATTTGTCCCCCTAAATCTCACAGGTATTTTCAAAAACCCTGTTTTAGGACTCTTGAGGTTATTTTCCTCTAGTACACATTTTCACATCTAACCTCATGGCTCTTTGAATGACCTCAGTATAGGCACTTCAAGGTATTTTCCCTGATGGTGTGCTTCTGATGTAGCCACACCATGAGGGACTTCACTGGGAGCCAAGTCAAAGCAGGTGCCACAACATTTGATACCACATGACTCCACTCTCTTCTGTGAGGGTTTCTTTCCTTTTGATTCCTTTGCTTTAAAGATGTGTGGGTGTTTCGTGGGTTGTTGTTGTTGTTTTAATCACTTCCCACTACTGCCTTCCTTGTTCCATAACCAAACATATTTTAAAGGAAGTGGAATTTTAGGCAAGTAAATTTAATTCTGCCTTGCCCCTGATTCAACGTTTATTTTCCCCTTCTTTTAAGAGCGTAACAGTGGGCTCTCAATTCCATTTTCAAGCCAATCTCAGACAAGTACCAGTTATTACCCTTTCCCAGACAGGTGGCCAGCTGAGAGATTTTGCAGCATTAGTGCTCAACTCATTTAGACTTCCTTCAAGAATGAGTGATTTCTGGGAGGGAACTCAACCTCTGTGACCTCCCACTGCACTGTACTTTGCTGCTAATCACTCCACCATCCGTCCCTGAAAAGCAATTCTACATAATCTTCGCTGGGCAAAAGGAATTGCAAGTATTCTGCCTGTTATTCTACTTCTGCAATCAAGTTACAATGTCATTTCTATTCTAACCAAGTATTTGCATCTGCCTTTACCTACATATACATATGTATGTGTGTGTATATGTATAGATATTTGTATGTGTATATGGCCTGAAAAGACAACTCAGTTAATAGACTACGGTGCCAGCTTCAGAAGCTTATCAAAAGAACACTGAAATACAAGGCATTCGATAATATGTAATGGGAAGGTCAAATCTGAGTCGAGTATATTCACACTTCACTCAGCATGTCAGATACATTAATATATAATAATCCTAAAAGCACAAGATAAGAATGACAGTAGTGACTTGAATGGATACTGCACTGACCTCTGACTCCTACTTTGCTAGGTCCCAATTATAAACTGCGCAGTGTAAGTTCTGGAGGCTCCAGCTGCAGCTGTTTAAAATGTATGGTTCCTTCTCATGAAATTACCACCAGTCCCTTGCAGAAGTTGCAGAAGGGATCACATTGATGCCTCAGGTGCCTCCAGCATCTAGAGCCCACTGCCACCTGATATGAAGTCAGCACAACCACTGCAGGCTCTAAATTGGAGCAGCTGAAAACTGGGTACATATTACCACAGCTGCTCCTGCCAGAGAGATGGTAGCTCTTAGCTGAGTGCAGTTTGTCTTAAACTACCACAGCTAGACTTCTCCAACTGCAGGAAAATTAACTGCGGTTTTTGGTGGTATACACTTTAGAGTGGGTGACTGGCGATGTGACAGACTGGGTCTGTCAAATGCATGTCTTCAATTAAGACTATCAGTGGATTCCACAAAAGATTTTAATGGTAACATATATGACAACTATGCTGTATTTGAGGATACTTTCCCTTTTGAAATCAAACACGGGCAACTCTTCTCTGCCAGAAGAGCTCAGGGTTTGAATAGGATCGTTCCTTTCTCAAAAGCTGCACATATCCCTCTCCTGTGCGCATTACCATTTAGCAGAGCTGAGCAGAGACAGAAGCAGCTGTCAGGGCTGAGGCTGGCATTGCCTGAGAGAAGCTGGAGAGGAATGGAAAGAACAGTGGATGTCAGATGTAGTCTATGAAGGAAAAAGCCAGTGGTGAGGAAGAAATGAAAGAGCGTCAATGGGAATAAGCGTAAGTCAGCAAGGAAGAACAACAAGCTGTCAAAAGATGATTTTTTGATTGTGAATGCTGGTATTTCCACTAGCTTCACTGTGATAAGTCATGAATGGTAAACAAGAATGGTTCCCCTCTCAGATACTGGCACCTAGTTAAGTTCAGAAATCCAGACCAGCGCTACAGCAAAGAAAGCAAACTCACCCTCAGGCTAAGCACTACATTCATATTCCAGCCACCTCCTTTTACAAGGGAAAAAAAAATAAATGGTGTTGTCTTGAGTTCAAGAGTCCGACAGTCACACTTAAATGCTTACAAGAAAAGGACTGTGCAGTTAAAGCTGCAAAGGAAATACAGGGATTATCACACAGCTTCGGACCGGCAGTGGTGGGGGCAGTGGTAGCGCAGGTAAACTTCTGCTCTGGCATTTCACAAACCTAATGGAGAAAGGCAAGGGTGAGAGAGCCTCTCACCTTTTTGGAAAAGCATAGCTAAAGAAGGGATTACTACTCAGGAGAAAGCAATAAAAAAGTGTTTGTAATATATGCTGGTAATTGAAGAGCTACTGCTTAATCCTGTTCATAGGTTTAATAGTTTCTAAGGGAATTTAAATAAGTTAGTGAGGTTTAACATTCCTCTGAGAGATGAGTCCATGTATAACCTTGTATTTCATAATTAAAAATCTCTTTGATCTGTAGGACCCAGAAAATTGATTATAGCAAATTACAATCTGAACAACCAACCGCTTGGTGCTATGAATAACAGAGGAAAACTTCAAGACCAGATACAGCATGTCTGGATAGTCTACCAAGGATGTGGGGCAATGGATTCTTAGATGCATGAATGAGAAGCACATGCTATTGAAGAACAGGAATAACTTCATCATCTGCTTCCCCTTCCTTCATTAGCACTATCCACAGAGTAGCAAAATGTGCATAATTTTAGCAGTAATCTGAGTGGTATAATACTAATAAAAGAACCCTTAATCCCTGAACTGGGTTGAATGTCAAGAAAAAAAACCCTGCAAGAAAATTGAGAAAAAAAAAATCCACAAAAGGAGTTGGAGAAAAAAGGACATAAAATAGGTAAAATGAACTGGCCTTATTGTGGCTAAGAAGCACCAAGTGGGTCAAAGGAAGGGCAATGCAAATAAAATAATAGCTCAGCCTAGGACAGACTGACATGAGCTATTTTTACTTCAGTAACAAATTGTATTAATTTATTTAGATTAAATATTGGATATGTTAACTCAGTAACTGAGCTAGACATAAATGAATATAGCTGTATACAAGTCAAAAGCATATTAATATTTAAATGTAAAAACCTTGAATCTCCACCTTGCTCCCCCTCATCACCCCTCTTCCAGAAATCAATCCCTTTTTCCCAGAAAATAACATTTCAGATTAGCAAGCCGGGAGTTTGTCATTCAGGTCATAAAGTCAAAGATGAATCAAGGGAAACAAAGTTAGGGAATACAGAAAAGGGAGTTTCAAAGGCAACAGCAATATGAAACTGTTTTAAAGCAAGAACATCTCAATATTACATGTCAAGGAAAGCATTAATTTCTACTTCTCAGTCCATTGTGAACTCTACCAAGACAATAGTGGTCCTTTATATTCAAACTGTAATCACACAGAAAATACCCTATTCTCAGCTTTTTCCCTGTTATTGAGCCATTGCAAACCAGAGAGCTACGCCAAAATTTGCTCCATACAGGCAAATGATAAAGTGAAGTTACTTCATTCAGCACACTCCCCATCCCCAGGTAGCCTTCCTATGAACTCTCATGGAGAGTGTATGCTACAAATCCAAGCTTTTCATAAAAACATGCATACATAATCAAGACAAGGTGTGAAAAGTATTATACACACGAGTCACATCTTTATCAACTTTAACTGATTTTGTTTCTTAAACAGGTTCTATTTAAGGACGTGTCATGTTTTAACCCCAGCCAGCAACTAGGCACCACACAGCTGCTTGCTCACTCCCCCCGCGGTGGGATTGGAGAAGAGAATCAGAAGGGTAAAAGTGAGAGAACCCATGGGTTGAGATAAAAACAGTTTAAAAATCGAAATAAAACAAAATAATAAAATAATAAAATAATAATAATAGTAATGAAAAGGAAAATAACAAAAAGAGAGAAATAAAACCCAAGAAAGACAAGTGATGCAAACGAAAACAATTGCTCACCACCTACAAACTGATGCCCAGCCAGTCCCAAGCAGCGGCCTTCCCACCAACCTCCCCTCTAGTTTTAATGCTGAGCACGATGCCGTACAGTCTGGGATGTCCCTTGGGTCAGTTGGGGGCAGCTGTCCCGGCCGTGTCCCCTCCCGGCTCCCTGTGCCCCCCCAGCCGACTCGCTGGCGGGGTGGGGTGAGGAGCAGCAAAGGCCTCGGCTCTGTGCGAGCCCTGCTCGGCAGCAACGAAAACACCCCGGGGTCATCAACGCTGTTTCCAGCACAGATCCCAAACACAGCCCCCTACCAGCTGCTATGAAGAAAATTAACTCTGTCCCAGCCAAAACCAGCACAGGATCTTTATAAGTAATTTTTCTCTACAAAGGTGAAACCCTGAAAGATAAGCTATTTGATCTTAGACCTAGCTTCTAAATAGAAAGCTTGATGAAACACCTGGTTTTTAAGTGACGTGAGATTTTTGGAATATAGTTCAGATTTTGTCAGCAGTTGAATGTTGACTGACTTTAAGCTGTAATAGATTTTTCAGTAAGTTACTTTTGTGGAAATTCATCTGAATTTTCCATAAATTTTTAGCATTAACAGTATCACAAGGTTGGGGGGGGGGCATGTCATTTAAGTAGTACCATGCACTTGTGCAACTACTTAAATAACTTCTGCAAGATTTCAAATTCATCATTTCCAACACATTCCAAAATAGATACTTACATTTGGGTAATACAAATCATCTTATTTAGTCCCATTCATTGGACTAAGGGCACATTTTTATTTCAGTGCAACTAGTAAAGGTGAAATAGGCAGGAGACATATGACAATCTTAGCAAATGAGACTAAGATGAAAACTCACCTCCATGTTTTCTTCAGTAGGATTTTATACTTGGATAGCTATGTTCAATTGGCCTTCTCAAAGGAAACATATCCTTTTGCAGTGAAGACATATAACTATTTTATTAAGCAGTTCAGTTTGCAAAAAAAGTTTCATAATCTCTACAGCAGCTTATACTTAATGAGTCAGAAATCTCTTTCTGTACATCTCCTTTTAGTGTTGATTCCAAAAATAATACGAAATAAAAATCTTTCAGAGCTCTCCACTATTCCTTCTCCCTCCCTCAACCAAGCTTGTAATTTATTTTTTTTATTCCTAATGACTCAACTCTATACATTAAATACATTCCATAAAATAATAATACCTGTAAAAATAAAAATGACTTACTGAAAGCAGTATCACTTTTTAGTGATTACGTTTCTGTAACAGACAAAAGGCATCCTTTTGCAGTCCTCCAAAATCACCAGAAGTGTGAAATAGATGTTAAATAAAACTGGTAGTCACAGAACATCTACTTCAAAACCACCACACACCATCCTCTACCTAGTATCCTATCCCATGGCTACGTAACCTAGCACTAAAGCCAGCACTGCATTCTAGCAAGGATACTAATGTATTACACTATAGGTAATTTTGGTCAAGTCTGGTAATTCATACCCTGTATTCACCAATTACAGGAGTATTCTGTATACATGACTAGAATTTTCCATCATGGGGCAGAGCAAGGTCAAACTTCTGTTGTAGCCCTGTATTTTCTTTTCTGTTGCAGTCATTTGATTGCTGCATACACAGCACACAGTCAAATAAATAAGGAGAGTATTAAGCAAAAGCCAGATAAGAGGTGATTGCTGAGAGCTGTGAACTAATGATAATGCTTTTTTTCTGTTTTTCAGTGATGTACTCAGCAGCATACCTGCATTAACTAAACTAGCAGATAATCCCCCTATCTTCTTGTAGAATCCCAGTGATACCAATTATTGTCAGAGGGCTACATTTTTAGTCTTACAAATAGCATCCACTAATTTCAGTTTTTCCCCTCTTAAGAACGCTGAAAACAGTGGCATTTCTTTTACACTTTTGTTGTCCTTGCAAATCTATGTCTGCCCATACTATATCAATGTGATAGCTTTTCTAATTGGATCTATTTTTGGGAGGAGGAAGGATCAGTAACAGAGAGAGACACAGAGAGATAGATTTTCAGAGGTGAGCTAGGAAAAATATTGAAGCTGAATTTTCATCAGTATGACAGGAGCTATGCATCTAATTTCCACGAATATGGAAAACAGAAAACTTTTCCTTACAAATGTGCTTTCTTTAAAACACATGAACATTCAACTAAATCAGATGCTGTAATTTATTTCGTTTTAACCAGTCTCAAAACATCCATTCTGAACATTTAACTAAACCTCTGAAGATGCACAAATTGTTCGCGAAGAACAACGGAGAGAGTGAGATACAGCCCATGATGGGCAGCGGACAGTAACCCAGGTGGTCGGAGGCTGAGCTCTTCATAGCCTACAGGCCTCCCCACACTCACTGCCATGACAGTGAAAAATGCAGGAACTTTGCCATAAATAGAGCTTCTATGCTGGCTTATTACATCAGATGATGTATGAAGACTAATATCCAACTATACGAAATGTCTTTAATTCTTCATCTGTCTTATTTTAAATGAGTAGAATAACGTCAACGGCCTTTTCCTTACATATGCATCCACAGGAGATACAGGTGTTTGGTAAGGTACCACAGAAATTGTTCAGCCCGTGACTCACTAACTGTACCTCTCATGGATATAGACCTCTGCCAGTCCCTTAAAAATAAAAGCGGTGTGTCATTTTTTCCCTAGCATTAGTACAGAAAGTTACTGATATAAGAGGCTGTCGAAAAAGACCAAACCACTGCCCCCTACCCCCCCCAAAAAATAAAATAGTATAGGGCAGGACAGTAAATTTGTCAAAAGTATAGTCAACTTGAAACGGCTTGCTATTTTGCCTCAGGTACATCACAAGGTTCAGGTTGGGGGGGGGGGGGGGGGAAGTACCTTTTAGCAGTTTCACCAAATGAAGTATAAATTAATGGCTCAGAAACTACAGTTCTACATCAGGTTATGGGAGACGAAGATCCTATTTACTGTTCAGCCTGAGGGATGAAGGATTCAAAGCTCATACTTTTCACTACCCAAGAGAGTGTCTTGACCACTGGCTAAGGGGGAGAGAGCTCAATCTCTTGCTGTGGAAGTTAACCCATTTTGTAAAAGCCACAAGTTCAGTGGCAGCAGGAATAGTGCCCAAGTGTCCCAGCTTCCAAAGAAGTACCTTACTGAGATATTTTTAGTTCTCAGCACCTGTCAGATTGCATAACACACATTTTCACTATAAACCCCAATAGTTTTTAGCCTGTCATCAACAGGATTTTAATTTTCTTGTAAAGTTCAATAAGAATAAATTGATTTAAGTTGAAATGTCTCCCCTTTTCCCACCAAAATACATAAATTGAAAATTTCAAAGCTTATCTATTGTCTACCACAGTGTGTACAAACAAGGTCATTTTCAAAGTTTCTGCATAGTATTTTTCAAACGTATTTTCAGCACATTTTGGGAGGGAGGAGGGGGTACGACTGAAAAAAGCAGCAGCACCTAGAAAGGTTAGTCACAAGTTATTAACAAGTAGTTATTTTTGGTTCAGGTGTTTCCAGCACAGAGGCTTTGTAAGGTCAGTGTGATCAGAGTTTTTGTTTAGTTGATAATGGCATTTCCATGAAAGTGTCATTCAGTTCTCCTGAGTGACTTCTCACAGATCCAGGGGGACATGTTAAAATTCTTGCCTCACTGCCTTTAGTTCTGCTTCATGCTAAATTGATCCCACACTGCGGCATTCCTGCCAAAAGCACTTTTCCTTACAACGAACATCTTTAAACTTAAGAGATAAAGTCTCTGGTTGCTGCTGTGGTGCTCCCTGAATTTCTGTTTCAGATAAGAAACTCTGAATCAGCAAGAGAATTTATATGTAGCTACTGGAGTCAAGTTTCAGGGTAATATCTATACTCACTTTCACAGAATTATTTTTTGTTGCTTTGATTCTTGCAGCTTGTACCTTCTAATGATGATGTGGCTTGACTAAGATTTAAATTCTCAGAGAAACTCCAGATTATTTTTTTACTGCAAGCATTTCCATTGTTGAACATTTTTTAAAAAAAAAACCAACAACTGTCATACAGCTACAGCTGTCAGCTTCCTTTTGTTTCTGTATTCCCACCCCAGTGAAACCATGCACATCATCTCATTTCAAGACATGCATACACCTACATTTCATATCCAACATGGACCACCGAATCTCTAGTATGTTTACAAGAGTACATGTTTTGAGGATGACTATCTATGCCTTGAAGCAAAGAAGTATAAATGCACATACCGTACCTATGACAAGCACAGGGGAAGTAAGTATCAGCATTGTGTCCCTGACCGGGTACAGAGGCTGCCAAGAGAGGGACAGTGAGACTAGAGGCTTAGTAGTTCTTTCAAAGTTGCTCTCCGAGATACATCCGCAGGCCTCAGGAAGTGGTCCAGAGGAGGTTAAGAAAACAATATGATCTGTGTAGCTCTTTTTAAGGTTTCCTGGTAAGGATGATATATGCTTAATAAATAGTAGGTGTTAACTTCATTTCTTCTGGCACAAGCCTAGTCACTTTTGTATTGGAAGAGGATCAGATCAGGGAATACTTCAGCAAACTGGACATACATAAGTCCATGGGCCCTGATGGGATGCACCCATGTTTGTTGAGGGAGCTGGCAGATGTCATTGCAAGGCTATTCTCGATAATCTGAATGATCATGGTGACTGGGAGGAGTGTCCAAAGACTGGAGGAAAGGCAATGGCACTCCTATCTTTAAGAAGGGCAAGAAGGAGGATCCAGGAAACTACAGGCCAATCAATCTCACTTAAGTTCTTGGAAAGGTGATGGAGCAGCTAATCCTGGAAACCATTTCCAGACACAAGGACAGGAAGGTCATCAGGAGTAGGCAGTATGACTTCACCAAGGGGAAGTCATGCTTGACCAATTTGATTAACTTCTGTGATGAAATGACTGGCCTGACAGATGAGGAGACAGCAGTGGAGATCGTCTACTTGGACTTCAGAAAGGCCTTTGACACTGTGTCCCGTAAGATCGTTACAGACAAGCTGTTGATGTATGGGCTGGATGAACAGTGAGGTAGATTGAAAACTGGCTGAATGGCCAGGCCCAGAGGGCGGTGATCAGTGGCATGAAGTCTTGTTGGAGGTCAGTAATTAACAGCGTACCCCAGGGGTCAATACGGGGTCCAGTCCTGCACCATGGGGGGTACAGGATATCTCGTAGAACTGAGAGTGAAATCTGTTACATAGCAGTTATTTATAGAAGAACATATTTAGCAAAGGAAGATATCCCTTTCTTTTGATTCTGTTCAAGAGAATCAAAATAGCATTATAATGGGAAAGCTGATCCATTCTTAGTCATTCCATGAGAATGAGTTTGCCACAAATGCTCCATAATTGAATTATTCTAATGAATAAATATAACAGTGCAAATCCAGATACTTTCCCCTTATTAAAGAATTCTGATTATCTTCATTATCTTATCTGTCCAGAATTCATATTAAAAAGAAATAGAATACGCAAATTAATTACTTGCTTTCACTTTGTGAAATTACCTTTTCATAATTTAAATGTTTCAAAAATGCAATTATTACATAACTTGTCTTAAAATAATACTTTCAGTAAAATTCAAACCCTGCAGAATCCATTAGAAACTCCCCCTTTAACTTCTGTTCAGTCAAATATCAGTCTAAAAATTAGCTCCTTTTTTCTCAGAGAGCATTACTTTTTAGAAATTACTTTCATTAGCAAGACAAACAGCTGTAACAGCATCACAGAAAATGCATACTTGAGAGAAAAGGGCAAAAATCTGTAAAAAGAAGACTCATTTAGGGTTTGACAGAGCATCTTTTTGCATGCAGAACCGTACTAAAATTGAAAGAAATTTTTGCTTTTACTATTTTCACAATACAAAAGAAATCTTTGGGAGTAGACAGCAAGTTACCACACACGTAACAATTATGAGATTTCTACTTGAAATGTTTCACCTGTTTTATCTCTTCCTATGGATGTCCACATCTTACATCTAAAATAACAATGACACCTGGAGCATTGTCATGTATCTTACCAAGGAATCTGCATATTTTTTGTTCTGACCAAAAGTCACCTATGTTGCTTTTTTTTTTCCTTTTTTTTTTTCCCCAAGGAGCTCACTATAAGATTAATGAGCTGGCAGAAAAAAAAAAAAAATCAAATGGTGACATATTTAAGCTTCAATTTTTTCAGGTCACATTGCTGTAATATACATGATACCTTGTTTCTTCCCAACATCATAGCAGTAATCTACTAGTTAAAGATACGGTATTATAGAATTTATCTAAATGGAGCTACCAAATTAACATGCAACAGATACTCTACCAAAAAGACCCTTTACAACTTTGGGAATCTCTAGCAAAGTCCTAGCAAAGTCAACGGAAAGACACAGTTGTTTCTGAAGATTGCCACAGGATGGTCCAGTCCACTTCAGTTACGTATTTGCACATATCATTGATTGTATAGAGCTGACCAGCTGAGATGCTTCTCTCCAGTTGAACTCAGGATAGTAAGATCTCTCTCACACCCAACTACTGGGTGCAAACAGGAAGTGGTAAACTCCCTCCCAATATCCATACGCTTGTAAAAATGAGAAGGAAGCCTGACAGCAGAGCATCAAGTGACATGAAAGTGATTTCCACCCTGTCTCTATCATCACCTCACAAATCAACAATTAACCATTTATTCTTATTCTGCTCCCACCTCTTCAAGGTATTTGTCAAAGTAGATAGCATTTTTCTTCTACTGCAAATATCCAGACATTGTATTCTCCAAAGCTTCAAATTTAACCTATGCCAAAATCAGCTTAGTTTAAGAGTTTGGTTTCCAGGGTCTTAGTCCTACCTGGCAACCGGCTAAAGCAGTGGTATTTAAGGATCCCACTGAAAATGCTGTTGAATCCATTAATGCTGCAGGAACAAAAAACCCTACTGAAGGTATCTTCTATTAATGAATAGCATACAATTTATCCCCCTGCTCTTCATAATGTAGGTAGGATACAGGCAGTCAGCGTAAGTGAACAGCTGGTATTGTCACCTACCTTTTCAAAGTTATTCCCTTCTTTGACCTTACAGAGCTATAAAGAGAAAGGGGAAGGGATGTCTCTCCTCCCACCATTCCCATCCCAGGAGGACCAGTATACAACTTGAAAAAGAAGATACTAAGTTATGAGATGTAAAGAGGGTTCATATTTGTTTAAACCAGCCTACTTGATTCCCCAGCACTGCTGGGGAGTTGCAGCCACCGTCTGAAAACTGATCTCTAGACCTTTATTCAAGTAACAGCAGTATCTAGAGAAGTCTGAGAAAAAGCCCCAGGATGACAAAGTTCTCTGATGGCTTGCTCCTTTTCCTGTAACTCCACAAGATTCCTGATGGAAATCATGATGGCTAACACTGGTATTAATATGTCACAATTTTTTTCCTGGTTTTTGCGTATATTTATTCTGAATCTGAGAATTTCTTCCTCTTGTGGCAGCTTTCCACAGAACCAGGTCCTTTCAAGTTCAGCAATGAGCAGAAGGAGAATCAAGAATAAGGGCCCATTCTACTTTATGTAATTTCTTATTTTGTTTCTTTTGGGCTCAGGAGAAGTAAAGAGATAAGTACTTTCCTTTAATCAAGTGAATTACCTTCATAATCCAAAACTATCAGATTACTTTCCTTATGATTAAGGCAAAACTATTTTCAGTATCACTACTAATAGGTTTTAAACAGTTCTTGAAAATGTTTCTAAACGAAATGTAGGGCTAATGCTTGAACTCCAGGCTTTATCCCAGCAAAATCTGTAAGCTGCTGCTGTCTCACCCAAATTAGATCTATGACTGGCTTTTTCCTCAGCTGCATCTGGTGGTCGTGAGATTCTCCTTTGAAACAGTGGTATGTATGAGATTTATATTATGTCTTTGTTTTCTTTGCTGCTCTGCTCCAATGTAAAATCAAACTGCGAGAACAGAGAATGAGCTGGAACACAAACAGAGGCTCGGATTTGGGCTGAACATGTTACCGTGGAAGTAAACAGGGCCTCTCTTAATTACAGAAGGACCTGTCTTGGTTAGAGGACACCCCAGAAAGAAACACAGTACCTAAAAAAGCTAGTTGAAGAGGCCTTCGTAGCCTCTAAGTGAAACACGTGCTTCCTGCTGCTAGAGGTAGTCACCACTACAGTAGTGGTTAGTAATTCAAACAGAACTGGGGTAAACCGTGTTAAACCTATGGATTGCTTACCGAAGTGGCTGCTTCATCTGCACTCCCACAAGCTTGTTTGCTGAAGGACTGATGATTTCCCTCGTGCACTGCCTACAAATGTCTTGAAGAGCTCAGGTAGCTGACAAGGACATAGGACCATGTGTGTCTGACAGCCCAAACAGTGTGCTGGTGGGGACCAGCAGCTGACGAGCTGTGTCCCCTGGTTTTCTCCTCTTCTGATGTTCTTCCACCAATTTGGCAAAAAAACAGGTCTGGTACATTTTGCCATCATCGCCCCTTAAGCAAAGTTGTGTAAAGTGTGCCACACAGATCAAGACAGCAGAGAAGAGATGTAATTATGCAATGTCTTGACAAATCAAACAGTATATTTATGAAATGTACACACATGGAGAACCCATCGCAAGAAAAGCAGATCCAAGAGTTTCAGCAGAAAAAGGACAGGCCTGGGCTAAGAGGGATGGTTACGGCAAGAAAAGTCAAAATTTAACATCATATGGAAAAAAGGACATCCAAATTGGCAATCTTAGTTTCCAGAGAGAGGTGAACCAACAGATTTATATGCACAAATGGAATTTTAAATCATCCTAGTCTGGTCAAGTCACATACATTTCTGTCTTTTTAATCTGAACTGATAAAGAAATCCCTCTTCATCTTAACACTGATCAGGCTAACAAATATTTTTCTACTATTTCTTTTTCATTAATAGATTTCAAATTGAGCATTTATCTTATTTTCTTCTTTGTCAGAATCACATCCCAGCTATTTTTTTTACACAGCTGTACAATGGCTGCTGAGAAAGTTTCTGCCTGCAATTCAGAATCTCAAGAGGTGCTACACTTTCCGAAAAAGAATCATTATAATTAGTGACTATATGTTGTTAGAAACAAATGTGATAGATACCAAATTGTAATGTTTAAGCAAACCGCATTCACTGATCAGTGTAAGCTCAATTGCAATAACTGCTGATCCATGTTATAGCTCACTTGTAATACAAGTCAGTGTATTTACAATATAAAATGCCAGGTTTTGCCCAAGCTGCTAATGCCTCAGAAGTAAAAATGCTTGGCTGTGTGCATCTAGAGAAATAAAAGTTGCTGAATTTAAAATATCTTCATTTGAGCTCTACAACCTCAGCAATTCTAAAACAAGCTTGGCCCCTCTTATATAGCTTTCGACTACCATCAGTGTTAAGTCAAGATTATTAAAATTTCTCAAAGGAATGGAAATAATATCAAAAGACAAGACTTCTAGCCAAAAGTTTCAAATGCATGCATTTTATTACCTATTATACTCCTAAATAAATGGCATAATTTTAATTTTTGTTTGTTTTTCCTTACAGTTTGGGTTCTCTACTCTTAGAAAGGTACTTAAAGCTGAAATCATTAAGACATTTATTTCCTGTAGCAGTGAGGCTTCAAATGGTAATGCTTTATAAATCACTTTGACATCAACAAAATGTTTTTTCCCATAACTAATTTCCCTCAAGATTAATATTTCCATTTCTAGCTCACCATCCTTAACTGCCTTACCACTCTTGTGCCAACCTCCTAGTATGCTCACCAGATATCAGTATTAGTAGGAATGTTTTCACGTCCCTTAAGCCCTTAAATCCTCTTGTCTATTAATGAACCAACCTATTGTGGTTGCGTACAAAATGAGTCCACAAAGGAGTTTTCAGTGCAATGCCAAAAGGAAAAGATTTCTGTAAAAGGACAGTTGGGGGCCTGTCCACTATTAAATTTTATTCCTCTTGCCACATTCATATTTCTTAAAAACTCTTTATGTCTCCTGCTACCCAAACCAGATCATTTAGAGTATTACCCAGTGTCCTGCATGGTCCTTGATGATACAAAAAGAAAACTATACCTAATCTCAACACCTTAACATCCTTTTCCTATAGATCCTATATTTCTAAATATAATATTTCATTTTTTCTCAGGATTTGAATTTCCCATCTTCATGTCACATTTCACCAGTATCTAAAAAACTTTATGGTAACAGCAGCAAGCTTACCTGGCTCGCAGCTTTTGTCGTTCAGCCAATAAAAAGAATTACAAATACTGTTAATATGAAAAATGAAAAATAAGAAATTCAAAGAGAACACTTTGAATCCCAGTCCAGTGGTCTGCTCCAGCCTCTGCAAGGAAAACACACTCCCATGGTTATCAATCATGTGAGTAGCAAAGAAATTGTTTTATATATTTGTTCTTATACCTGGCTTCAGGAAGTGTGATTTTATATTTGGTTTTCCATCTGATTTTTAAGATAAGAAAACAAGATATTTTTTTTTTCTTCTAGATAAGGAACATGAGTCTTGGATCAGTTAGAAGTATTAACACAAAATAACAGAAGACGTTAAGACTTGAGCCAGCCAACAGTTACCATCTCCCTAAATCATGTAGAGAAATTCCATTACCTGTGGGGAAAGCAGAAGTGTTCACGAATAAAAGGCACACCCACTGCAAGGTCTCATACGTTCTAAAGTAGAAAGTTCTCAGGAAGGGAATCCACACAGCAGCTCCATGAAGCTCTGTTAATGAAGGTGACCTGCAGTCTTCAAAACCTTTGCTGCTATAAAATCTCGTGACTATTCCTTTGCTCTGCCAAATTGTTTATGCAATAAATACTTATGATTGTCTTGGGCTTATGATTTACTTGGCCTAAAAAAAATACTTCTATCAGGTAGTTAATTCTACCTGTAATTTTTTTTACCCCCTTTGACCTTGAGATTCCAAAGACTTCAAGAGAATACAAAACGCACAGAAATTGCATTGTGAAGGAAAAATCCCAAACTGGCCAAGAGAGAGATGTGGTTTGCGGTTCTCCAATGAAAGGGTAGTGAAGGCTGCAGAAAACAAACAACCCAGTTAAACACGTTTCAAAACAAAACATTATTCCAGGTTTGTTTGTACTAGAAATACTGCTTTACAGATCATCTATCATATTTTCATTTTTCTGATTAAACCCTCAAAAATATTAATAATTTTTCATACACTTTGAAGAATTCCCTACAAGAACAAGCCCTAAAACTCTTTGAAGCGTCACAAAACTCTTTGGTTGCCTGAAGTAACTCCACTGCTTTCCATCTGGCATATGATCCCAAAATGGAAAAGTCAGAGTAAGGTACCAACACTGATTAAAACCTAAACATGACTCGTACCAACTGTCTCTTTCAGTTGGACTAAGAAGCAAATAAGACTCTCTGAACACCAGCTGGAGACCAATTTATAGCTATCAGCATTTTGCTCTCGGTAAACAAATGTTTGGTATTTGTTGATACGAAACTATTAAAATATTACAGCATGCCCACACTTTAAATTCACAGCTCCCAAAGAGCATGCCATTATGCTCAGACATAAGAAATCATTAACACACTAACAAGGCAGCAAGAATACTACAGGGAAAATAAAATTTGACTTAGTTATCGGCTTCATAAAGTACATCAAAGACTACAGATAGAATGGCTGTTCCTGTCAGTACATTTACACAGCCCCATTTGTTACTCTTTTCATAGCCTTTCCTACTATATTTCTTAGTTGTTAGCTTAAATCAGAGATCAACAAGCAAGGTACCCCATGAATTCACAAGTTTATCTAGCTGGTGATACAAGAAGGATATTGTGCTGGGTCTGCCTGGGATGGAGCTCACTTTCTTCACAGCAGACTGTGTAGTGCTGTGCTTTGTATTTGTGGCTACAGCAGTGTTGGTGTCACACCAACATTTTGGCCATGGCTGAACAGTGCTCGCACACCATCGGGGCTGCCCCTCCAGCTCTGCACCACCAAAAGCCAGTAGGCCTGAAGCGTATCTATATTGTCCGCGTTTGTCGGTGTTGTGATGATGTTACTTCGATTTTGGTGTGGGGAATTTTTGTTGTTGATGCACGCGAAGTTTGTGAGAAGTGTGTAATGAACTGATATTTTAGTGATGATGCATAAATATGTGTTTCAAAGAGGTGTGGGGTGGAAGGTACCTGGTGCAGGTGCCCAGACGCTGGCAGCGGGGACTGCAGGGCGGCCTCTGTGAGGAGAGTCCGGGGGCTGCCCCGAACTGGACACAGCCGGTTCCAGCCGGCTCCAACCCACCCGCTGCAGGGCACGGGCTGAGCCCCGCAGCCAAGCAGCCGGGCGAGAGAGGAGTGAGGGGAAAATGCAGCCCTGCAGACACCAAAGTGAGAGAAGAAGGAGGGGAAGGAGGTGCTCCAGGCGCCCAAGCAGAGGCTGCCCTGCAGCCCGTGGTGAGACCACACACATTTCTCCTGAAGGACTGCAGCCTGTGGGAAGGGGCCACACTGGAGCAGTTTGAAGGACTGTATTCCCGGGGAGGGACCCCATCTTGGAGCAGGGGCAAAGCGAGAGGAGAGGCAGAGAAGAGCTGTTATGGACTGACCACAACCCCCATTCCCCATCCCCCTGCGCCGCTCAGAGACGGTGGCAATGAAAGAGTGAAGTTGAGCCTGGGAAAAAGGGCAGGGGGCTGGAGGTGTTGTTTTAATTTGTATTTGGTAGAACTCTCTTTTCATTGACAACAAATTAATTTTCCCCATGTCAAGCCCGTTTTGCCCGTGACAGTAACTGGTAAGCGATCTTCCTGTCTTTATTTCAATCCACGAGCTTTTCCATCTTATTTTCTCCCTCTGTGCTGCTGAGGAGGGGGAGTGAGAGAGAGGCTGGGTGGGCATCTGACAACAAGCCAAGGTCAACCCACCACAGGCAGTTTAGGATATGGACTTCTCGAACCCAAATTTGCGCTGTGGCCTTAGTCCACATACCCTGTGTGCACGTTAGGTCCCTAAGTGCAGCTATGATAAATCTAACAGCAAGAAATCATTGCCATTCCTCACTTATTTCTCGCTCACAGCTTGAATAATCATTTCACTCTGTTAAGAACATACTTTCAGAGGTCTAAATGTCACCAGTAAAGCTTCTTCCTTGCAAATACTTATACTAAATTTCAGTGTCTTTCACTTCATCCATCAGTAGAAAGCAATATTTTGTCAGTAATCCAAGCAATTCTAATTGACAAAATGTGTGCTCTTAATGTCTGTCATTCAGGCATCATAATTGTAAAATCAATTTTCACCAGCACCATCAATACAATTTAATGAATATTATGGCAGAAAGACAGTGTAAGACACAGAAGGAAGTTAAGCAGTAAAGGTAAGGAAAATTTTGAGATTCACAGCTAACAACAGACAGACAAGTAAAAGTTTAGTACTATATCAGTTATGGGAATATTTGTGTATATGAAACATATTTTGCAGCCCTGTTTTGTACTTAATCAAGTATCTCTAACAAAAGAGAACTATAAGGACATCAATTTTACTTAAGTTATTATTACAATTCTATTTCTAGCCTGTTCATGTTATATTGCAATAGTATATTTTGTAATTCATATTATAAATAATAATTTATTATACAAAGAAGGAAGTATCATAACATACACAATGCAAGAAATATGACTAAAAGGGATCATTACCTTAATCTGCAAAATTTGTTTAGTATTTGAACTAAAGTTCAAGAGAACTGTGGAATGATAAGGTGGCTCTGGTAAAGTACCAAGCATATCCAAAATTTTGCAGTGTGTTTTATGTTGTGTTATGTGCAGCAAAAGACACTGAATAATGTCCCCAAAATGTGTTTCTCCCAGCTCGAACCATTATACATATGCAACTCCTATTCAAATATATTGGTGCTGAGGTAAAATTAAGCTAAGATTAAATTGTTTTAAAATGTAACCTCACCCTTAAATTGAAAAGGATCTCAAAATAGAGGTGAGGAATATGCATTGCATATTAACTGACTGTTTAAAAAAGGTGAAAAAATTCCTTTATGATATTATGGTAGTAAGTTTCTTTCAGTGAGCTAATAAATCTTGCAAATATGTGTTTGTGTACTCTAAACTAGTGCCTTAGTAAATGAATAAACTGGAGGTTAGAATGGGGTTCTGCATATCTATAGCCTTGGCCTAGGGCTAATCTTAAATCTTATAACTTATAAAATACTGTGTGTGGTTTTAACAGAAAATAGCTGCTTTTACTCTCTTTAATAGCTGACTACTCAAGAAGGTTCTTGCTTATCTCCTGAAATATCTAAACAGTGATAGTATATGAAACCTCCTTTTATATATCTCCTAGGTGACACTTAATATGAATTCCATTCAGATAACATCCTTGTTGCCTATCAAACAAAAAAAAAGAAAAAAAAAAGTATCCAGCCAGTCAAGTTAAACTAAAGCCTCCACAAAAATCAGTAAGCAGCTTCTTTGTATCCCTTCAAATTATGGTGAAAGCAAAATAAAGAAAAACAACAGAACAAAACAAAACCCAAACACAAAAGAAACCCCCAAAAAACTAATAATAATAAACTAAATAAACTAGATATTACATACTTAGATTAACATTTTGGCTTGTATTTCAATAGCTTACACTAACTCAGATCAACAACATATACACTGTCCTTAAACACAGTCCAATTATAAAACACTGCTGCATTCCTAGCTTCTTATTACTGCCTGGACAATACTGCCTAGAAAATCACTGAGTGGACAATATCTCCTTTACTGCAGACAGATCTGGCAGTTTATGACCATGCTTTGCTGAGGCTCTTCCTTTTTAAGACTTCTTTTAATACCTCTTCCTTTTTTAAATAGGAAGAGTTCTTCTGCATGCCTCAATTTACAGTATATTACTCCGAAGATATCAAAATATGGGAAACGTACCTTTTTATGTCTTTCCATCTCACCTTAGAAATTATAGTGACAAACTTTCAAAAATAATAACGCAAAATTTCATCCCAGTTATTGTTGGCTTACACATTTTATTATACATGCATCTATTTTGCTTCTGCTCAAGTAGATCTTTAAAAGACAGCTATTCTCTGCCTTCACAATTCAAGATTTGTCATTAAAATACAGTGCATATTAGTAGCCTGTATAAAGCAAAAAGAATAATCTAGGAAAGTTCTCTTTTGCTATTCAGTTTGACACTTGACACTGTATTTTGATCTCAAAAATGGAGTTACTGTAGCCCCATCACATTTTTTTTCTCCTCACTCTTTCTTTCAAACCAAAGCCAAAAGTACAATCCTTTGCCAAGAGGGACATCAGGACTGCCTCTACATGAGATCTGCCATATGGTATATTTATCAATTTTTTACCTGCTTAAAAATCAAGGGAACACCAAAAAATGGAAGCTTTCATCACTGACTGAGGAAACCTGTCCTGTAGTCTCTCTCCTTCCAAGACCTTATTGTTCTGTCTTTATTATTTCCCAGTGAGAAATTATTCCACAAGGAAGTTGGTATGACTGCCAGTAATTTAACATTTTCAAAAAAACACATTTCCAAGTGCAACAGAAAGCTATGCATTATTATTAACTGCAACTCTGTTTTTATGTATCTTTAGCAATTTCCCCTAAAAATTGTTGCCAGCATATATCCACCCTTGTCCTTCCTCCAAACCCTCAAAAAATTACAAGACATAAGAAAAATGGAATCCATTTCAAAGTGAAAATAACATTGTGTTTAGTCCTAGCTGCTTTCCTATCAATTCTAGATGCTCAAATCTTTATGAGAAAACAACAGAAACTTAATGGAGGAGGATCGTATCAGAGCTATAGATTTTAAGATTTTCCTCCAAATTTTACAAAATCTTAAAATCTATTTGCAGATTCCCTCCCTTAAGAAATGCATCATTCTTACATTAATATTAACCAAAACATTCAAAACATCATTAACCAAGCAGACAAAACTTTTGTTTTAATACACAGTTACTCTTTTTTCCCCTGTGATTGCTCCCTCCTGAATGCTGGACTACCACTGGGACCAGTTCCTCTCACACACAGAAAGACCAGAAACCATTTTGAATCACAAGAGGTAAGCTTTAGGGTATGTTCAGGAGAGCATTTGCACTGAGGCACACATCTGCTTCACGCACACTCTCCTCCAGGTGAAGTGGGACCCAGCCCTGCTTTAGAATGCATGATGTAGTAGCAGAGCACCACGTTGCTAAAGCTATAAAAGAAATGGAGAATACTAGCCTGATCATACCTGTCTAAAGCAGCTTCTTAGTTTCCGAATCAAAACATCCAGTGCCTTTGGAGCATCGACCGGTTTGACCCTCTCTGCCCAAACACTTGGTTGTAATGTGGAGAAAAAAAAAAAAAAAAAAAAAAAAAAAAAAAAGGCGCACAAATCTTTAAAACACATCCTTGAATTTCTAGTTTAAAATAAACAAGTTTTAATACCAGATTGCGAACTTTTACACTTCTAAGTCCTCACCTCTAAAAATAGCTATCAGAACCAATGTCTATTTTTTTTCTTTTTGACTGATAATCAAGTAAGAAATTTCATATTAAGCCTGTGCATTAGAAATTCTGTTCCTGTTTTACTGTGTGTCTTTTACCTAGGGATGACAGCTGAGATGAGCCCTCAAAGGCCGAGAGGGAAAAATCACCAGAATCTAAATGAAAACTCCAGCCAGCTTGCTTGAAATCTGAGAATCCCACCCTCCTGAGTAACTGAAACATACTGGAATTAAAGCTTCCACAACATTCTCAACCAGCATAATGTATAAGAACCAAAAAATATTTACTTTTCTTGACAGATTAAATTACAACATTCTGTTAAAAGTATTTTTTTTCAGTCAGTGAAATTCTGTGGAAGGTTTATTGACAGCCGCAGTGAATCAGGACAATAAAAAAATGCTATAGCCGTATATATAAGGTCTTAAACTAGACCTAATGGGTTATTTTAAATGCACACTGAAACTAGAAAACAAGGTTTTCAACTATTTTTGGCGTGCATTTGAAATAACCTTTTTGTTCCACTTCCTGAATATTATTGTCCTTCTAATGGCAACGCAAAATGCCCTATGTTATTATTAGCACTACTGGACATAGAAATATTTTGTCTTTAATGCCAGAGTCTGACAAAATACCCACATAATAAATACAGACTGCCTCTGCCCCTATTAGATTGTAAAATGGCCATTTCTGTCAGGTTGTCTGAAAATATTTGCGTCAAGTGCATTGTGGCAAACTAGAAAATATATTTTCCCCTTTCCCTGCTGTAGCAGAAAGGTGAAAGTTATATTGCTACTTCTTGCCCTGGAAAAGGCCTCTTTTTCCTGTCAATCCAGTGTAAACTTCAGCAAAAAAGAAAATGTAACTACACATTCAAAGGAAGAAAAAGCCACGGACAGATTTGTTTTGTATCACTTAATGCATGACATGAATAATTGGGTAAGTCTTTTTTCTCTTCAGTTTCTATGCATAAATCCCATCATTCAGAGTGAAAGCACTACCCCCACTCTAACTGTTTACAGATGTTATTAGAAACCATAAAGTCAAAATCACATGCCTGAAAATCTGTTTTGAAAATAGTGAACTTCTGAAGAGCATGTATTAATTACACAACTTGCCTTGGCAGGACTAGAAGTTTTATCTTTCTCTGTTAAGAACAATTTTTTTTTTTCCTTTGGCCTAAAACTTGCTTTAATTTTTCCATTAATTAGTAATGATGTATAACACTGATGCACCAGAAGTGTGTCGTGAAATATTATTGAAGAAAAATTAAGGAACTGCAACATTGTACTTGAGCTGTGTGAAGAGCTATACTATAAAAAGCAATCCTGAAATACACTCATGTGCTTCAGAAATGAACACTTAACAACCTGTGAATGAATGATTTACAAACTTTATTATAGATACATTCGATAGAGTGCATTTACACCTAGCTAATCAGAAAACTATTGCTTAAAGCAGTCCCAAGATGCTGATTACCATCAACACGTGAATACGAAATAGCTAGGCAGGTTTGCTCATAGCTGGAGTTTTGTACATCAGGCAAGAAAAGCTTTATTAAAAAGCAGCTCACTCTGACTCAGAATGGCCCCCAACGCCATCCAAAAGGATGGCTCCACCTTCATTACTTTAGAAAAATACAACTCACACGTAGAATATTGCAGTCTGACATCTTAATGCAACCGATTCCTGCAAAACGCGACAACTGTAGCTCTCGGGAGCGAATTCCCCTATTGTTGGCACCGAATCGTTTGCTAGACTGGCACAGGGCTGGCCAGCTGGCGACACGGGAGCTGGACCAAAGCCCACAGGATGCTCCTGGCTGCCAGTTCCCTAGGGGAGACTGCCTGAGAAGCCAAGCCGGCAAAAAAGGGGCTGCCACCACAGCCCGGACCCCCAGCCAGTGGCACAGCAGGGATGTGGCAGCAGCGGCTGCCGCCACCGCCTCCTCCATTGCATCCCCCTTGACAGCAGCAGCCCACCTCACTGTGCCAGGCAGAGCACGCAGTGATGACCGCTGGCAGTGGCAAGAGGGCTTGGAGAGAGGGAAAGGAAGGAGGAGCTGCAGTGAAGTGGCTCTAACGCTCTTGTAGCAAACGAGGTTGCAACATAGTGCAGTAAGACCAAGCGTGATGCATGGGTGAAGAGAAGTCCATATCGTCTCTCAGTTCCAAGAAAAGCATCAGTGTAAAACAGACTCTTAAAAGCCTGTACATGAAGGGTGGTCTTTCCTTCAAAATTTGCTCATCATTCCTTACTCCTGAGGGTGTTCATATTTCTGTAGAAAAAGGGAGGAAAATACCAGTTTTTCCACTGGTCAGCGAAAGAGATTATCGGATGTGCTCACATTTCCACAAGCAAATGACATTTTTTAATCCAACCTCATCCCCCTAGAATCCCAGCAACTAACTCAGAGCAAGGACGGAGCATAACTACTAGAAAAAAGTATTTAGAGTTCACCTGAAGGAGGAAAGAAGCCGAAGAGCGGGACCAAATCCTGATAGTCTCTCACCTCGCAGAAGTCTGAGGCACTTTGTCTGCCCTGGCATCTCAGTCTGGAGTCATCACCTGGGGCTGACAAGCCCTCCTTTCCCTCCCAGTTCCACATAATTGAGGGCTTTTTTGCTTAACAGTCTGCTGTATCCAAGCCCAGGAGAAGTAATAACCAGTGAATCTCAAAAGGTTTCAAGGTTTAATTCAGAGAAACATCTGAAGGGCCTTATATGCCTTCAAACTTAATGAGCTGAATAGCTCACAAGAATCAGGTCTCTGTTGACATTTCCAGTAACTTGTTTTTAACACGGACTGAAATATTACAACAGCCTCTCCTGTTGTTTCAATATTTCTTTATATTTTCGTAAGCAGAATCAGACATGACAGAGTATGGGGAGGACACAAGAGAGAATGAAATTAAAGAAACACAATTTAAAGGTGCCTCAAGTTTCAAACAAAAAATTCAAAGATTTTTAGGAAGCTGGTTGGTTATACATAGTTTCCAATTTTGTTGTCAATTTTTTCCCAAACATTTTACTCAAGACTGAAGAAAGAGTCTGACATTCTATCACAACAATATCACATCTTTGGCAAAGTGTGAGCTCTTCTTCAGTATTGTTTTACTTGAAATTTGCTGGTTCGGGTTACCGAATTGGGCTAAATCTCAATTATTATCCTTGGATAACAGAATCCCTGTCTACAAAGACTATTTTCCATAGGTCATGGCCCAATACCTAACCTTTGCTTTAGTCTCAGTATAGACGTAATACAAGGTAGGCAGAGATGTCACTTAATTTGCTATATGCAACTTTGAAATTCAGTCACAGATGAGGTTTTAAAAATAAGCAAAGCTGATGGCATCATTCTGTTCAGACAGACATGTAAGTTTTTTAGAATAACCTTTCTTAGTGTACATTTTTCTTGAACGATGATTTTAGGTCTTTGCAAAACATCAGCCTGCGTGATTTCCAAGTTATGTGATAGGACTACTCGTTACTGACATACCTGCAAGCCTTCATAATTCTACCTCCACAGGGTTAACTTCTGTTTAATAACCGATTTCATTCCTATTCTCCATGCAGTGGCTGTCCTCTGCAGCCATGGCGCTACGTCACCCTATGACACAGTTAAGGCAAAAATGCATTCTGGAACAGATCGTTCCCTGCTGTAATTCCTTTGAAGCCAACTCATTTTCATCAAGGGTGAACTCAGATCACAGTCTTTTAAATTGAACTCCTCCGTATTTATTGAAGGTAATCCAAAGAACGACTTCTTTCAATAAAATTCTCATGAAACTTCTTCAGGTACTACTGTGTACTATTTCAAAGCAGGATTATTTTATTTATATTAGTCTGACCTAAAACATACAATAGCGTCTGAACTTTCCAAGACACAATTACCTTTTAAGTACCTGAAGTTAAAAGGTCATAGCAAAGATATCCTGAGTAGATTTAATAAACTGATAATAGGTCTGGGTCTCCAGTCCTTAAGTAGGGCTTGTCTTTGGTTACTTACCCCTAGTTTCTAGAATACGGAAAAGTTTACAAATATTACTTTGTCAGATGTTAAACCAATTATCCTTACTTTTCTCTTAAGCATAAATTCTTTTTCCATTCCCTTTCATTTTGACTTGTATTGCTCAGTCTTTTTGACCTCTGAATACAGACGTTAGGAGCTATTCCAATTGTATTTGAATATTTTATGATCTGGAGGTTCTTTCTACATGTCTTAACCTGTCTCTAACAAGGCTGGGAGGTTGCATTAGTCTCAGGGGTATAGAAATAGCTAAACTTTTGTGGGTTTCACATTGAATATAATACCAAGAGCAGAGAAACAGTATTTTATGTCATGTCAAAAATGAACCATGCTAGTCTGCTTGAACTGGAAGGAGCAAGTAGGTAATGCCATTAAAAAAACCCCAAACAAATAGTCCACAATACATTTAGTACTTCAATAAACCAACAAGGAGGCTACAGTCACACAAACTGTATCATGTTAACAGATATCATATGATTTCCCCTCCCCAGAATATTAAAATTACAGTACAAGCAGTAAAACAAAGAAGATTAGCATGATAGTGTCAAAACAATGTTATGGTTGGGGTGTTTTTTGTCTTGAAAGACAGATGCCTTATCCCCTGTAAGGCAGGAGTTTATTTTGAAATGTTCTATTTAACGTTGGTCCAGCCTCACCTTGAGTACTGTGTGCAGTTCTGGGCCCCACAATTAAAAAAGGATGTTAAGGTACTTGAATGCATCCAGAGGGGGGCAACAAAGCTGGTGAAAGGGTTGGATGGCATGTCCAGGTGGGCCAAGGACTCTGGCTTTGTCTGGTTTGGAGAGAAGGAGGCTGAGGGGCCATCTCCTGGCTCTCTGCGGCTTCCTG
>JAVKLA010000047.1:8652623-8685079 GCA_034782735.1 Sagittarius serpentarius
CCATCCCTGGGAACATTCAAGGCCAGGCTGGACAGGGCTCTGAGCAACCTGATCGAGTTGAAGGGGTCCCTGCTCACCGCAGGGGGGTTGGACTAGATGGCCTTTGACGGTCCCTTCCAACCCAAGCCGTTCTAGGATCCTATGATTCTATGAAGTTAACGCTTATGAAAATGAGATCTCAGCATCAGCAGTTCAGCAGTTCAGAACCTAAACATTAATGCTCGAAATACTGTTTTGGAAGAAACTGTTCATTTTCTTTTTGGATGATCACCATCCCTTCATCACTTTAGCAGAAAAGCAGTCGGTAATACCCCTCAAGAGATCAGTTGTGTTCTTGTTGAAAAAAAAAATTTAAAATAGCAGAAGACGTCAACATTAAGAACTGTATGTGCCAAAAGCTGACTTCTAGTACTGTATGATTACCATTCTTCACTCGACTTAGAAGAGAAAATTTCCGTTGTCAAATGCTTTTAATGTCAACAATTATCACTTTTGGAGGTGATAATTAGTCAGCTAACACTACACAAGGAACATAAACTGAACACATAATATGTTCCTTTCCGACTAAAATAAGAAGAATAATTACTCTTCCATTGCTGCAACATCCCAAAGTCAATAAAAGAGAATAGGTTCTGAAAGCTGAGATAAAACAGGATAAATGGAAGGCATCCAGCAGCAGCAATCTTCTCATTTTAAGTTCTAACTTCCACTAGAGGTTGAATTCCTTCTGAGAAATTCAGTTCTACCCATATTCTTTTACTGACCTCTGTCCTGAACAGGTTCAACAGATTATTTTGCATAAAAATACCTGCAGATTATCTCATAACCAACTTCTCAGAATTTAATCAGCAAGGATTTAGTCATATACCTACTGTTTGTGGTGTTAAAAGTTAACTTTTTTCATTAGAACCTATTATGTTTTTTATACTTACTGCACCTACAAACCCACTGAAATCAGCTTAATTCTCCTTATTCTAAAACTGACTTGTCTGCTAAACCTGTTTCAGAGGTAATAATTTGCTACATTTGTAGTGAGTATGTTCTAAATTGATCTAATTAGAGTGTCTTGAGAATAAAGGTTGCAAGACCTATTCTGATTAAAGCACCAATTTTAGCAATTTATGGGGATTTTTTCCGAAATAAGCTCCTTTGGGGCTGGAGTTGTTTATTGTTTTGCCTCAACTCCATAACTTGGAGAGCGAACAGTATCAGTTAGTTATCTTTATATTTGTCTTTAGAAATTATTAAAACAACTACAATTATTTTGTGATATTCTAAGTATTCCTAAAAAGTGTAGAAAATACCGTACATTTCACAGCAGATCAGATAGTATATGGGGGGGGGGGGGAAGGGCAGGGTTTAAAAGCCTTTATTTATTCTTATTTTTAAGAAAGAGATCCCCAAATTACATGGGAACTATTAAAAATCAGTACTTTTTTCAGTTTTGGAGAAAAAATGGCTTTTGCTGTTGTTTTAGAGTGACAGTTAAACAGACATGATGACATGTGCCCATGGTACGGTTGAGAGGAGCTGTTTGGCAGGGGGTGGATCAGGAAAGAGCCACGATACTAGATGTGATAGCACTCTGAAGTGGATTATCTTCCCAGGATTGCTGTGGTGCCTCACTTTGCCAGGGACTTGACTCTGCAAGGTGCTGGAGGTTTGCGGGACTGATTCAGCAAAATACCCTAACATCAAATATGTCCTTAGATATATCTATACAAAATGCCCTAGTGTAATGTTACACACACCTTTAAACCAGCTTAATCGCCAGGAGCTGTCAACAAAAATCATGTTGTTGCACATAACCTCAGTACGGAAAAGCACCAGACTATAAGCTTATAACACCTGCCCCAATATTCAGAAATACACTCTACAGGACAAATTAGCCTGAACTATTTGCCACACTGCCCTTGATAATACCACAACAATGACATCAAGTATTTCTATACTATGCTCCAGTTTCCCGTATAAGCAAGACACGAGGTAATACCCCTCATGAAGTGAATTAGTCAGGAAAAAAAAAACCAAACAAACAAACAACAACAAAAAACTACACAAGAGGAAAAACAACACAGACTTTCAAGCGTGCAAACCAAGACTTTGCCTCCTCTAGACGCTTAGAACATTATGCCACAACCACACTCATATTCCAGCATAAGGATGTCTGTAGGCATGTTAACTATGCTCTGGGCACTTCAGTATCACTGACCGTTAAAATTCAGCAAACTGCATCAGCAGCCACTCAACAGAGGATGAAGGTGCCAACGCAGATGCCCTGAATGCTGACTATATAAAGTGTTGACGACATACACAAACTCAAAAAAAGGAGAACGTTTTGTTTTCTGTGTGAACAGCCACATAACAAGGTTACTCTTGTGACTGTACATGGCTCAGTATTTAGTTGGACAGAAAGCTGTTTCTTTTATTCAAAAATCAAAATCCTTAGTATCCATTGCGGACATTTCATCTGCCACTATAGAAAAGCATCCTGCATAAATTACAGGATTTATGTTCACTTGCAGATGGAGAGACAGAATTCATTGCATTTAAAGTTTTCAGTCAAGGCCAGGCTAGGAAGTTACCTACCTGTAATGAAGGAACTGAAGCTTATGTTTTTTTGAAGATGAGGCAGAACTTGAAACCAATTTCAATGTTTCTCTTTCCTTCATCTTCTGTCATAAGCAAACAAATAAAATTCCTTAATTCTTCCCCATATATTTCACTGAGGAATGGAAGAAATGGAACAGACCAAATACAGAGAAAATCTGTTACAAAATAAATCACCTTGACCAGGGAGGATGCAAGGAAGAGGCTCAGTATGAGACACCGGTAACAGGATCCTGGGACAAGTTCACTCTTATAGCTTATGGAAAGACATTCAGGGTCTTCACCTCTTGTGGAAAATGGAATGATTTCTTCTCACAAAGCAAAAACAGGAATAAAAATCTCTCTAACCATTTTTACATATACCGTTCCACAATTCTTCAGTAATTACCATTCTAACTCTAAAAGACAGGGCTTTTATATCATAACTTGAACAGTTCTTTTGTTGACTGAAGAGATAATGCACCAAGCACTTATAGAAGAATCTGCTGTTGGAAAATCTAGACTGTAGTACCCGAGTCTAAGAGCAGCAAAATTGCTGAGTGTTAGCCGTCTTGCCAAATTCACAGCCAGTACCCAAGATACAGTGACAGGCGTTCCCTATTACTATATCATCAATACAACCCTTCAAACTTACCTTTCTGTACACAGAAACAGTCCTGACAAACAGCAAAGACAAGAAACAGTTTATAATCTTCTGTGTTTACATTATCCTCTTTTATTGAAGACCTAGTTTAAAGAACCACTTATCTATAAGCTTAAATGTATCCCTATAGCAGGAATTACTTAAATCTCACTGAATTCCTCAGTGCTGTATCTTTTTCCCTAATGAAAAATGTCCTTTAATTGTGCAAGCCTGTAAGGCCTGTCTGATTTTGGCAATGGAGATGTGTTTGACTAGCCTCATGGTACATCTGTACTTTATTCCAGAGGTATAATTCCAGTTAATGTGGATGTATATTACCTCGGTATCTGTTTGAAAGGTTGGCTTGGGTTTCACAAAGCCAGCCAAATTTGTCAAGAGGCCTTAGTCAAAATGGCTCCCACAGACCCCAATGCTCCACAGCGCTAGCAGTAACAAATTATCTCATTTGAGGCCAACCAAGGTATACCTATATGAGCTCCAGCCACACCTTGGAACCTGAGCAGTGATGGGTTATTTATCCTCAAAAAAACCCTCGGGAGTGCCTCTATTTTGTGTCCTATTACATTAACTCCTGTACACTGTAGTTTCAGCTAGGGAGTATTTTGAAATAAGTACATAAAGTAACAGTTGAACATTTCTTCGTATGATTTCTGAAGGATGGACTTTACACCAGGTATTAGAGAGGTATTTCTACCAAGATCTTTCAAGAAGGATTCTATTTCAAGTATAAGAAAGATCTAGCAAGACAATGACAGTACATCTCAAATAATGCAAAGCACTACCATTTTTATTTTGTTATATTAACACACGAAGCGATTTCTAATCAAACTGCTCAGCACATACGACACAGGTTCCATTACTACTGTTTACACTCAGTCAATATTTTAAAAAAACAAGTTCACATATTGCAGGTCTACATGGGACTAAGTAAGAAAACAGAAAGATATCTCACAACAGTTTATGAAGCAGATTTTTAAAAGAGCTCATGGCAGCTTTACTCACCTTCCAGGGTCAATGGTAGCAGACGTCAAGGCAGCCAACACAGGCATATGTTTTTCAGAGTCATATTCTATACATTTATTTTTTATAGAGTATTGCTCATAAGAAGCTCTACTAATAAATAATAGCTTGGAGATGAATTTTCCTCCAGTGAAAGCAGCGATCTGAATACTGTGGACATACAGTACGTTAGAAATTTGGGTTTATTTCTTTTCACTTAAGAAACACGCTATATTTTAGGAGGCCAAAGTTCATCTCTACAGTTTACAATTTTTTTTAAAAACACAAGGTCACAGAGAAGAAAGAAAATCCTCTTGGGTGACCTCACACTCTGGTGCATTTACCGTGAATATAGCTATTCCTAGTTAGCAACAAGTCTGCAAGCGTCAGCTTGGAGACAAGGCGACACGCTCCACTTTAAGTAGAACTGAGCCACTAATTGGAACAAAATATCACATTGCTTGAAGAAAAATTATAGGTTATAGTTGCATTACTCTTTTGAATCACCAGTCAGACCCACCCTAGGGAAAAGGGTGAGTTCTCAACCCCAATAGATTTCTGGGTGCTATGCTGAAAAGAAAGTATAGGAGCACAGTCCACCCACAGTGCACTTAAAGTAATTCAGAACTGACAGGCAATAAAAGAAATATTGTTCCTCTTCTCATTTAGAAGAACAAGAATAGCTGTATGCAATTTTACTTCTGAATTTGATAAGTGAAAAAGACTCATTTCATTAGACAAAGACCATTTAAAATGTTAAAAAAGCCTGCTGCTATAATTTGCATATTTTCAAAATGAAATTGGTTCATCACAGAATGTTTAAATATAGTATTATGAGATATGTGAAAGCCTTTAGATATAAAAAATGGTTTACATCATATTACTTTTCAGTTTTGTATTACATTAACGGTCATAAAAAGTACACAATAAAAATATTATGTAACTGTTCATATATCATTTGACATTTTGGACTATCAAGGTAGGCATGATTGGAAGACCAAAATCAAATCGCTCTGCTTACACACAGCAATAAAGCAAAAAGGAATAGACTGAAAGGGAGAAGCTGTTTTGAACTGTATGCCTCTTCCCTGCATTTACAAATGGATGCGCCCATCAAAACTGCAACTGCAAATCAGTTTATCACACAGCTGACACTCAAAGTGTATAAACAAATGATCTTGTAGCTCTCTTGCATTGCTAGTTCTGTGCCCCAAATCAGGCAGGTAATAAAAGATTTTACAGGTTGAGAGGTTGTCCTCAAATGCACATACCATTATCTCTCTCACATACACACACACTTAATTAACTTACGTTGGTATAGCTGTATAGCCGCCTTTCCTCCCTCTACCCTTTTCCCATCTGTGCCATCAAAAAAGAATGAGTGGTGTGGAGGCAAGATAGAGTTACACACCCAAGCTGGAAACAGCTCAGTCAGGCTGCCTGGATAGATGTTAATATGTATTGTAAAGTAAAATCTCAAGATAGATTTAAAAAATCGTGTTGACACCATTAGAAACTCACAATAGAATTACCAGTTTGTTATGTATAGTCAAAATATGAATATCCTCTATGTTGCCAGTTGCTTAATTTTAAAAGTTTAATTGAAGAGGAATACTGGGGGAAAAAAACCCTCTAGGAGTCAGAGTAGGAGTCAGAAAAAATGATTTCATTTTTAAGTCACTGGGCTGGAATTCAGGACACAGTTCAACCAAGTTCACCGCAGAATTTTTTGTGCAATTTTAAAAACATCTAATTGAATCCCTCCATAAATCTCTTCTGTCTACAGTTTATTCAGGCTATGAACTCTCTGGGGAAAGAAGCAGGCTTTCTATGTGTATGAATGCTGCACCTAGCTCACAGGGCCTTGCAACGGCCACTTATACCTGAAAAATGAATAATGAGGTTGTACGACCTTTGTGCTTCTCCCATCACTCACGCCTGAGAGAAGGCCCCAGTGAACATCTGCAAAGCAAATTGATTATCCTTCTCCCAAAACCTTCCTTCCTTCCAACGCCTACAAATAAACACAACAGCAGCTAGAAGCGGCGTGCTCAGAAACCAGTGTTACGCCAACCAGTATCATCTCGTGATTCGTTTTACTCTCCCCATTTTCCCTATCCTTTTAGGGGTGGGTATTGTCTCTTTGTCCTGTGCTTTTATACCATCTACAACAAAGACAGTCCTGATCCGTGACTTGGGATTATGGCACTCCTGTGTTACCAAAAACCCCCACTTCCTGCCCTGACGGCCCCTGGGGAGCCTCCAGCCCGTGCAGCACCCCGACCGTGATTTTGGTGCATCATTTTTATTCATTTGAAAAATAACAGTACAGTGGAATCCTGTTTAAGCCACCTAACTTTTATATTTTATAGTAAAATAATTTTACATTTTATATACAAAGGGTAATAATAAGCACTGCAATCAGAAGTCTTGGGCTACAAACTATCTGATGGCTTTTTCTTTGACTTTCTATTGGTCCGTGGTCTCTTTACTTCTATCCAGTCCCTCACTGAAACTTAGCTTAAAGTACAGCTCTCTCCACTTCTTATCAGAGTACGGGAGGCAGAGGGAAAATTGTAATCAAAACTGTTGCAACAGTTTTGCATTTCTTTTGATTTTTTATTTCTTCTTAAGTAAAAATCATTTCAATGCTTTTTAACCTAGCTGACAAAAAGTTAAAATTATTGCAAAAGCAGAAGGGGAGAAAATAAGCACATCTAGAAATGAGAAAAGGTAAATTTGGATGAAAACAAACTTATGAACAAGGTCTGGAATGAAACTGATTCATTTTTTGAAGCAAGCTCACTTCCCCTTTTTCACATTTTGAATCATTACTACGTAATGAATCATTTTCATGGAATATTAATATCTCACATGACTTTTTTACTTGCTAGGTGATGCAGCATTCTACACTTTTAATTACGGAAAGAGGAAATTAGTGTTAATAACTCTGTAATGTAAAATCCTTTACTTAAAGAATGAACTTGTCACAAACACTAATCTATTTTTCTAAAGGTTGCTTGTATTATACCAGGCCAATGGCCCAAATGTTTGTAAAAGTCTGTGAAGGAAAGAGCAAAACTGCAATGCCCTGAGAGCCAGTCCAGCATTTCCTGATGAGATCTTGCTGATCTCAGTAACTTTGGGAACATGCTTGGCCTATCTAAGAAGTTGGAGAGTAGCTAATGAATCAATGTGAGGTCCAATTTTCAAGTAGGCCTGGAGTGCAATTTCACATGTGAACTCTTACGTCCGCTTCATGACATATAAAATGTGCAAATTTGTACACTGACCTACAGAGTGAGGTGGAGTTCTGTATCTAACCTATGCACAATAGTCACATGTTAAGGGTTCTGTTCAGAAAAATTATCTCTTTATGACAGCAAATCCGAAAATAGTCACATCCAAATTTGGAGCACAAATGGTTGGTGGTTTAGGTTCTCCCAGTACGATTTCCATTTTAAAGGTTGGAAATGGAGAAAGGGGTTGTGACTGGCACCAATTATTTGAGTAGTGTAACAAGTAATTCTGATTTTTAATTCCAGTTCAGCAGATAAGTTGCCTTGAAACATCACGCAAGTATTGCAGGTGGTCAGCAGATAATGAAAGATCCTGGTTACAGAAGCTAAAATATTTTAATTCTGAGGAAGTGATCATTACCTTGAGTTGAGAAGCAGTGGAATAGTCTTTTACTTTTCGTGAGAGTCCAGAGAACCGCCTTGTGATGTTAGAGATCCAGTTTTGCATCACAGCAGCCCAAGAAGAAAACTGTGCTTTGAGTTATACCAAGGAGAGATCTGAATGGAGGTTTCCCACTGCTCAACGTGAGCCTAGCTATCAAGGCTCCCTTTTTCTCTCTTTCATGTCATCAAGCGCTGATTTAGGGAAAAAGTCTGAAAGGTTGGAATAATAATAAAAAAAAAAAGGCTACACAGCAAGGCTTAGAGAAGCCCTACAAGTTGTTCTGGAGATGCACAGCCACCTTTTATGCAACCTTGCAAACCTTGCTCTGGGTACTTGAACGTTGTCAAGGACAGCTCTAGGCACAGATGAAGTCACTAGCTGCCTAAGGCAGGACACTGCAGAAGGCAGCAGGAGAGCCATGAGTACTCTGTCTTGTCAGTCTGTGCCTGTTCCCCAATATGACAGGCTTGCTATTACAGTTGTCAAACAGAGGCAGAAAGCTTTCTTTTGGGGAAAAAAAAAAATAATATATATATATAGACACATACATATATGTATTTCCACTACTTCTTTCCCATTCTTCACCTTGACAGCAGGTTTACATCAAAGGAAAAAGTGGAAAGACAGAACATGTGCTATTCACAGTTAAATATCCAAAAGCTTACAAATTACCAGATCCAATTGTAGATATCAAAAAAAGAGTCCCAAACTATTATCAGCACTTATGAGTTAGGAAGATGTTAAAATATCGGACTTGATCATAAAAAATGGCATGCATACGTCCAAGATACAGGGCATACATGCTTTTTTTTTAAAATGCAAGATACTTTTGAACCTCTGAGTTCTGTGGAAACTTCTCTATCAAATGGCATCTCATTTTGGATTAAACCTACCTTTATTAAATCGAGTTCTGTTAAGTATAAATTGTTCACTATTGACCCAATTATCTAACCTGTGCGTGTGCTTACCTGCCCACATGTACTCTGGCAAATGCTATAATTACTCCGATGAATCACAAGTAGAATTTTCATTTTACCTTGCAAGTACCGGAAAGCAGCGGCTAGAGCATGACTTGATTATATAAATGCTACCTTATTGCCAGGAATGACGACAGAGCTGGTAAAAAGTGTGGTTAAATATAGCTCTAAATGAGCCACTCTGTTCAGCAGATAGAGAGAAAACAAAAATCAGAAAAACACAGTGAAAGAAAATAACAAAAGGGGAAAGGCCTGAAAAAAATCACCATAGTCTGATGTAAAAGCTGGAAGACAAAAGACCACCAATAAGCTGAAATTAAAAGCCTTCACAGGAAGGAAGACAGAAAACGTATTTCATAATGTAATACTCAAAAGGCAGGAAACACATAGCTGTGATTCTCTCTAACGTACTTAAAGCCTCTCATTTCCACACAGACGATACGTATGAAGCCACTGAAAAGCCCCAGCTATTTCTTCCAACGTCCACTGTAACTTACTCGCAGCAGATTACCCCCAGAGCCCTTTTCTGAGGGGCAGTAGTTTCAAATGCCCTGTGACTGGAGGATACAAGCATTTTTTTCTTACAGATATGCAATGCCATGGCAAAGCCCAGCTATGTTCTGCCTTCTGCCAACTCTTCAAATCATGGAAACCAGAAGGTGAGAAGGACGTGAGAACATTTGCAAAGCTATTAAGAGAACTAGATGAGAGTGTCCTTGAGTTCTGCACAGTAGGACCCAACAGATAACACCAGCTTTCATTTGCTTCGCTTTACTTTGGCTTTTCTTTTTTGAAAGAAATATTAGAAAATACTTCCTATATTTGCTTAGAAATTGATCAGTGAACTTCCAGCTACTGTAGCTACATCTCCACAGAGTGGCATCCTGATTTATGAAGGCATCTTTATTTAGAAAAATGTTTAAGCAAATACTTCACGGGAATTTCCTTGGGAGATAAACACGAGCCTTCTGAAACAGCTACTGATGATTGTGATAAGTTCTAATCCACCTGAGGGTTATTAGGTTACCGATCAAAATTTTTTTTTTTAAATTTAAATTCACATGTTCTAATTATGAACTTGAAAAATATCTAGAAAAATAATATATATTTGGATATAGTGTAGGTTGTGATGCATGGGACTGAATTTCAGGTTCTGTTTCTCTCTTTCAAAATGGAGATTCTCTCTTTTAAAATCTTGATTGGAAGTTATTAGGAAGTGGGAGGGTTTATTTTGTTGGTTGGGGTTTTTTTAATTTCTTTATACGTTTAGGGGAAGAAGGCACTATTTTTCCCGGGACAGATCCTAGTCTGACTTTGATAAGAACACAGGAGAACAAGTGCAAAACCAATTTCTAAAATGTAAAAAGACTGGAGCAGCAACTAACATGGCTTTGCCAAGAACAAAGCTTGTTAAACCCATCTAAATGCCTGTTTGGCAGGGTATCGGGCCTTACGAAGAGAGGAGATGCTGCAGGTGTTATACAGCTTGCCCTCTGACACTGTTTCATGTGACATTTTCAAAGCAAGCTAGAGCAAATAAGTCTAGCTGAAATTGCTGTTAGGTGGGTGCAAAAGAAAGAAGAAAAAAAAAAGACTTACAGAATATCAGTGGTTCACAGTAAAACCGTGATGAAGCATGTATTAGGTTACAGTGGTCTCTCCAGGATCTGGTACTACTCAGTACTGTCAGCAGACTATGGTAAAGATAATAGGCTTGGAACAGACTGCAAATACACTGAGGGAAAGATTATAATTCCAAACAAATTAGAAAAATGACCTAAAAAAAAAGAGGAAAATAAAAATCATTAAAGATACATGCTTGTGGGAATAATCCAACTCGCACAAATAATGGCAAAACTGACCTTAAAATTTAGTCCATAGTGTATCGTGACCTGAAAACAGTCAACACAGAGCTGTAAAAAACCTGCAAAACACCATGCAGAATGCATAAACAGGAGCGTAACAGAGACAAGTAATGCATCTTCTTCAGTCCATACTGTTAAGTCTTCAATCATAAAATCTTGCCCAGTTTGGGGATCCACAGTTCAGGAAGGGCATAATCAACTGCAAACAGTACAGAGAATGATCAGAGATCTCAGAAACCTATTCTATGAGAAAAGGCTACTAGGAAGGCTGAAGAGAAATATGGTAACTGTCCTCAAATGCATAAATGGATGTTACAAAAAGGAAAGAAATTACGTAGAAGTAACAGGGTGAAATCGCAGCAAGAAATTACCTAAATTAGGTATTTAGGAAAACTTTCTAGTGGCGAAGAAGGTGGAACACCAAAACATACCCCTGAGGAGATGTCTTCCATCACTGAGACCTTTAAGGATACAATAAGCAAGCACCTGTCAGATTTTTTAGGTATTTGTATGTGCTTGTTCCACAATGAAAGGAGATTACCTAGGTGGTCTCTGAAAGGCCCATCACACCTTATTCTCGATGGTTTCTACAACTTGTTTTCGAATGAGAAGAAATGGAAGAACATGAGAGAAACAGGAAGCATACAACAGAATTTTTTTATTGTTTATACAAAACTACTAATTTTCAACATGCATGTAAATATGAAAGTTTTAAAAAAATTTTGGGAAGTATTTACTTGTTTCATTAACTGCAAAATTTCACATCCTTGTAAGATGACTCGTGATTTTTTGTACTTCAAAGAAACAAGATTTCCCCCCACCCCACCCCACCCCACCCGCCCCCGAAGAGACAGGATGGGCCTGTATCTTGGTTTCGTAAGGGGTAGCCATGTCCTTCAGCGATAATCGTCACCTGCACCTTGGAAGCAACTCACATTCTTCACTTCCTTTCTTCGTTATTGGACCAAACCCTGTTATGCTCTAAATATATTCTACGTACCACGGTCATAAACATGGATTTATACGTTAAAGAGCTCTAGATTATTCTTGCTTTGGAGAGTTCTTCAAAATAACAGTAGAAATATTCCCTGTTTTCATATAGAACAGACATTGCCCATGACTGACCAAAACCACCAATTGACCAATTTAACTCAGTAAAGGAAATGTGAAGCAGATCAATTTCTAATCTTTTTCCTCAAGACACTATAAAGTATTTAAAGCACAAATGGCTCTCAGCCTCAATTCTCAAATATCCCACACCTAAGAGATCATTGAGACAGCAAACCTAAGTATTGCTAACAAAAACATAACATCGACTAAGCCATTCAAGGGACTGTCTTCATTCTCATGTGCACAAAGCTTTGCTGCTTTGTAAAGCTTTTAAAGCGGAGGTCGTAACACCATCTGGATGTGCAGAATGAGAACAGCATTACGGCCAGATGAAAATACCTACATCCCTCACTAACTTTTTGAAATACACCTAAATGACAGCTACGCTACTGAAATACATACACTTATTTTTAAAGCTGTTAACTACCATTATGGAAAGGCTCGATCGCTAGGAACACAGCAGTCACATCTTACATCTCTGCATTAGCAAGGGCAAACCACTTATTCCTGCAGAGCATCCTTTGGACACAGTATTAATAACACTGTCTCTAACAAGTGCTCGGCCTATGTGGCTAAATGGACGGCATATGAAAAGGTAACAGCGTTCTGGAGAATCCATTCTAAATAAAGAGGTACGTTACTTACTTCCTACATGCATTTTGGCTGTGATACATTACCAGAGCAGGACATCCCCTCTAGTCACTACAGGCAAGGACAGAGTTCAGTCATTTTCATTGTGCTGGACACTGAGAGGGAAATTTAAAAACATATGGCTTCTGAAAAAGCCTTCTCCAACCTTTTTCAATGCTGCATCTTTGGTTTATCCAATTTGGAGGTGAAAAATTTTTGTTCCTAAATTAATCTTTTTACATGCTATTCCAAATGGAATCCAGGACCATACTACCTATGAATGTGGTGTAAGTAAAATAGGCAAACTGGTATGAACAACTCTATTATCACAGTACTTTATATCAAGAAAATCATTTAGGCCTTAACTGCAGTATAAACTTGCCAAAGTCTTTACCCAGGCTACATCTGCGTATTCTAAGCTATTTCCACACATATATAAAATCTTATTCCTTTCCTACCTTCGCTTAAAGTGTCTCCTGAACACTGATAAGATGTTCTACACTGGGATTCTTCCCATCCTACTCTACAATTATGTATTCTTCAACTGTAGTAAGGTCACACTTCTGTGAGGAAAATAGTTTTGGTTGTAGATGTCAGAAAAATCCAACACTTGCTAAATGCAAACCAGACCTAAAATCCAACAGTCTCTTGTACTTTATGAACAAGAGGAGAAAAAACAGTTTTTATGGTTGCTTAAAAGTATTTATCCACAAACTATAACAGAAAAGATCAGCTAAATATTAAAAAAATGTAGTTCAATCAGATTCCTATTCCACAGTGAGAACACTACATAGAAAAATAAAAATCTGAAATTCTGTTGCTAATTACATTTAAAATACAGCCAAGTCTTCTAGTTTTCTTTCAAAATCTGGGAAGTTCTTCCTTAGAGGCAAAACCAGTGAAACATTTCGTCATCATCTGATGTTAATTTTTATGGCTTTGTACTGACCTCAATGAGCACAGATGTTTTGCAAGGTGCATTCTGTTAAAAGCTATTGATAGTCTAATCACTTTGTAGTAACTAGCTCGGTCTTCCTCCTCCTTGCATTTCTCATACCCTGAACTAAATAAAACTAGGAATGATTAATAGTAATTTAGCGAAAAAGGCAATAATCTTCACTCTTACCGAGACTGTTTTGACTTGGTACAAAACTTAGAATTTCCAAGCTAATCTGTAAACTAAACAATAAAAAGCAGTGGATGTAAAGAGGGTTAAAATGTGAAATCCAGAGCGGAGACAATCAGTGAAGATGCAATCGTCCACGGGAGTGCAGAGTGGCTGTGGGAAGTCAAGATGAACTTATTAATTAGGCAGTGCTATTAATTTAACAGCTCAGAAAAAGCAATGTTTTGCTGAATCAAGATATTACTTTGTTGCTAATACCTAAGCGGGCATTTGAACAGACACGTCCTTCCTGGCACTCAGAAGCACACTCCGAAATATTCCCGTTCGCATACAATGCCAGCAACAGTCCCCACCCTAAACCCAGGCCGTTGTGCGCGGGCACGCACAGCCAGCTGTTCTGAGAAGTCTACGTTTTATAAAGCCTAGAGGTGAATACTCAGTCTCATGTTCTGTGTCTGTGACAAATTAATAAGCTACAGAGAGTTCGAACTGATGCATTTTTAGAGCAAACCAAAAAGTACACAAGACTCTCCAGCAGTCAATAGCCCCACAGCTCTGACACTACCTGAAGAACCGGGTCTTCCACCACATTCTTTCATAATTTGTGACGACGTGTGATGCACAACAGCCCCAGCAAAAGCAGCTGGGCTCCGCTTCAGCAGGAACAGAAGAACAATCAGAATCTCAGTATAGTTCACCACTGCTTTCTATCAATTTAAGCCATCAAACCTGGCATGCTTTTACAATCCTCCAAACTCCCAGTCCCCAGCATCTCTGTTGCTGTCCCACAGCAACTGGAATTCACTGGTACCAAGTACTCACTGTTGTAGAGATGCTGAAAGGGTTCTGTAGCTGCACTTGGAGATCTACCTGGAAAAGAAGGCCTTGTATAACCTTGTAGTGCTCCTACCAAGGCCACTGACAGCTGTAATCTCACACCTCTGACTGCGACCATCTTCCCCACCTTTCTGCCAGTTACAGGTCTTGGGGCACAACTGATGGAGTGAAAGGAGCACATCCCTTCCAACACAAAGTTTAGCACCTTGCTTAACACTGCTTTTACCAGCAGCATTGACTCAGTACTGGTCCTTACCCAGAAGCACCTGCGGTACAAGTATATTTTGTTTTGTTGACTTCGCAGCAACAGCAATAACTTCAAGCAGGAAGATGGCAACCTTCCATCGGTGAGGAAAATGAAGTCTTAAACCGCTGCAGCTGTTTCCGAAGGGATTGCAAGCAGAATCCTAACTGAACTCCCAGGCTATATGTAGCCTACTAGATTAAAACTGCCAGGAACATGCCAATCCTTGAAGCCAGCTGACAAGGATCAGCCTGCGTTTATGCTGGTAAAAATCTTTTAGCCTCTGACCCAAACTGACTACATGCTAACACTTGTCAGAAGTGGGCCCTGACACATTTTTAACTCTATTTATGCTCAAGCAGTGTTTCAGAGTGATGCACTCCAGCATCTGGCAGCCTTCCTAGGGAATATATTAAAAATGCAGGTGTGTAGATACAGAATCCTTTTTGGTATTGTCAAAGTCCAGCTTACAGATGCATGAGTTGGTGTTCAGACTGTGCTAGGTGGGGAGCGCCATTTTCTTTTCCTCACAACATTAAGGTGTCGAGGTGTAAGAGACTTCTGCCGGTTCCTTTTGTAATAATGTATCATAACATCCTATCTTTTTGGACAGGATATTCAAATGTATCATAAGATCATATCTTTTTGGTCCTTTTCATTCTCAAACTTGTAAGAGGAAACATCAGAGCCATAAAAGAATACCAAATTTTCATTCAACATACTAAAATGGCAAATCTTAGTTTGTTTACTCTTAAGACTGACACTTGCAAATGTCAGACTTTCCTTACATACACTTTTTTCCCTAGCTCAAGCGTATTTATACTTTTAAGAATACTTGGATCAAATGGCACCATATAAAGAAAACAAGTCAGATAAACCAAAACCAGGTCAAAGGACTAATACTATTTTCCCCTCAGTGGAGCTATAGCAAAACATAGCCACCTGCTGCCACAGAGCTCTTCCTGGAATCTAATCAAAGAAGGGCTGAAAATGCCACAAACAAAAACAAGAGATACTGGAAATTTCCAGAGGGACACGCTGGTGAGTTTTGTAACTTGACTATAGTTAATTTCTTTTGTTTTTCCAAATTAAATTTTGATCCCCAACTCGAATGCATACAATCACGGTGCGCTGTGCCTGTAGTACTTTTTCCACTCTTCAGCTTGTGAACAGCTTACTGAAAACCACCTGTATTTATGCCAACATTGTTTTAAAATGATAGCCAGCTTTGACTGTCAGGCAGCTGAACCAGATGTTCCAATGCAGTTTCTGGAAACTCAAAATAAAAATACAACAATTAAGAATCCTGACAGGGAAGGACTAGTACTAAAAAAATGCCTTATCTGGTCTCCAGAGCACACAGCACAAGAAGACTTCAGGTTTGGAGGAGCTCAGGCACAGCAGAATAGAGCTACTTCACATAACGCTGAGCCTGCTGGTTTTTTCTGGTTCCCAAACAAGTTTCACCAACAGGGCTGAGCTCCGAGCTGCCGAAGCCAGATTGCTGGCAGTCTCTAAGTTAGCTAACATAAAGCCTGTCTCAGGTATGTATGGATTACAGTGAAGCTTTGATACTTTTTTACACAGAATAAGCATTAATATATTCTGTCATAACTGTGCTGCTTTTCTAGGGAAGGCATAGAAACCTTGCCTCATAAAGGGTTGGGGTTTCTTTTTGGTAGCTGCGCTGTAGCACAATGAATTGCACTGTTGCACTCACTATGAGAACATACTCCTGTGTACGTTAAGCAAGATGTTTGACAAGGTGCAATGTATTAGAATGTTTCTGCATTTTGGTTTTTAGACATGCTTTCTGTACCTCAAGTACAGCAAAATATACTCTACTGGACAGAAGGCAGCTGCTGTTGTGTGGACTTTTCTTCCCATGGGCTTTACCTTTTTCATTCCCACCCGGGCAGAAGAAATCATTGGTACCTTTGCTGCTTATTGCTACCAAAAAGATGTTCGGAAGTTTTGTGATACTAACGCTATTCTTCCTGCTCCAAAGACCGAGCTTACCAGGTTAACGTCATTTTGGAGGAAAAAAATCTGGGAATATTTCAGCGTAACTAGTTTCCTTTGTATATCTATTTACTACCCACGGAACAGAAATTGTCATCCTGCTTTAGCCCCAGGGATCTCTACCAAAGAGAAGGCTCTGGAAGACATACTTTCTGACATCCATATTGAAGTGTGATGATACAATGAGTATTTCTAAATCATCTTTCCCACTACAAAGACACAGTATTTGAGTTTCTAGCACTGAGTGGGTGGGGTTAGCTTTAGTATTTTGAAGCATGAAAGTATTTTCTTTTTGAAAATTTCCACACAGTGATATTCAGCCAAGTATTAAATCATTCTACTATTGTAAAGATACGCATCTTAGATGAAATAATCACTGACAAAATTCTTACCCTGCCCACAGGTCCAGGTTTTCACTTAAGCTGCAACAAATTAAATAGAACTCTTCATTATGCAGCATAAATTAGATAACTCCAGAGTATGGAACAAAGCTTTGCTCTAGGGAGAGGTGTTAGGCTTTCTTTAACCCGGGATTGTATCAGTGATCCTGTTTACCAGTGGAGTCCACACCTGCACAGCTGAAAAGATAACAAACCACAGCAAGGGAACAAGCCTCTGGGAAAAGAGGAAGATTTTACAGATGAAGACCAGCTCGCCACGCGACTATGCCCTGACACTGGGCTCAGGGGGTTGTATTATTTCCTCCCATTTGCCTTAGAGACAACTTGTTAAAAACGTGTACAAAAGATTTATCTTTTTGCAATAAACTAAAATAAAATGCTATTCCTTCTCTAGACTTCAAAATAATCTGCCAGCCACAAAACATTAAACAAGCTCCCATCAGTCAGTGGAAAATCTTTTAGTAGTACTAATGAGCTTTGTATCAAAACCAATAAAGGTTCCTGTCATTATCACCTGTTATCTCCTTATATTTAGAGAGCTATATTCACACTTTTATAATACAAGTATAATTAGCTGCTAGCCTTGCTTATGATCAACATCACCTTTACAGAATGATAAGAAATAAGATTTGATTAGCTTGGTATTTATTTTAATCTCTCCCCCATTTTTGTTACTTTTTTTTTTCCTCATTCATTTAATCAAAGGTATATAATTAAAAACTATATAGAATTGCTAAGGCTTCTGTAAAGTATCATGCTTGCCATTGGCCCTGCTGGAAAAGGGTGTTGATTTCACCATGTGTTGTTTCTATCCAGTCTCTCAGCAACAGGTAGTAATTTTATCCATTGCTGCCTGTACCTGAGTAACCAGCTTTTCAACAACTGAACTTCTGTTGGAGACAGAATGGAGGAATTAGCAATTTGCCTGCACACCTTCACTGCAAACATTGCCTCTCTGGGGAATATTACATCTGTGTCCTTATAGCTAGACAGAAAGTAAGCACCCATCAGGAGAAATTTTTACAAAGGTACTGGCTACCAAAATCAAACCAAATGCTGCAGCAAACTCAGCTTAAATCATTGTCTCAGCAGTGCAGGAAAGCTCTGGACTTTTATTTTTTAATAAAAACTTATCAATGGAGAACAAAAAAGTGCAGGATGGTGAATAATGCTGTCAGATATTAGATATCAAATAAGAATTTTTTTCCTACCTCTGAGGGACCACAGCCATGGGCAACCCACACTGGGACAGGGACACAAGGACCAAGGGACTCCAGCCGTGAGTGATGCATGCCGGGGCAGAGTAAAACCAGTAAGAAGGGCAGAGGAAAACCAGTAAGAAGGGCAGAGGAAAACCAGTAAGAAGGGCAGAGGAGTAACAGAGAGAAAGCATTACACACAGTCCCCAGCCTCCTGCACCACCTCACCAAAGGGAATGAAATTGAGCTGGGGGGAGTTGGGTGAAGAATTTCCCAAGGTGTTTGATTGTTTATTTTCAGTCTGTAATAACCTGGATCAGTGATGAAAAGTTTGTGTTAAATAGCAATAATTAGCAAAATTAAGTAAAATTCCAAGCTGAGCTACTTCTGCCTCCGACAAGGGTAACACAGATATCCTGCCTATATATACCTATCAGCTAGATACCAAGCCTGTATGACTTTTAGAGCCTGAGGCAAGTTTTTATTGCATTGCATGCCCATTTCCCATTACTACTGTTATCAACTGAGAGGCACCCGACTTCTGTTTGCGTTCCACTCAAATGAAAAAGAACCTGAAGTCCAGAATTCAGGCTAGGGGTACAGAGGTAGTTGTAAAGAGCAGGGGTTTCCTCTCCTGGTGCAGTCAGGTTGCCAGAACAAGCTCCAGCTGATCTTCTGCCATACCATTCTCCTTGCTATTAGAGATCTCTTTAATTATGGCTTCTTATCACCTGACTGTATAGGGAAAAGACAGTCACCTCAAAAATCTGAGAATGGATACAAACAGTAAACTGCCACTTTTAACATGCTATTTTGCTGATGAACACAGAACTAAGCAGTACATATGAATTCTAAAAGTTATCAACCTTACTTCACCAGTATTTTGGGAAAGGACAGTTCCACACAATCCTCAAGTCACCAGTGTCACAGTCTTTTGAAAATTTATTTTTTTTTTTAGCTCTTATAACAAGAGTTTATGTGTGAATGCTCATTTGTTTTAGATGTATTAGAATGCCAGCATATGAAGATAATAACACAAGCCAAATCTCAGAGAACTACATGAGACAAAATACATCATCACACCTCTCAGAAATTGCATTTTCACTTGCTTTTCGGGGCTTAGATTTTCGTCATGTATTTGGGTCTAGACATATGAGATTGTAACCGTAATACAAAAACAATGAAAGCAGCCGAAGCTTGAAAGCACTATAGGATTAACTGTCAGTAAGAATGAAAACCTGTGTTTTTTATTTTTCTTTCATATATAATTTTGGGTTCAGAAATCAACTTGCATAATTTACTAGCCCAACAATCATTAGGGATTTAAGGGAACTCTGCAGTGCAGTTGCACCTTTGTTGTGTGGACATTTTGCTGTCAGCCTCCAAGTACCTGTAACAGAAAAAATGCACAGCTACCAAATGGACCTAGATGTAAACTCCTGGGAGCTAGCAAGCACTAACATGAAGGAAACCCCCAATTTTAGAGGAACCTTTTCCACTTTTCACACTAAACATACCCTAACCACATGCCTGTTAGGAAGACAGGTACTGCACGTTCATCTCATGACTGCATTCACTGGAGCCTTACACCCAGGGTCGGGTTCACCTTATTTTGCCTCCTAAAAATTCAGGATCTGGTCAAGATGTGTTTACTACGAGAAGTATAGTTGTGAGTACTCAGAAACCACCGCTTACCCTACTGGGAAGATGACCAAATTCAGCATAAAGGTTTGCAGCTATTAGCGCTACATTGGGATGAAGTCTGTATCATTCCCAAAGCTTCATTATTGGTTTCACTTTCATTTTAGAACCAACTCCTCCCCCCTCCCATGGTAGTACTTGAGATGTATTTATAAAAGAAACAGTTTGAAACGTCACATAGGGATAATGAAAGCTCTCTCACATGTGTGAGAATAACTGATAATGAATTAATTCTACCTATAAATATTTACTAAAAGTGAGTTAAAGTCACTATCATACAAGTGGGATTTTGGCTACTTCCTTTAAAAAAAAAACCAACTACACAAATTTAACCCATTCCCTCTCCCCTCCCTTCCTTCCAACCCTTCAGAAAGTATTTGAGGTCACAGCATATATAGTCTAAGAAATCTCCATTATATCAAAACCCCAAATCATACACTAGGTATATTTCAGAAGCAAAGTTAAAATAACAGGCTAGTGCAGATGAAGAAATTGTAATGGAAACACAGAACTGTAAAAACTGGAGTCTTTTCATCTTGGACACAGAAATGAGGATTCTATGGCATTTGTCATAGGCAGGAGGGGAGGGGGAGGTAAAGTACTTTGATACTAGCTAAATTTAGTGGCAGATTCAAAAGCCGTGAAGATAATACTGCTGCAATTGAAAAGATGAAAACTTCAGTTTCATACCCCACAATACTGATGTTCAATGTTATAGATGACTTACACTTTAAATATACTTTTATCCACATCATACCTTATTATTTCCCTGCCAGAGTTGTTCTCTCAGTCATTAAAAAAATGTGGCCCTTCACTATAGCTTCTAAAAAAAAATTATCAGTGATTAAAAAAACAGGCTTTAAAAATTGAATTTGCAAGATAATGGTTAGCTGAATGTTTAAAAGGACTACCCTGGCGATTTCAACTATAAAAGTAACTCTGCCTATGTCATTTCATTTAAGGCTTACTGTCACAATCAGAAGATTAAATTGTAAAAATAAAACTTCAAAAAAGTGAAAGATACTTAAATTTTTAAGACAAACATTGGCAAACATGGCCTGGGAGAAATTCTGCATCAGGGGAACGTTTTGGTGTCTTTGGGGGGTTTAATAGAAATATTAGGGGTAGGGCTACAATAGACAGCAAGAGAAAGCCAGGATCTCCAGCTGCAGCAGACCCAGGAAGGGCCTGCCAAAACCTAGCGGGAGCTGCAAAAACTTTTTTCCAGCAGAAAATTTGTGGTTACTGTTAAGGTAGAGAAGAAGAAAAAGGTTAGACCTGCAGGTGCAGTGGGGCTGGGAAGCAGCTGCCCAGGCAAAGCGCAGGCTGCAAAGGGACCTGTCCTGGGAGAAAGTTTGCATCAGGGCCGTGCCTCCAGGGCTCTGCAGACTTTTTAGGATTACTTTTAGGATGTGGGTTAACGCAAAGAGAAAGCATAGATTTTCCTGGGAACGGGGCTATCGAGCACCTGTCCTCTTAGGTGTACGCTTCCACTGCTTCTGAGCTGGGGGAAGCTTTTCTTCACTTACTGAAGTGTGAGGGGGGAGGTATCTGAGTTTATTTAAGGTCAGGTTCTTCCCATGTTTCAGCCCGTCAAGCTCAGCTACATCAGCTGTATTCTCAGGACAGCCCAGTCATCACTATCTTGGTGAACTCGACCTCTTCCTCTGATGCCCTTTCATACCAGTGTTCAGCTGTCGACACAAAAAAGGCCACTGGCCATTTGACTTGAATATTCATCCATCTATTTTGCATTTTTAGCAGATCATCTCATTGCCTTTGGTCATTTTGTTCTACAAATTTTGTCCTAGGAAGGATACAGAAAGGGGGTTAGGAAGCCCTATTAGTGCTTTGCAGTTAAATTCTCATTTACTTCAAGTGGCATCAATCTGGTATGTTAAGTAAAATAGTGAAGTTACACAGCGAGTAATAGGTGAAAACTACTTCACATCTCCTGAATCATAGCAAATGACAATCTGTTTCCAACAGTTCTTAAATCAACTGTCCTCTGTCTTGAGAGGCATCTTAATCTTTATCATTATCACACCACCTATTAGTCGGTTCAGTACCATTAAGAAACAGGACTGTCGGAAGATCTCCAGGCATTACAAACTGAGGAGCAATCGTGCTTGTTACAGCCGGGCTCTTTCCGACACTGTGATTCCCTTTTTGCCTCTTCCCGGGGTTCACCTTGCTCCGAGCTGGATGCTACACAAGCACTTCCTTCAGGGTAACCATGGGAACCGAACTAGGAGCATCCTATGGGATGCGAAGGCTTGGCCAATGTTTTTAACTTACAGTGATGCTTTGTTTTAAGGACCCAGGCCTATTAGCGTAAAGGTTTTTACAGATTAGTGCTTTCCCTACCTGAAAAACACAGTGAAGGTGAGCTGCTGAAAATATTAATTCTGCGTTTCAAGCGTTCCACACAGAAAACCCCTTTTCAGTGAATAACTGCATCAGTAAGAAAATAAAACCATCTATCATGAACGCATGAATTCTTAGTAATCCCATGACCAATTTAAACAATGCATCCATGAAACTGGAAATCTTGACTTCTCCTTCTGTGTAAACTCACTGGCTGTTAATCTTGTTCAACTCAGTCAAACCACCCACGCCTCAGTTTCTGTGCATTAACCTACATCAAGTACGTAAATACCTGGTTGCTGAGCCATTTCATTTGTTCAAGTTTGTTAAGCTGATTTCCCAGACAGAGGTAGTACAGAAAACCCTAATATTAAAAGTTATGATAGGTCACAGTGAGATGGCACAGCAAAGACAACTTGAACGTAAAAAACCCTGCAACCTACAAAGCTTCCTGAGTAGACACAACTGAATGGGGCATCTAACAAAACCATGGTATCATCTGATATTTCCTCCATATTCTTTGCTTTGTTTGGACCACAAATATTCCAAGCACAGTTTCTTCTTCCCTTTGAGCTTTCATTGCTTGACTGGTAAAAATGCTGGATTCTTTTTTTCCACTTAAAAGAAGTTTTGTTTATGTTCAGTTTTTTGAGAAAGACTCAGGACTACTGACTAGGCTGCATTTTAGTGACTGACCCCCTCTTAACACAATAATTTACCCTCCTCTTTGTTTGGACCTTCGCCCTAACCCTCTCTCCACCTCCCATACCCTTTCCTCACTAATAAACACTCTCGGATCTGTACACGGAGCAACTCAGTACGTACTCCCAGTGATTCCCATACTGACTAAAGTGGTAGTCTAAAGCTCAAAGGGGTGGAAATACGCCTTTTTAATAACACACCAAGTGCACAGAAATTAATATTTTAACTGCAAGAGGTTTACATAAATAGGAGCGTAACAACTTATCTGCCTGCTCTGCTTTCCCACCCTTTCGACCTTCATACCATACAAGTTTCTACTGTATTCATCTTTAAACCTTACAGCTGTCCCCTATTCATTACAGGTGATAGTAATCCCAGATTTCTTTTTGCCTGAAACAATACTGCAGTACCACACTAGGATATACCAGTGAGTTTAATGGATCCCTGACTCTTCACGTCTCCTGACTGACTGGCTACCCAAAGCATTCACTCTCAAGTAAAAACAGTGTCTGTAATGATCCAATCTAAAGGAATCTTATCATAATTTTTACTGCCTAAAGCTCTAGTAATAATCGTCTGTCACTCTTTGAACACGCATTACATAGATGCTTTCACCAACACAAATCAAGCGAAGTCTGAGGTCAGTTAGGCAAATTTCAAGTTTGTCTGCATGATTCTTTTCTGTTTTCCCACAAATGCTTAACTTAAAAAACATGACATGTAGCGCAGACACCTTTACAGAAACATAAAGTATTCTCTTGCTGTCACTACAAAACCGTAAATTTATTTGGAACTGTGCTAAATCCTGCTTCTACTCTGTAAAGAAAGTAAAGCAAAAATTTTTAAAATACGATTCTATCACTATATATTTATTGCGTGGCTTTTTATAATGTTGATGCAGTTACAATGTCAAGGCTAATTTCTTACAGGCCTGTAGCTGTCAAGCCTGTATTTACTTTGATTCTACTGCTGCCTTCCAATCAAGAAGCCAAATCGGGGTTCTCAAGACAAAGTTAAGAAATGGGGCAGCAAGTATTTCAAATTAAATCGATGTGGTAAAAATACAAGCTCTGCAATGGTGGCACTTACCCTAGAGAAGGACCTATATTTGAGCCTGTTACCATCCAAGGACTCACAGAGCATTTCAGAGATGGTGGGTCTTTTATTTTCCTAAAATCAAAAACACTGAATAACATCCTTATCCAAATGCTGGGCCTAAGTAAATAGAAGGAACACAAATATGAAATACTTTGTTTCTGAAAGCGGACATCATCTTATTTCTACCATATCTGTAAAGTGTTTGGCACACCATTGCTTTTTGGTTGTTTGAGTCTCTCTCCATCCCCGATCGTTACCCACCCCACCACACGCACACCCTGCCAGAGCCAACCTTTACAAGCAGATATAGCTGCTAAAAGATTCTTCCCAGTGTTGAAATAAACATTACTAAAATCATAAGCACTACTGTAGAGTAAACAAACTTACGGGGTAACAAAGTGCCTAAAGAATTTGCTGTGGAGTCCTTAAAGGAAAGAATGGCCATTTCTTTGTGGAAACCTTTCCTGAATTCATCCTTGTGTTACCTCTTCCAATATCCCAGAACTGTGTATAACTATGCTTTTGAGAATACAAGGCAAGAAATGAGATACCGGTAGACTGCCTCTTATAGTGCTGGAGAAGAAAAGGAAAAAAAAAAAAAAGAAATAATAGAAAAAAAAGACACCTGTGGCTACCTTACAGAGAGACATATTACGGGGCATACGTTACGGGATGATGTACCAGAGCCTCCCATGCAGTCCTTGTCTCTGGCTAGATACTTCGACTGACATCAAGACAACCATGTCACGTGCCTTGGGTTTTTCTCCAGAAGGTAACCAAGCAGGCAAGAAGCCATACTGCTTTTCTGCAAATCCTCCAGCGTAGGTGCCAGGGGTGCATACCTGTGTGCAGGCAGACCTGGCCAGAGGTAGCTGCCAGGAAGCAGTGCCAACACGCACACCCTGTAATGACAGCATCAAGGTCATGAAAGTTGGTCGATCTCTTTCTTTCTTATTATTCAATATTGTTATTACTCCAATACTGTTACCAGGCTTTCCTCCTAAGTCCGACACCTAGCCTTTGTTTTGTATTTTTTGATTCATACAGACCTGACCAAATATTTTTCTTCTCAGAGAGGAGTTCTCAGACCATCTTTGCTACAGATCCTGCACACCGGGTCTGGTCATGCACGGACAGGCTCTCACAGCCTTTGGGTCCACAGCAGCTCATGCAAACTACAGATTATGCTAGTATGAGCTACATAGTAAGTCTCTGCAGAAAATACAGCCAGGTTCACTTAGATTTTTTTTTTTTTTTCCCCCATACCCACCAGTGAAGAAAATACACATTTGACTGCAACAGGTCTTACGTGTTTTCTGTGTGCTTTTCTTTCTTTTTCTGTCACAGAGCTACTTATATTCCACACGTTTCTTCTGTTCACAGCAATTCACCTCCAAGCAAGGCACGGGAAGACCCAGGAGAACAGTTTACAGACTAATGCAAGGTCAGCAACAAAAGATCTGATCGCAAAGCTGTGCTTTTAGGGAATAATATTTATCCCATTTGTCTTTTGTTTATTACCATCGTTTAAGCCATCCTGTTATGTGAGCTGTTCTCCAAAGGAACCATTTTCCTGAACGCAGACTTGCGTATTCAACTTCTGCCACTCTCATCGTACTGGTGCACTCTCTTTCAAACGTTAGGTGCCATCACCTGTTACCATCAGCAGTTTCAAATAAGTCCCCTGTGAAAACTACAGTTTTATTATATATAGGCTCTAAATTTATTAGCTTATCATGAATGTCACTCGAAAAGAATGTTTCTAAAATGAGAGGCAAACCCAACATAAATGCAAGTAAAACAGCCCAGCTATCACTTAATCTTTGTGATAAAATATTGATTTAAAATGACAATAGATTTGTTTTTTTATTTCCTTATCTATAATATTCAAGTTGCATTCTAAGATTTCTCCACTGTTACAGATTCACATAACGGTGCATGCAGACATTTAAATCTGTCCCACATACGAACTTGAAACATCAGAATATGCATGCTTAGTTGCACAGAACAAGCCATGCCAACATGCAGACTGCTAATTGTTGGCTCGATGTGGTGAATAATGAGCTGGCAACAGGACATTAGAACCTCAAGCAACAGAGGAGCGTACCCAGTCTCACAAAATTTCTGTGTTATAAATAAGAAATATCAGATATGTTACAGAGGAAGGGGATCACTGGGGGTTTTTTTTCCCCCTATATTAGACAACTAAAAAGTCCTATAACTGTCACCAAAAAAAAAACCTCCCAAAAATCCCACAGAAAACCAAAAGCTCTCTCCTTATTTGAACATACTGGGTTGTTGTTTTTTTTCTAAAAAGATGATGCATAGTAATAATACTTGCATGGGTTTTGCCCTGGGAATCAGAAGGGAGCCAAAACGGAATCAGAAGGGAGCCCAAGGATCAGAATCACAGGCATGCCGTGGATTGTATCTCTTAGAGCATTCTGTGGCAATACAAAGCCAGTCACATCTTCAAAAATGATTTACACTAAATCCTCATGTTCATATCTATTTCCATTTATTTTCATAATAACATATGAAAGCTACTATAAAGACAATACATGCAAAGTAGCCATTTTCACGGAGTTAGCCTGGAAGTATGTGAAAAACAAAGTGAGCATTCATAGATGAATTATGTATTTAAAATCAATGCAATTCATTATTTCTTTCACAGGCTTGACGTTTCTTTGACCTATCACCTGTGTCAAGTGTGTGATGATCAATAGGCTTTCCTCAGATTTTGCATTTCAACCCCTGATTTAGCTAAAAGATTTTTAAAACTTCATTTAGTAACCCAGCTTTCAGTTGCCTTCATAACCGGTATGTAAGGATTAGATTTTAAAAGACCTCTACTGCTACTTTTGACAAACTCATTCAGCACTTAAATGCCAAAGTTTATTTTGAGTCTCTGATATTTAAAATATCCCCCCAAATAGAGGAGAACTTTTGAAGTCTGGCATGTTTGACAGCGTGTTAATAACACTTCAGGTATATTTGTTCCAAACGCTATTAAATACCAGACATGTTTTTCTTCTTAAGGATATCCCACTCTGACAACACAGAGAATGAATGCTGAGTTTCTAAATTTAATGCACAATTCAGTCACCGGTCCAGTGTCGTAGCATACCTGTTTCAACAAATGGAACAAAAGTATTCACTCACTTCCTTCCAAACCTATAAAGACACCAAGTAGAAGAAGTATTACAAATTAATCCACCTAAATGTCCGGTGTTTCTGCCAGGCTAGATTTGCAAGTAGAAGTAGTATTATGTGTTTGTTTGTTTTTTGGTTGGTTGGGTTTTGTATGTGTTTTTTAAGTTAGGCAGCACATTTGGAAGGGCCAGGCAAGCTTTTGGGCTCATGAGCTCTCCGAGTCTGAAACAGAAGCAGCAAAGTCCAAACCCAAATACAATTTGAGCATAATTCCTCTTAGTTTCACCTGCGTCACAGTTAAACCACCTTAGAGAAAAGCAAGTTGGACACAGTGGATAAGAGGAACGTTAACACAGAGAACTCATGCCATGGTCAGTTAGGTCCTAAAAGCCATACTCCATGGGACACGCAAAAGGCAGTAGGTGAAGAAGATTATACTGTGGCACAAAATTTACGGTCCAGCAGAATCATGAATTTCAGGTGCCAGGGTTGGTTTTGGATGGTGTTCAACCTTTGAGGATCAAGAGCAAGAGAGCACAGATCAATTCTGTGAAACATTCTCCCTTTGGTAACTGTTCCTGTTCTTTTCCGATTGCGTGTGAGGGTTTACTCTGGTGCAAAATTGTTGTCGAGATCCATCTACATTTTTGTGCATGATGAAAACGACCATAATTCTCGGTCAGCAAATGTTAGATTCAGTGACTGATTCAGAGTATCCTCAAGACGACACTTTCCAGTGCTGGTCTAATAGCTGTAATGTTTGTCACTCCTCTTTAAGGTTGTAAAATATATTTCCGAAAGTCCTAATTTTCTGCTTGATTCACAAGGAAAAAAGCTTTGGCATTTACGAAAAATAGATTTATTTTTTTTTCTTTTAATTATGGAGCTGTTCTAAATGCCCTTTTAGGAGCAAAGACCTTGCCCAGCTAATCAAAACCAGCGAAAGAATTGCTACTGAAAAGAGTTAAATTTTATCACTATGTTTTAGGTCTACAGCTAGAGAGTTTTGTGGTATCTGGCATATGTTCTTTGCTTCTTATTAACACTAAAATTAGCCAGAACAATTTGCAGATCAGGAGGAAATGCCACCATGTCTTCCAGCAGGACAGACTCACTCTCTTTTTCCCCTTCCCCAGAAACAAATGGGAGGAAAGAGGAATTTGGACTCCATGGACATCTTCACAAAAAAGCAGAGGAAAATGGCAAGCCTTGATTATAGAAAGGGAGAAAAGACAGAAAGAAACAGATAGAAAAGAGGGGGAAAGACAGAAAGCTTTCCAAACTTAGAGCTCCATTTCCCTTCCTCTCAGAGGGATTTGTACCTCACTCAGATTAAAATCTTGGTAACTAGCCTCATATCAAACATCCCAGAAGTTCAACTTGGTAAAGATTCATGGTGTCAGATCCATCTCTATAACAAACAAATCTTGCCCAAGCTGTGTGTTTAGCTCATGTACTGCATAATATTTTCAATTTCCACGTAACAGCGATCTCTTTGCTCTAGTCCTTCTTGCACTGACCAGTAAATTTCACAGCAAGGAAAAATATACTTGCAACACAGATTGGAATTACGTCATTATAATCCTCCAACATGCCAGAAGACGTGGGAAGTTTTAGGCCTAAAGAAGTCAAAGAAAATGAACAGAAAAGTAGTAATTCTAAAGGAAAATGCCATTGGTCAGCGTACAACTTCATTTATTTGCCGGTTTTTGAACTTTCCGCTGCTTACCAAACAGAAACATGGCATTTTGTTTTCCAAAGAAGTCAACATATTTGTATGAAAATTAAACTGCAGCCTTTTAGCAGATGTCGTGTTAGTTTGATATACCCTGGTCGTAAAGACAACAAAATAAATGATTGTATACAAACAGTCCTCACGCTGCTAAGAGTCTGCAGAAGAACGTGCACACACAAAATGATTCAGCACATTCGTTGCCAGGTTTTCAAAAGGCTTTACATAATTTGATGAAATTTAAATACAGTAAAAGGGTAAAGCTTTGATGCCCAAATTCTTGTTTCAATATTGCCTTTTTCATGAAGTAAGCAGAAAACCCTGAAAGACAGCAGCTTTAATTAGCTTTATCCTAATCAGATTTAGAAATTAGAAAAATAGATGGCTCAGAATGTATCTACTTTGTTTAGAATAAAAATAATTCCCAACACAACTTGAGATTGCAGCATTTCCTATAACGTAAATAGTGAAGTCTGTGTGGGAGGAGGCCCTGTATCAAAATAATTTGGTAAAGATTACCATAACAGAGAGATTTAGGGGTTTAGATTTTTTTCACATCCCACATCCTTCCCCCCCTCTTTTTTTTCCTTCATGTTTGAGCGAGTCAAGTAATGCAGATCTCCTATCAAACATCGCCAAACAAATTTGGTTCTCTTGAAAAACACTATTTGCATAAGCCCATTTATGCACTTGAGCTTCTCTCCCCAAGTAGCTCTTCAGCTCCGTGCTGTGTTGCCTTTTTAACGGGAAACCTGAATAATATGTTGAGCAAACCTGGGGCAGGAAAACACATTTTTACATCCAATTTAAAGCCCTAAGTAGCATACAGCTGTAATTCTGCTTCAGAGTTACCTGAAAGTAATAAACAGCTCCATGTTTACTCCTGTTTTAGGAACAGAAGCAACAACTCTTCCCACCTCAGAACAAGGAAAAGACACGGACAACTTTGGAAAGTTTCTCAGTAGAAACTGTCCACAGCTTGAAGGTGTGTGTTCCCGGCTACATTTCCCCAACACGTTCCCTCTTGAGGTGCACCAGCCTTCTGAAGCATACCTCCGCAGCGTCTCTCCGCGGAACCAGCACAGGCGGAAACTGTTCGCCACGTTAACGCGGCTGTAGCTGCTACAAGAATTAAGCGGCTGAGGAATGCACGGAAGCAGGGAGGGTAGTGTGCCGGGGGTGGCTTTAGCCTGGATGTCGTATTATTGCCACAATTCAACTCACTTTAATAGCATTAGATTTATCAGCATCAATTTTCGCTAATGAACTTGGGTATTTCCTTTCCTGGGCTTTTCAAGGCACCACACGGCTCTGCTCCTATCTTAGTCACTAAACTCTTCAAGGTCATAGATTAACTATATAGTGGTTTATGCAGAATTTTTACAGTGCTTTTAATATTTTTTTCTGTACACTCTCAGTGATTAACAAGACTTATCATACAAGTCTTGATCCAGAAAAGCACTTAAGCGGGTGCATAACTGTGATTTCTTGAGCTGACCATTTAATCTGACAAGACCAGGCGCACGCTTGAAGTTAAAAGCATGTTCCACTGCTTTGCTGTTTATCAGTGAGAACGTTTACCACTATGCAAGGAGAAACACAACCCAGTAAAACATATCCCTGCTTTGGGTAAAAAAATAACGTTTTCAGATTTAATCCTTGGTGTACGCATGAATTTACTTACAATTTTACTATTTTCCCTGAAGATGTTCTTCAGGACAGGTCTTATTCTCAGCTGCACCAGGAAAAATCAAGTTAAAGATTTCTTCAGGCAGCTCTTCGTAGACATTTCTTTATATTTAAGTATAAAGGAACCCAGCAGATTCACTTAAATCAAATGTCCTCTCTATTATCCTAAAATGCACTAACCTCATTCTTCTGCCTCTCAATTTCAGCAGCAATTTTGTTCCACATCTCATTATGCTAATAAAGGGGAAAACCTGATTAACCTAGAAGAATTTAGACTTATCAATCACGTCAGCTCAAAGTAAATTGTTACTGCAAAGAAAATGCTTGAAAAACTCTACCACATCAGAGGCTTACCAAAAGAAACAGTCAGAAAACTAGGTCCTGACAACGGAAGTAAAATACAGGTAGTTTATAAAGCATCCAACCATTAAGCTGTGTTCCTCTGCTTGTTACATTACTAAACCCAAACTCTTCTTGTGAAAAGGTACTCATACAGAGGGGTTTTACGCAAGGGACATTATGTAAACAGCCAACCAATTCTTTTCAGGAAAGATTGGTATTTATTAGTAAGGCCCCTTTATGAAATTCTAGAGATTAGGCAGACACCCTGTGCCTGCAATTCAAAACACTCTCAAAGACCCCAGAATTGATATTACAGGCTAGAACAGAACATTAGAAAAATGCCCTAAAAGAAACGGAAAAGTGATAATGACTTCCCGATGAAGTGCTTGACAGCCTGTTCAGCTATGACAAGCACCAAATACCACACAATTTCACAGACCACTAGTAACCAGATTGGTCACTTGAATCTCCACCTAAACAGATCATTTTGAAATATCCGCAAAGAATCTGACACACCTGGGAACGTTTTTGCCCATCTCCCAGTTTCTTCATCCCAGACATGCATTACAGATCCTGGCTAATAAAGGAAATGTTATATTAATACTCTTACTACAGTGAAAAAATCGCAGTTCTAAACCGGACGTTGTCACCTCAACAAGACAGACAGTGTCGGTAACATTTGTGTGCTTTCTAGGAACAGCTTACTAAGATCTCAAGCCGCTGTCTCAGTAGAGTAATAAATGGCATTAATAAGTGGCAGTGTAAGCTGCATTCTGTGTGACTGTACCAGTGTCGTAGCCCTGTTCTGTAAATATTCAGCTCTTGCAACGAACGGATCACTCGGTTCTCTGCGCTGTTCCTTCTGTTGCCACTGTACTGACCACGATAGCCAAAACCATACCAAATGAGACCACACAGGTCACTGTGAATTTTGACTAAGAAATGCTCTGTTCACCACACTTCCTTCCTTATCCCGCTAACAGGATACTTTCATGGAAGATATTTGACAACAGTTTGTGTTGTCAACTGGTGCAAATAGATGCAAATGGAAAGGAACTTGCCATGGCATAAAGCTGGAAGAAACTAGTATAATTTGAAAAGCAAAGCTGCTTATACCCTTTTGCAGATGTCTTTATGCTTACCAGCTTTAGAGAAAACATGAGAAGGCAGAAAACAGAGCAGGGGTTAGATACAGAGCTCCCAGAGTTTCATCCAGGCGCTGCTGGCTCTGGGAATGAAGTGCTGGGGCCTGAACTGTAGGCCCTAAATCAAAGTTGTCCTCTAGATGAATCTCACAACCCAACAACATAGCTAACATGCATAGT
>JAVKLA010000047.1:8685179-8730839 GCA_034782735.1 Sagittarius serpentarius
GTTATTAACAGTAAAATAAGCCTATTCCTTCCACTCTGGTGTCTGAGTTTAATTAATACCCTCGACCAGCAAAACAGGGAAGAATGTGCCAACGCCGCCCAGCGCCCGCCGCCGCACGCGCCCCTCGCCCTCGCACTGCCCAACACCATGAGGGCAGAAAACTAAGGGAGGAAACAGGACACCGAGGGCAGTAGCCAAGCTTCCACAGAAACAAAATATATCCAGTTTCACTCCTCACACCTAGCTGCACCCTCTAGAAAATTCGCCATACTTTAAGTGTTGCTGGGATGTCTTTTTTTTTTTTTTTTATTTAAAAAAAGTTGTCCAGGATGTTTTAAGATTATTGTTGTTGTATTCTCTGTTCCCCTGCCTGCCAAACTTCACCTTTTGTGAGACAGTACGCACTCAGAGAAATTACAAGGCATCTATTTTGTTTGCTTTGGGGTTTTCCATCTAAAGTATATAAAACCCCCATGAAAAAAAATGTTATCATTTTGTCTCTCTAACATACAGCTTTTAAAGTTATTACAGAGGCAGAGAAAAATCTATGAAAAAAATATGGAAAATTGTATACTTTGAAGTAAAAATACAAAATACTCAGCTGTATACTTTTAAGTCATTGTACTTCAAAAGCACCATTCTAATTACCTGGGTTTTGGGGAATTGTGCCAGTACTAGCTGGAAAAAGCACTCTTATCTAGCCATCAGCTACAAAATAGAAAAACAAATTGCAAGAATTATTGAGCTTTTGGAGTTTGGAAGGATTGAGACCTAGTTAAAGAAACACATGCTACTTTGATTACATAGCAGCCTCTACTCCGTGTACTCAAATAAGAATATACTATAAAACAAGACTTCAAACAACATACTGAAAAATTAAATACAGTGTCCCTATATCCTGTCTGGTAAGGCTGCGATACCCCATGTTATGGTTCATGAAAGTTTCATGCTTTCTTGTGTCATCTACAGAAAAAAAAGGTGATACCCGATACATCATAAAGACGGAGCAGCATGGAAGAATTATAGCAGATCCATTGTAAAGCCTTCCGTGCATAGTTAGCTTATCTAAGTATTTTTAACAAATGTGAACCATCACAGTAAGCTTATCGGTTTTTCGGCACTTCACATCATACAGTCATGGGTTTTTTTGATCTGATCAGAAGCGCGTTAAAGCCCAATTAATTCACTTTATGGTCAAGCCACAGCCTCACCATCACCATTTGAACTCCCTGGATCCAGGCCAGACTGCTTGGCTGGAAGGAGCATTAATCAACAAACAGTCTCAAAACTGGAAGGGCTATAAGGTTTTGCTATGCCTAACTTAGAAAACCTGCTCTCCTAGCAGTTCCACAAAGCTCCTTTTAGTATCATTACATGCATGCAGAGTAATTATGTTAATTCTGCTAATTAGTCAGTATGGGTAAAACTGTGGCCAAGCTCCAGTTTCCCAGCCCTTTCCCCATTATAAGCTGTTAGAAACTCCAGAAAAAGACTCAACAACTCTTGGTAAAATTTGTTCCTATTTGGATTCGGTCCAAGCCATTCTACACAATTCCATTAAAGCACAGCAAACAAGGCTAGGCATTAATGCATAACTGAAGTAGGCTTTATGCTGTCAACATGGATCAGATTCAGACTGGCTCCATTCCAGAATTATGCTTTTAAAAGCTTATTTAGTAACAAATTACATAGAAGATAAACAAGCAATTAACCAATCTCCCAAGAAGCTAACAATCAAAATACTCTGAAGAATTAAACATATTAGGTTATTGCCTTCCTCTGTCACTTGGTTCTGCAGTACCTATGCTGTGTGACTTTCAGCCAGAGCAAGGTCATAGTTAATTGACGTAAATGCATGCCACTATTTTTCAATATTTAAATTCCATGTTTTAAGTACACAGCAATATGCTGAAAGTAAGATGGAATACAGATCAAGGAATGAAAACTTACATAGAGTCCCTATGTACGTTGTTGTTTTCAGAGTGCTCAGAAGGCAGGTCCACAAATACGCTGTTCACAAGTCTGAACGCATATCCAAACTGTGTGGATTTACAACTATGTGAGCGACTTCCAGAGTTACTACCTATATCTGTCACCTTCATGCTGATACTAGTTTTCATCACTTCAAAATTATTACAAGGCCAAGCCCCAATCGCTTTATTCATATAGTTACGTTAGAATCAAGTAAGAGATGAGGCAGCTCTGAGTTCGGTCACATCCCTGCAGACTGTAAATTTTCATTAGATCAGATCGGCCGGAGCCTAGTTTCTTCTTTCTGCTGAAGTTTAGGACTGAAATAGGCAGAGTTTAAGACAGTCACTTCTTAGTACGCTCAGAAACAGGGCTTTATAAACCCAAGGTCATTGGGAAAACCTGAAGCAATTGTTCAAAGTCCTTACTTTGCGTGCTTTTAAGGTTAGCAAGAATCCAGCTAGGAAAGGTAATGACAGACAAGAGTCACAGTAAGTGACATAATTCTGTCTCTACGCCCACATAAGAAAGATTTCATGACTTTGAGCTCAGCTGTTTCAGGTTAAGATTAACAGGTAACTGCCCTAGTCGGAAAATATATTTGTCACATGGTGTCCAAGAGGCGATACATAATGCATCTCTGACTTTTCCTTACAAAGCACCACCTAGCTTAGCCTATATCCCTTCAGTGCAATTTTGTACATCTACCTCCTTCTACTGGACTTCTCACTTCCTCCTTTCCAAAGCTGTGCTATGACTGAACATAATCCTTTTCAAAAATCCCTCATGTATCCCTTCCAGGTGTGAGCTTGTCTTCTCCACCTGTTTCAAAGTTATATGGCAATGAGCTATCTGAATTATTCTGATACCTCTTTACTCGCCTCTTTGATCAAGCTCTTGTTCACAGGTGAATGCTATTATAGATTTCAGTTGTCAATTTATCACCAAATTTCTACAGCTCTACTTATTTAAAAAAAGAACAACAACGAAACAGTGACTGGTTACCCATGTCCTTTGTTACATTAACATGACATTGTTTCTTTTCCTCCTACGCAATGTATGTGCATAATTACTAGTTATAGTTATTGAGGGCGCAGTTACCGAACTACAACTGTAGGTATTGGTATGGACGGTGAACTGCTTATGGGCAGAACCCTACTCAAGGGGTGTCCAACCAGCCAAGTGAGCAAATGCCGCTGTCGGAGGACAGCCAAGACTTACATCCACCCGTGGCCGTTCCTTTCATGCTGTCCTGAAAAGGCACACCCCTCTGAGCATATTTTCTTCCCACTTTACTTTTCATGCTATTCCAGTTTCTGAAAAAAAACCACCAGTGAAGAACACCAGGGGTGAAAAAAACCGCGCAGTCTCAAACCACTAAGGAAATTAATTTTACTTTTTTTCAATTTAATGTTGCATATACTTAATTTGCGAGGGGAAGAGCTTACTACAGGGCTAGAATAATAATAGTCAGAAGGAGACACAGAAAGTAACAAACGGCTCTTACAATCAGGCTTCACTTTAAACACTTAGTTTTGCATTCTTATACTGGAGAAGCTCTGGTGGAAAGACTCGAAACAGCTTCAAGGCACAGAGAAAGTGACCAGATTTGCAGGACTTGAGGAAAGAAAAGGACAATACACGGACATAAATGTGTATACCACTGTAGCAGAAGTGAGAAATTCCTAAAAAACCTTCATCCTGGAAGTAAGTGGATCAGTACTGCTCCTACCTGTAACTATCGTACCTTGATACGGTGTTCCCAGCAGCTTCTTTCAAGTTAAAGTCTCTGTCCATCCTCCAGTTACTCATCCAGTGTCTGGCCTTTAGAGGCTCTCTGAAGTACCTTGACAGAGTCCTGTCTAGAATACCTGGAAAAAAACATCACCCCACACTGAACACAGAAAACAGAATTTGGAAAGGACAGATGCAGCCCATTCCCGCACCAAAGCATCCTCTAGTTTTCACACAAAAATCCTTCCTTTCAGCTCTCACCTGACATTGCAAGCGACAGAGACCAGCGTCAGCAGTGGGCCCAAACCTGCTTTATATGTGCCTCCCATCCAAAGGCAGCGACAACTGCCAGGCTGCATATAAGCGGCTGTCACTCTGCCAGCGACGCACCTATTTGTCACTCAGTAGCTACACTTGATACTGGACAAAATTCACTGGAAGGCAATTAAGTTCAGCAGGTTTGGAGATGACCAAAGGGACTGTCTGTCGTACTCGGCACAGACGGACGTCAGAGACAACGTATCCACGCGCCTGCCTGGGACCGCCTTCCAAGGCAGCTTCCCCCACAGAAATGGTCTAAGAGCTCCAGGCCTGAAAACGATTACCAGGAAGGTGGAGCCACAAGGGAGAGTCTGGATACAACGCTGTTTTTCGGGGGCTTCCCTTTTGCTGCTCCACATAGTTTCCTCCAAGTCAGCTGTTTGATCTCTCTCCTTTTCTGGACGGAGATCCTGGATGGAGAAATTTGCCTGGTTTACTTTCTCGAGGCTCTGAACCAAGGTGACCTCATCTTCCTGCCTAAATCTCTCCACTGCGGGGACAAGTAAGCCCCACTGCCTGCCTTCTGACCCACACACCTCCCCGCGTCCTGAGGAGGAGCCCGACCCCACGCGCATTCCGACATACGCACCGACTCCACGGTGGGTCCGTACTCACTTCTAGGCACTTCCCGCCATGCAACTAGCAACTAGCGATCTTTGCCAAGAAGTCTCAAAGCTCTATTCGTAAAGCAGGAATGCAGACTGTCATCCCAAAGTAGTGCTGGGATGGGGGTGACCAAGCAGGGATAACAGTACGCCTTCGCCCGAAGTGCTGGAAAAGAGGCATCCTGCCCTGCGCAAGCCTGCAGCTGAGCAAAGGAGCTAGGAAGAAGTGCTGACCAGCGTGATCCGAGTTGTCAAGTTTGACGGCAAATACAGGCCCTTGGGAAGCGCGCTGAAGGCTGCCAGCTGACACCTTTGGGCTCTCTCCGGGGCAGCTTTCTGCTAAACAGTGCTGGTAAAAGATAACAGAAATCCTGCAGCACGTTAAGCAGTGGTGGGTAGCTCACAACATGCCCACGGTACAAGACTCAGAAGCAGGACACGTGCTGAAGGGCCTTGTAAGGGCGTTGTGAAAGGCTGTGATATAGGTGCTGGGTCCGACCACATCTGAGGCAGTTGGCAGAGAGAATCATGCACACATTGCCCATTTTTGTCACTGTTTTTCACATTGACCTATCCTTTCCTGGCTGCAAAATCCGTAGAAAGCAAATGGTAGCACCAGGAATACACTGCAGTTATTAGGAATATTCCAGCTATTCAGCTTATATACTAAATGGCTGAGGTACAAAGGTGCACCACTGGGGCGAGATGCAGACGGCTATATGTTTTCATCTCCCCGTTCAGCCACGGACTTCACACGTGCCCTGGGACAACACAATCATTCTGGAAAGTGGGACTACATCCATCTGCAAAGTCAGAATAGTAGTACTTCTGCAGGGGTACTACAGCCATAATGGTCTGATGTATATGCAGAACAACTTAAGCTCTGCGATAAGGAGGTCATACCTTAAAGTGAATGGGAAGGCAGCGCGTGTGTATGTTCACGCACATCCAGATGAATGACAGCGCAATGTGTTCAGCAGCTCTACAGCACCGTCATTTGCCCACGTTTTCCTCACGTATATCTTTGCCCTGTATTATTCTCTGACAAGCATGCAGCTGAAGAAACAGCCTAGGTGCAGCAAATGCAAGAGAACATCTCTGAGAAGCTGAAGGGCCACGACGCAGCAACACCCTGGCAGTCAATCAAAGATCTGTCACGCTCACTCTTCCGCATTTCTTCTGCCAAGTAGTAGCAGGAGCACAATTAAACAAATCTTTGGATGCGTCCTTGTCATGGCCACTTGGAGCCAAGACACACAAAGCGTTCTTGTTCTCTCCCTACTAAGCATGAGCTTTCTACAAAAACAACGCTCCATGCCTGTATGGCAGAATTCAATGAGATAACATAGACAAGAGCAAACAATGAAAACTTTGAAACTTTACAACTGTATGAAGGTTTTCCACATGCTAATGCTGGCCTCAGCAGCAGTAAAAGGGAGCAGTTCTGTCCTGGTAATGAACTGTTCCTCTGATACAAAGCACAAAGCACTCTCCTTCAAAACGAGGCATCTAAAGTCGTATCTTCGTCTCACTAACCTTTTCCTCAGGAAAATGTGCACGGTTGTCCATAACTGAATAACTACAAAATTCTGCATTGAGGACAAAATCATTTTTTATCACTTACTCCATAACCCAGCACAGCACCACTATGCAAATCTGTTTCTCTCCTCTTATCAAGTAAAGTGGCCCAGAACACTTGGCCCAGTTGCAACGTATGAAAGTGAGACCTGCTGCCTGTACGAGAAGTAGTGGCACACCAGCTTCCCACCTTCCGAACAGAAAACAGGTAAGGGCTTGCAGGCTGCAGGAAAGCACGACTCGCCAGAATCATCAGCAAATCCTTGCCTATACATAGGGCTTGAATTTCCACGTTGCAGAGGAATCGTTTCTGTAAACGGGTGTTCTGGCATCAGTCTAACTTACTAACGGGGCTCTTCTTGTCATTACCAAGTAGACAACAGAATAACACAATCTATGTTTGCAGAACAGTTTCAAAGATGAAAAGCCTGCTCTTGTGTCCTTGCAGTTGTATATCATTAGACTCTGCAAGACAGTGGTCATATTTCTACAGCTCCCAAATTGGAGTGATAGACATTTTTCAAAAATATGTCGAAATATTTTTTCTTAATGCTTTTTTGTGCATCTGTTTGGCCATCTTTCAAACAGCTCTACCACATTACACTGTACAAACAGAACTAAGATATGGACCCGATCCTGCAACTCTTACTTGCTTGTATAATTCCTCAAATTACCTCACTATAGAAACCAAATCTCTCCTGCTCCCAACCGCATCTGCTCTCCTAGATTCCCCCCGCTGCTCGTGTCCTCATACATTGCCCCAGTTATTGCTCACTCCTCTTGCTCCTTAGGTGTCCTTCTAATAGCAAAAAAATACTCATTTACATAATAAACACATGTAAATTAGCAAGTATACATACGTTAATATTTGTACCAAATTCCACGCACACTCTTACCAGTATCAAGAACCAAATCCTTGCAGCTGACTGCATTTCATCTTAAATATCTTCAGTATATTACCCATCAATTATCCTGATACTTAATCTCTTTTAAAGACAAAGGAATGCATTTTGTTGCATACTCAATATGTCAGGCCCTCTTCCCGTTAGCAGTTACCACCATTCCGTGTTGTGAGAGCACAGCTAGCTTTAAAAGTGGTCTTGCCACAACTACAGCGTGAAATTGCCTTTTGCTGATTAGGGAAGGGACTGAATGCATTGCACGGAGTTAACTCTTACACACAGCTTCACCCACATAATTAATACCTGCTTATTTTTTACTTTGCTTTTCCATAAAATTACAAAAAATTCTTTCTAAAATTTTAGATACTACTTTCACCAAAACAGGAATCCTACAACAATAAGTTTATATGCAGATGGCTTGAATAAACAAGCTTGTCTAAAACCAGTAGAAGAAAAGCATTTTGTAGGAGAGAAATATCAGTCAGTCACAGGACATGGGAACAGAGATGTGTATTCATCTGGGTTTTGCCAACTGCATACACAACCTTCCTTAAAATTACTGTGTCTTTTCACACAAATGAGTACGTATATGGAAATGACAGTTTCTTAAACACCTGAATTTTACATTCAGATACCCATTTGCATAGTTAGAGGTCACACCACATGAGCTTGGCCAAGCAACTATATTGCTCTAGCTCCTCTTTTACTACCTTTGAACTGGCAAACAGATAAGCAGAGTCTTTCACCTTCTACTAATTTACTGTAGCAAGTACTTTCCCTCTCCTGCTCTGCTACACTTATGCTCAGAACTTGTTCTCAGTTACTAACGACTTTTTTTTCTTTAAAAAAAAACAAAACCAAGTTCTTTATACTTGCAAATCTCCCATATTTCCAAACAACATATTTCCTAAAACACATGGCGTACACACAGTAAAAAGAAACAAACAATGCTGACAAATACTTCTTGAATTCCAGAACATTAAGAAAAGATTTAATGCAGTGTCACTCCATTATAAGAGAATGTAGAAGAAAATAAATCACGACAGCCTCTTAAAATATTTAAAATTCATATTTTGCATTGCATATTCAAACTTCACTGGTTTTCATGGTCTATGCATTTTCAGAACTGCTAGGGGTCTGCAGAGAAAATGCTCAAGTGGCAGGCCAGTGTCTTTGGAAAGGCTCTTTCCTTGGCACACAAGTCAAAAAGCTGCTGTTGCTGGTAAGAGGCAGCCTGATCTACCCAACCTCCTAACACGCAAAGCCAAGCCTTTCCCTTCCTCCGCTCAGCCAGAAGTTTAAAATCCTTTGATCTCGAAGCTGGGAAGATGTTTCCTACTTTTCCCAGGCAGGCTATTTCTCTCCCCGGCTCTTTCCTAGGCCATAAGTGAAGTGGTGCCTACGGCCAGCGACTGCCCCACCACAGGTCAACCAGCGAGGCTGCAACCAGGGACCCCAGCCACCTTCTGAAGCTCTCCTGCTCCGAGTCCCCATGCTGCTCACGGCCTCACGCGTTGTCCCGGTTCTTACTCGCTCCTGTCGCTTCTTAGGTGGCGCTACCTCCTCTCCCCTTCTTTATCACCACAACTCCCGAGCTCCGAGACCCCAATTTTACAGGTGACTTCTGAGGACGAGAGGAGGTGACAGTGGGATATTCTTATCTCCATTCCCTCTATCGCACTCCCTCCCTTATCTCGGGCCTGGCTGATGGGAAAGTTCTTCTGCAGATCCCCTTGCACTAGTACCTCACCTGCTGATAGGAAAAAATGAGTCCGAGTACAGGTTTTAGTATGAGTGAGGTCAGTGTTTAAATAGGGATATTTTTCCTAGTTTTAGCGACACTGCCAATGTCAAAGCCAAAATTTAAGAAGTGACAAACGCCTACTGATTTTGAGACAAGTTTTCTTTTCTTTCCCTGCACGCACGCACACACTTTTGCCTTTTTTTCAAAGGCTGAAACAAGAGGTTTTGAAATAGGCTTTTGTGGGTGATGGGAGAAAGTATCTATTTGACTCTACTGCAACTACAACAAAAGTTTATATATACATGGACCAATAAAAATCAACACCACTGCAATTAGCAAAAGAAATGTAGACACTCCTTATGGCAATAAGGAGTTAGCTATTTGGATGTCATTAGAATTAACATGAAATGAACCCCCCCTGCTGGGACTATAGTTAAAGAAATACTACCTACTCAGCACCTTTCATCCTGAGAAATGCCAACTCGTTAATACTATCAACAGAAACTAAAATATAACGCCAAGACTGTAACACTCACTACTGTTGGATGACACGCTCTATGGAAAGAAAGAGGAATTGCGCATTTAACCATACATGGAAACTTCATTGCTGTGCTTGAGGTAAAGAACAATTCAGTAAAGAATAACCTAGCGAAACAGCAACTTAACTCCTCGCACTGGAAATTAAGTAAGCTACAAGGACTGGCACCTTATTTTCAGCAGGTTTTCAATAGACTCCGAAATGCTTTGAAGTACTACAAATACGGTTTTCTTGACTGAAAATGAAGCCTTCTGAACTTACCGTCTCATCCCTTACCACTGTGAAAAGGAACCGGGTGTTTCAGATGTGATTGTTCAAAGATAGCTGCCTGTATCTATATTTAGAACTGTGAAAATCAAATGGTCTAAATCCCCTCAAAAGTGGTTTATTCATTTTTTAATCCAGTAATCTAATGATTGGGACAAAAGCGTCTTTCAATTTAGAACTCTAAATGTGAAGACCTGATTCTCAGAATTATTAAAAATATACAACTGTCACTGAAGTAAAAACCCAGTTTACAGGGTCACAGGGCCGGGGGGAGTGTGTCCCATTATAGTAAGTTATCAAACTTGGCTTCCTCTCACTTCAGAGCAAACTAAAAACATCATTCATCTTTAAAGCAAAGTAAGTTCAGAAAAGCAGGGGAAAAAAAACCAAGCTCCACAGTTCTTTTCTCATGACATCTCTTGAAAGGGTGTTTTGATTTCAGCAGAGTAGATGGCTTTAGTCTCTGAAAAGATGGCTTCCAACGCCTGCGTTACAAGTACCATCAATACATACACAGGTCTCATTGGGTAACATCAACTCAAGAAGAAACCATGTTTTAATTTGTCATTTGCTACGTTCCTGAAGATTTGTCGGAAGATCACGCCTTTTCTATACAAACTCGTGTTACATATGAATAACATGATATTTAAATGAAATTTTAATACAGAAAAAAAAAAAAAATCTGATCTCTGCCCTCCAGAACAACTTTGAGATCTGTCTCTCTCAAATGCTGGTAGACCCTCAAGGGTATTCTAAATCATTTCATTTAATGTAATCTCTTTTACGTGGTTCTGCTCTGTTCTATTACAATCTTAACAGTTTCCATGGGAGCAGCCAGGGGATAGAATTGCCTTGGGCATATCAACACATGTTTCTTCATCAGTGCTGCAGAGGACAGTCACTTGCTACTGCTATTACGTGTTCTTTTGCTAATTTACAACAGAATAATCAGTATGGAATTGCTGAGATTAAGACAGGAGAGTTATCATAAAGGAGTTCAACTTCCTAGAAAGTTGTCCTGCCAGTTCAACCGAAATAAGCATTACTGATTTTTAGAGGTGCATTAATTCAGAAAAATAAATAGCCAAAATAGCCCACTAATTCTAACCCAAAGACATAAATAAAACTCCTGTTTAAAAGTAAAGGACTTTATTTCACTGACTAGGTAACATTTTACCTGACAGTGTATTCACACAAAGATTGTGCAAGTCATCTACTTGACTCCCACCAAACATCACAGTAACTATTGCAACAGAAAACCTTATTATTGGTAGATATTAATAAAACAAAGCACGCACACAGTCTGTATGCAGGATTAAAGCCTACATCCTTGTAGCTGCGAGGTTTATGTTTTATTTCAAGTAATGGTGAAACAGTCCTGTTCCAACATCCTTTCTCTCTGCACAAGTCTAAGTTATTTGATTCACATTTTTACAGTAAAAGACAAACTGCACAACAGACTGCCCAAAAGCTTAACATGCAAGGCTCAGTTTGATGCATGTGTTCTTTCTGAAAAAATAAGAGAATAAACACATGCACATTCATCGACGAGCATCTTATCAAGAAGCTACTGTAAAAACTTTCATTCCACAGTTTACTTACAAAGCACAGTATAGATCGGCTTTTCTCAAACTGGAGCTCAAAATAGGATGCAATCACACAATCATTCTCTGTTTTACTACTTCTGGTATCACACAATTGGATCCTTTGGAGATCCCACTACAGAAACAGAATCACACATGCAAATTAAGCACAAAATGTTTCATTGTTCAGTTAAAAAAAAAGTTTAAAAAATCTAAAACTCAGAGCTAACTACGCACTTGTGCATATGAATGTATTAAACAACTCAGATAAAATTCTGACATCAATAATGGCCACATTCACGCTATTCTTTCAGATCTGCTTGAGACTAGACTCCAGACACTGTATTTATATCATTCAGAACTAGTTCTAGTAACACACTTCCATGCAAACACATCCAGCTGAAAACCCACCATTGAAAATACGCCAGAAATTGATAGGGCTAAAGGGATCAGCAGAATTAAAAGACGTAATAAAAAGCCAGCGAGTTAGGAAGATTTTAACATGTTCCATTTGTTAGATGCTAGTTCAGTATTTGCAGCAGAACAGTCTTTACTTGCAAGTCAGGCAAACTGCAATGGAGATGAGGTATATTCTCGGACTTTACTGGCTAGCTATTTCAGATTTGAAGGTAAGGCTGTGTGCCAGCTTGGCTTTGCTTTTTTTTTTATTAATGGCATTAACAAGAAAAACTGTTCCTAGCTGTGCAACTTCAGAGCCAGTCTTCTGAACTTTCATTTTAGTGACGGTTTATAACCTTGGCCAGTTCAAAAGATGCAGTTTATGGGAGAAGCCAGCCACCTCTAAAAATGGTAACGGCTCATGTCTCAGTGCAAATACTAAGTTAAAAAGGAACAAACTTCACGAACAGCTTTGTAGTCTGAGCCCAAGCTTTGATTTATGCTGTCCGTCTCACTGGTTTTAGTCTTATCAGAACTCAGTTGGTAGGGCCTGGCATATACGCGTTATTGTATATTGGCACTGGAGGTGGTTTTTGACAGAGATGGGGACACGTGAGGACATGGGGAAAAGGATTAATGACAGCAGAGAACCAGGAGTCTAAAAGAATCAGATAAGGAAATTTTTATAAAATCGACTTCAACCCCAGTCAAGTTTAAAAGCAAAAAATACAGTTCAAAGTAACAAAGCTTTTAAAATCTGAATACTGTCTTAGTAGTGCTATGTTATCTTTCTGCATGCAATTTAGTAAGTGTTAAAATAAAGAAGATGTAAAGAAAGATTTTTACTTTACCAATTAATTCCAAGAAGTTTTTAAAAGGCTTACAGAGAAAAATCTCGTAACACACAAAGGTTATTGCTACACCAGTAAAGAAAACAGGCCAGGGACTCCTCTTGCCTTAGGAGCCAAGCCGCACAGCACAGCTCAGCTTGTACCTACGTGGCTGCCCTGTCCTCCGCTCAAAATATCCCACAATAGCCACAGCCCAGCTTCCCACTGGAAATAACCCGCACAAGAAGCGTGCCCAGGCAGCAGCTGGAAGATAGCTAGCTGGCAGGAACCAAACGACATGCTGATGAACAGTATAAATGCGGGCCCTGAAAGGTCGTTCTTTTCTTTGCCAGCGAAGGCATAATTAAAGATTCTTTGCACCATTCAGTATTACTGCAAGACTCCAAGTAACACTAATACCACCGATGCAATGAGTCAAGAATTATGTCCATTACCAGCTTGTTCATCTACTTATGTTCTTGAAGCTACTCGGTGTTTAAAAAAATATACACCAAATTGCAATCTACTAGTTTTATTAGATGTTCTTTTGGCACAGCAAAAATCCAGACGATGATATATTTTGATTTTTAAATGTACTTACTTCATGGAGAGTCTTTTAATCTTTTTCACTTTTATTCTGTCATTCCACATTATCGTCTCCAGCTTGATTTCTTTTTTAATTCATAATTAGCACAGAATAAACTCTCCATAACTGAATAGAATTTCAATGAAAGTGAAGATTTCCTTCAGTAGGAGAGATTTTAAGAGTGAGCAGTGAACTCGGATGACTAGCATTTCTGACAGTCTCCTGCACTAAGCCTAGAACACTGCCATAGGTGAAGCATTCACCTAATTCTGGAATTAAGCGGAGTGGGGAAAGGGGGCAAGAGGAGCGGTGACAAACCAACAGCTGCCAAATTCTTCGTAACAGCAAAATTTCAGCCAACAACATGCTTTTGCCATCCTCTGTTAAGAGGACTTTGATGCCTTATTGCTGAGTATTCACATTTAAATCAGTGAGGGGAGGAAATCAATAAAAAGTAAACCAGTGGTGGAGAAGCTAAGTATTTTCTTTTTTCTTTTTCCCATGAAGAGCAGCCATTTGAAAATACTAAGCAGCACCAGCGGCAGTAATTCTTAGCGTGTCACAAGAAGGTCAATACATTCCTAACTTTACAGTTCTTTGGGTAATAGATGAGACATGTTGAAGCAGCTTTTGGTTCATTTGGTATTATCCTCATTATGGCTTTAGCTGGCACAGGGGATCAGTATTGCTGAACATTACACTACTCTTGAACAGACAGGACATATTGTTTATTTGGCTGCCTAGTGATTTCTGACACAGGAGCCTATCAATTATATTATGGTACGAAAACCAGTGCCAACTAAAAGGACTCCTAACAGCACACCACGATATGGTTACTCAAGAGCTGATTATTCAGGAGCAATCAAAATTATAAACCTAGCAAATAATATTTAATCTGAGGCTGGCTCTATAGCAATCTCTGCTTTTTTTTTAACCTTGCAAGACTACTTGTCACTGACTTTAAATATTCATTTTATGAAGTGGTGCAGGATTCCCCAGAATCTACTTGATTTTAGTTGCCAACAGTTAAAGCCTTTGGCAAAAATTATCCATTTGAGCAAATACAACAGCTAGGCAGGAGATGGAATTACATTACTTTCCTACAGCTAGTTATGTTCTTGCCCCGTGTGTCCCTTATTGTCCAGAAGCTTTCACAAGCACCATTACCCTAGACCCTTTAAAAACTGTTTGTAATGCAAGGTTAAATCTCTCAACTACATTAAATCTCAATTCAAACAACCTCGTTGTTATTACATATGCATCACTATTACAGACACTCATTTGAAACTAAGTTGTGGTTTTACAGCAAATATCAGGTGCAGAAATTTGATCTGAGTCCAGAAATGTCTACTGGGATCATCTGGATTCCTCTGTCCAGTCAGGAGCCGCCACAACAATTTATTAAAACGAAAGGACGTTTTGCAAATATGTACTTTTCCCTACTGCCCCATCCCTTGCAATCAAAACCATCTTCACCCACCAGCTGAGATGGGGAGAATACTCTCAAGCCAGTTGAAAAAAGAAAGCTTAGAAGTACATAGGGTAAAAGAGAAGAGACAGGATGAAACAGCCTAACCCGCCATATACTTCTCGGAGTGAGGAGGCCATCTGTATTGCAATACTTCACTTAATATCAAGGCTTTCCTCTGCATCTCTTGTGACATTTGAAGATCTTTTAATACACTTATGATATATAACGAGCTGCATCTTGTGCATTCTAACAAATGCTGCAAAGGCCAATTAAGGCTTCCTAGATACGGGAAAAAGTGCAAAATTTAATTAAGACATCTGTCTTTAGATTATAGAAACACCAGTGAGGAATCAATCCAATGGACAGCATCTGTTTGGTTTCTCAGCTTGAAACTATTATCTGCTCAAAATGGGACTGATAGGATCACAGAGAAGCTTCTGGAAGGAGGAGCAGATTACTTCTGCTCGAGAGAGTATGCTGAGGGATAAAAGCTTTTTAGATCGGGATGAGGCACGCAGAGTTTGAGATGGGAAGAGTCAGAAAATGAGACCGAGGATGGAGAAAGCCCTCAGCATAGTAAAAAGACAAAAGACATTTCTGAGAGGAAGAGAAAGAAACACACACCCGTGTCCTTCCTGGTGGGCTGCGCACCAGGGGAACACACAGGCTTTGCTGCAACCCAAAAGACATTAAACCTCGCAGGCAGGTCCAGACACAGGAGACAGGACAGAGGGAAAGATATTGATAAACCTGTTTGGTTTTCTTACCTATTCTTTTCTTTTCAAGTTAACTACTAATCTTTTCCTCCTAATAAAACCTTTTCTAAATGTTATTTTTAGAATCATACAATTCAGGTTTAAGGGCCACAGGTATTTTTTGAGAAGCCTCACTGTAAGGGAAAATAGACCCACCTCAGATCAATGGCTAAATGTGGATTCTCAGTCAGAAAAAAAAAAAAAAAATCTATTTTAAACAATATGAGCATAAGATTCAGATGGTCTAACTTGATGCTTGATTCAGATGCACTTGAACTCTCTAACTTTGTTTACCAGATAGTTTGAAGGAAAACTCCTGTTAAAGAAATATCACAATCATTAGGTCCTGGAGTTAGTGCAAGGAAGTCAGTTTTCTTGTAAAAGCGATAAATACAGTTATTAGGTAAGGTTTCCTTATTCTTGGGATAGGCTTATTTTCCTCCTCTCATTGCACCACACTGGCAGTTTTTTATCACCTATTTATTACCTGTTGCGTCAGTCACCCATAATTTAACTCAAGCCTTCCCGTTTCTGTCTGAGAACTCTTCATTTGGCCACGACTCTTACCAAACCGACCAGAAAAGCGGGCGAGGATCCACTGGTTTTTCGCTGTAATTTTACAGTGCAGAAGCAGATGCATCGATATACTTTACAACTGCTTTCTTTTACGGAACCTTTTGTTGGAACACATTTACAACTTTGGCCAAAAGTGTCCGATTTAGTCTTTCAACAATAAAAGCATGCTTTTGGAAAGGTTAGAGGAAACTGGTCAAGGGGTTTTCAAATTAAAAGCTCTGACTTAAAATGGCTTGCAAGATTACCCTTTTTACCTGTACCTAAAAATCAAGTGTTACGAAATTAAATGGTCAGTAAACGTTCAGCAAATGTTTGAATGGACCTTCAAAGTGGACATCAAGGGATGCAGAAGCATTTTAAGATAAAGGGCATTAGTCCTCAATGCACAGCAGCAGTCAGCATCGCATGTTAGAAAAAAGAGAAGAATCTTTCTAAATAAGTTGTGGGGGCAAGTTTTCCGCAGATGTGCTTTATGCTACAATCACATTCATCGGTGTTCGTCTCCGCTATTAAGAAACAATATTTATCAGGGCTTGTTTGCTGTTAGTCATTATGTGGTAAGAATAAAAAAAAAAAAATAAGCAGCAACAGAAATGCATAGGAGCAGCTTTCACTCCCATTCTTTTGTCAGCACAGTGACAGCTAACCAGGTGCAAAAACCTCCTTGAAAATTATTGCATCTGCATGTCCTGGAATCACAGCGGGAGTTTTTGTTAAGGTGATAGCCTTTCAAAACAAAGATTTCAGACAATTAGTCTGTCATGTTGCTTACTTGAGACAGGCAAGTAACAGAGCTGCCGAACAAGCTAGAATATGCAGCCCTTGGGGGACCAAGTGCAAGCTCTGGGTTTTCTTAGTTTCTGGTCAGGGTTATTACAAACACCACCACCAACAACAAAAAAAACAACCAAAAAAAGCCCAAACCACTTTTGAGTTTCTCAGCGATTGATTTTGGTTAGCTTGGGAACCACCAGGATTACTCAAAATTACATAGAGACAAATCTTGTTGTCTTATTTCCTTGTGTAATATTTCACTGCACAAATGCCCCTTCTCTCAGTTAGGGTATTTATGGAGTAAGACAAAACACATGGTAAGGGTGGCAAAACATGTTTGTTGGTGACCAAAATAAACAAGCACCCTCCTAAGCCCAGGAATACCTTGCCTGTTTCTGAAGAGACCAGCCAGGTTTTACAGATTTGCTGACTGTTTCCATGAGGCCTTCACTTCTGGTTGCCACAACCTTCTGTTCCTTTCCACTGCCAGGAACCTCATTCTGTGGATTCCTAGGGTTCGTTCCTTTCTCTCCTGCCGCCTGTCTTAAGGACGGCAGAAGCAGAGCAGCTGGGATATTAATGGAGCGCTAAGTAGAACAGCGGGAAGGTAAATGGAGCAGCAGCCAGCCAACAACCAAAAGCTGAGAGGAAAAAACTTGGTGAATCACTTCTTTCCCTCCTTAGCACTGAACTACATGAAGGTGAACTGCAAAAATACTTGTTTATTAAAAACTACATGACATACTGGATGTAGGAGCTGAAGGAGAGCAGGCTCTTTAGATTTGTTAAAGTTGTATTGTCTAGACCAAGGGCATCAATAAACTCTAACTACACTTTAAAATTTGCTGTGGGATGGTCAGGAACCAGAAAAAAAAAAATCATCATGCACATCCTTATTGCACAGTGTCTCTATCACAGTACGTAAAGTCTCTCCTGTTTCTCTTTTCCCAAGATACGAACTAATGATTATTTCAAGGGACAAAAACCCCACCAAACAGCAGAGCCAAATCACTAACTTGCAACAAATAATGCATCCAATTCCCTTGCCACGAAGACTTCATTACATATACGTTTGAAGTAATTTTTAACAGAAACAACAGCAGCATCAAAATTAAGTAGTTGCAGGTGTGTGTTTTCCCCTCATTTAGCTGTAACAATAGATTCTGACTGTTCGATAGCGTCGGAATTTTTGAAACTGACAGGTGAGTTTGGTATATTTTTATAACTGCCTCTGGACATTACGCCAAAGTTGAGGGGTTTAAAAATAAACCAAAGCCTTGCAACTGAAACTTTTAAGTTCCTACATACAGTTGCTACTGTGTTCTTTTTACACATCATTACATGGCTGAGCCTCTTCTGGCATTGCACCACCAGAGGCAACTGCTACGTGTCCAGCGGATACCTGTCTTCCTCCTCCTCTTCCGCTTTCAAAGAGAGGAAAAAATGCATGTAAAGTTTCCCAGATGCTGCTATCGTTAGCTTTTGCTTCACCTTTAAGTGTGCAGTGAATAGTGTAAAGTTCACTAACATATCACCGTCCAGTGCAAGACCGTTCAGGAGGAGATGTTTTAACAAATATTTCACTCGCACGCTCGTTCTTTCATAGTCAAACGCTCACAAGAACGCAGATGCACATAATCCGAGTCGTTTGTGCAAGATGACTGGTGGCGAACAGGAAGAGCAAGGAACATCAACAGCCACGGAATTCCTGTTGTGTCTTCTGGGTCCCTCACAGGCTGGCAACACGCTGGCTTTTGGATACCACTTTTATACCGTTTATGACCTGACACTGACTGTAAACTTTTCATCCTGTGACTCATTAAACAACATGTATTCACCCTTTGTACCTTCTTTGCTACCTACAGCCTGTCCTTTGGTTTAGGCTTTCTTTTGTTTCCCTAAACTGGATGTTACTGAGACACTGGATGCAGATGTGCTATGATTATTAAAACCCTGATCCAGATGCCATCAACACATGTCATTCTTTTGTCTCTCTCTTCACCGTTTCCTCTGGTGCTTTCACACCCCAACATTCCCATTCATTCTTTCCTTCTAATCCTTACCAACAGTAATATTTCTATTGCATATTTCTATAATCCTTTCACCTGAACCTTAGTCTAATCACACCATGTAACTTCTGCTTCAGTCACGTGACTCTGCTGCGAATCGATGTCATTCCTTCCAGACAGAAGCCTTGAAGCAAAGATTAAAGTCTGTCACACCTAGAGCAAATACGAGCTACCTAGAGACTTTCACTTTCTCAGAGGGATACTAAGCCTAACTGTACTTCTTAACAAAATCACCTCTTCCAAGACCAAGAAAGCGCCCTTGGCAAGCTTGTGAATGATACTAAATGGAGCGGAGGAGCCGACATACTGGAAGGCGGGGCTGCCTTTCAGAGACCCTGAACATCCCCGCACGCTGAAATAAATCACCCGCCAGAAACCTCATGAAGTTCGACGACGACAAATGCAAAATCCTGCATCTGGAAGCAACCGAACAGGCTGAGGATGTCTGGCTGGGGAGCAGCTTTGCAGAAAAGCACCTAGGTGTTTCGGCGGACAAAAAGTTGAGCGTGGGTCTATAGCATGGCTTTGCAGCAAAGAGGGCTAACCACGTCCTGAGCTGCCTTTAGCAAGAATATAGCCAGCAGGTCAAGGGAATGAATTCCCCTCAGCTCAGCAGCTGTGAGACTGCACCCAGAGCGCTGTCTCCCCTTTCGGGCTTCCCAGTCAAGGAAGTCATTGGCATACTCTAACAGGTCCAGCTGCAGAGGACTATCCAGAAGACAGTCAACATGCCTAGGAGGCTGGAGCGTACTATTTGCAAGAAGGGGCTGACAGACCTGGGGTTGTTCAGCCTGAAAAAGAGACTGCTACGAGGGTGAGGGTGAGGTATGTGTAGCTTACTTCCCTCTTCCAATACACCCTGACGGAAATTATAGGTGAAGATGGATGGAGCCAGACTCCTCTCAGAAGCGCACAGTGATAGAATGAGAGGCAACACATACAAGTTGCAACGTCGAAAATTCCAATCAGGTTCCAGGCAAAAACTTTTTAACTGCGAGGGTGCTCAAACACTGAACGGGAGCCCAGAACAGCGGTGTTATTTTCATCCTTGGAGGTACTCGGCATTCAACTAGACAGAGCACCAAGCATATATGACTTGACTCTGTTTTATCCCTTCCAACATAAATTATCCTACGAATACTGAAGAAGTCTCTGCAATCAAATAACTCCCTGTAGTCTTGTTTATATGAATGAAAATCTGGCATAAGAATACAGGTAGAAAGCTTTGGTTAAAAACAGTAGTAATTTGGTAATGAAAAAAAAAAAAAAATCAAGTTAACTAACTTGTGTCAAACACATCTGGATTCATGGTCATACTACTTTTGAAGTCATTTAGCACTTTTCCAGATATTTTCCAAAGTCCGCATTTCAATTTCTACTGTCTATCTTCTGCCACACACCTACAAGATGCTTTCCTTTTAATGAAAAAGGTTAGAGAAAAAAATGTCTTGTTTAATGAAGACTTCAAAGTTAAATTGAGTTTCCAGGGGGAAAAAAAAGGGGTTAGTTTGCCACCTATATCCAGTCCATTTTTAATTCCAGGGACGTATATGAGTGTCTCCATGCACTTGTAACTGGTTCCAGGAGGGAAAACTACAGAATTATTACCCTATTGCTTTAGTCTCAAATCTGGCTTCTAAACATCCTTTTATTCCTAGACTGGTATCTTCTGTGCATGCTGACTAGTTGCCTATTTGGCTAAAATGGCAAAAGCCTTCATTACAAGAATCTAAAAGTGTGTTTTTTCCCAGTGGGGCAACAGTTACTCATAGCAAATAGATTTCAAACTCTCATAACCTTGGTTTTATCAGACAGCATTAGGAAACAACCAACCCTGACTTCTCTGTTGTGTTTTAGAATTGTAATACCCTGAACTCTGGTTTAAGACAAAGTAGCTTCAGGGGCTATTTTAATTTATGCAACTCATACTAGTTCTAAGGGTAAGATAGTTTTCCCCTGTTTTTAAGCAATCAAACCAAGGGTGTAAATCAGTCAGTCATTTAGTATCTTTTCCTAGTCGATGAGGCAAGATTATCACCCCAGAGGATGATTCTTCCTTTTATATAGAGATACTTACTCAAGAGTGGCCAGACGTTGTTATAGAGGACACCCAGATGACTAGATCTTCTCAGATAACATTAAATGATCACATATTCTCTGGACCTACCTGGAGTAAGAACATGCAAGATACTACCTGCCTGATTGGTGTTGGAGCAGGAATTGGACACTATCTCTCTCGCCAACGAAAAGCACTCCTATACCATACCACAACCTCAGCAGAACCCATTATTGAGAATGTTCCATGCAGGGTTTGATGTAGGTTAGTTTTTGCTTATATTTTAGGGGGTTAAATCTCACTTTAAACAACTGATATTCACCTAAATCACTTCATACTCATTTTCAAAGTCATGATAGTCTCATACTACTCTCCCTTTAAGCCACTATTCTTAAGTAGGAGCAAGAGTTAAAATCACTAAATAGTCTTATTTTTAAAAAAAAAGTGTTTTCACTCATAGATCAAAGTCTTAACTACAGTATGTTTCAACATCCATCTATGTCCACCTACTTTACACCAAAGATTTGTAAATTTAGGAGCTGTATATCAATTTAACAAATATATCTAGCTTCTTAGTATTCATATGCATATATATGTCTATATAGAACAGATAATTTCTGCATGTGTTCTTTCATCCAATTCTCCCAAAAGCTTATCTAAGACTTAGTGAACTTTACATCCAAAATAAGATACTATCCTGAGAAGTAGATACAACTGACACTAAGAGCAGCATCAAATGTATTTTTCCTTTGCTTTTCAGTTTTGTGGTTGTGAAAATTAAAACGTTAAGCCAACTCAATACAAAGTGTGATGTACCATCAACAACAGCCAACATATACTTACTATTGCCCCTATTTTGCTGGTTCTGTACAGCAAGATCTATTCTTTATTAGATACCCACACCGAAACTATTCACTTGGTTGTGAAACGTTTTACTCAAACAAGCACAGAAAATTGTATGGAAAAGTATTTCTAAAGCCTTCTAAAAGTTAAGACAAAGAAACAAAGTGAAAATGCTTTAAGTTGAAGTCTTAAAGAAGAATTTTAAAAATAGTAAATTAAATGCCTACTTGTCACTGCAATTCACTGAAGTTGGGAACCTCTTTACCACCCTTCGAAAAAAACAAATGTGTAGTCCCCCATACAAGCACTCAGTTTTCAGAAAAAACAGCCTTCATGGAAGGGAAAACAACTGCTGTCTACTTTTGAAAACAAGGGGGTTAAGTTCAAAAAATTGACAAAGTCAAGCCCTAAATCAAGATTCTTTCTAATTTTAGGACTAACCCGACTGTCACCACCTCTATGCTGCCCATATGTATTTGGCACAGATTTACAGAATAGTGGGAAAAGTCTACCTGAAAACATGCCAAGACCAGATTTGGTCTTAAAAAAATCGTTAATAATTTTCAAAATTAGGTCCATGTTTTCTATCTGTATATTTTAACACACCTAAAAAATCATTTTCAAGTTGACACCTGAAAGCAGACAAAAGGGGAGGAGAAATAAGGAAATACCAGTTTCTTCTCCCTCATCCTCCCCCTTTTTATTTTCTCGGATATATGGGTTATTTTTCAGCCGTCATTGCTGTGTTCTGACTGTAAGGCTCTGTCAAGGGCTGCCATCCAACTCTCTAAGCAAAGGTCACTCAGTGGCAGGGATTGGGAAGTATTAGAGAGCTTACAAGGAAGAAGAGATAATGACAAAAATCCAGTGTTTTAAGCCCCCCTGCCATACCCCTCCCACAGAATCTTCATAATGAACTTTCTATGCTATGAGGTTTGGGGGGGGGTTTTAATCAACATTATGTTGTAAGTTTCACTAAAAATAAATGCTATATTTTGCTACATCTCTTCATAACCTGGTTCAGCCTCTTGGATTTCAACTACCAATGTACAGAACAGATTAAAAATTAAGCGAGCACCAGCCTCTAAAATAATCTCTATGCAGGCCACCTGATTCACAAGCATCTCTTATCCTCAGAATGCAAAATCAGGTCAATAGTGAATTATGTTTTAACCTATTAGCATCCCAACACACCTAATAACAAACAGAGTAGCAAACGAGCCTACAACCGTATGTGTGGATCAGAAGTTAAAACAGCCTCTCGCAGTGCATCGCAACAAGCGTGTTTAATGGCTTTGCAATAGGAACAAAGGTGAGGCAAAAGCAACTGAAAGGGCAAATGCCAAATTATAAGCTTGAAACCTCCAGAATTCAACGTGTTAAAAAAGAAACCACAGCACCATTTGATAAGCTACTTGGCTGAGTCAACAGATTAATTATCGCGGAAAATATTCCTGTCCTGTGCAGTTAATTTGATGTGCTTCCCATCTATAATGTACTAGTTCTCTGATGTAAGGCTCTATAGTTATCATACTAGTAACAAATAATACAGTATTATATCAGACAAAGAATTATTGCATATGACTAGTTATACAGAGTATTACAGAGTTCAAGTGGGAAAAAAAAAAAAAAAAAGAAAGAAAAAAACCCCACCCTTGTATCTTGGCAATTTTCTTGGGAAAAACTGCTCTGTCATTTTGGTGAAGATAATAGCGATGAGCAGTAACTTGGAGTGCAAAGCTGGAGCCTCCAAAACTCCAGATGGGAGTCAGCATCACCAACTGGAAAGATGCTTTGGAGCATCAGGATGGGTCAGAGGCCAGCCCACATTCCACGCCCAGCCACTGGCAAGAATATAACACGCTTTTAGAAGATCCAAGTGTGAAATGTCGACAGACATGGACAAGGCTCGATTGCTTCTGGGATTTTCTTGAAAGACATTCTCAATCTCAGCCACTTCCTCACCAGAGTATGTGCCAGGTAGAGTTAGCAGGCAAGGAGGACACTTCTCCATCCATCTCACATCAAGTGTCATTAAAAAAGGAAGCCAATTCATTTTAGAAACCATCTTAACCTAATCTCAGATTACTTACATCAAAATGCCTTGACTGAAACTATATTGTTACTATATGGCAAAACTAAGCACATGTGAATGTTTTATTTCTAAAAAACTCAGACCTTTAACACTTCAGTTATTCTTTTGCCATTTTAGAGTTAATGCTACATTTTCTGCACTTGTAATTGATTTCCTTAGGGTAATCATAAATCCTGAAAATCGTTTTTACTTTCAAAATATCGAAACGTGCTTTCATCTTAGCTATTCTGCCATATGTCTGCAGTATAGGATCTCATGTCAGGTTATAATCGGTTAGAAGAAAAGCAAAATTCTGGTATCATTAAAGCTATAGAAGTTCCTGCATACCTTATTAGGTAGAAGTCGGCACAGGCAAATACTTCACGGGAACTTTTTCCTCCTAAATTTCCATCTATCCCCCTCTCTTCAAAAGAGGTTTCCCTGAGCAAAACCAAAAGCATCATTGAAAACTTTCACCTTGGTCAGGCTTCTCACAGTTTCTCCTTAAGTGGTAATGCGATCGCACGCCAAGCACTTCGGGGCATACTTGATCTATGGTCTTTGCAGTAGTATTCAAATTAAGGACTCCGCATAGAGAAGAAAAACATTTCCCGAACATTCAGCCACATATTTTAGCTATACTGTTTGTAACTTTCATATTTTGTTTCCATCAATAAACTAGCACTGACTTTGCTAATATAAATGTTCATAAAAGCTGTATTTCTTTGTATGCAAAGACAAATATTTTAAGAAAGTGCTTTCCAAATCTCTCTTAAGAATTGTTTATAAAATTCAGCATTTATATGTATGTACTGCACCAGTCCACCACCTCCTGTTCCACTCGTCCTCACTGGGTAAGTTCTAAAACTAGCTAATACAGGATGAATGGCAAATGCTGGCAGCTAACCTACCAGCTATGTTCATTTAGTGATGTAAATTATAAACTACCCTTATATAACACGCTGGGTGTTACTCAATCTACTGTTCCTCACGAGAGCCTCAGTGTGTTTCTGCCTAAAGCAGGCAGACCCTCACCATCACGTTTCTGAAACTCGGTCAAAGCAGAGCTCTACAGCTGACTCTAGACAAAAGGAGGGAGATGAAAGAAAATGCGGCAAGGTCAACTGAAGGAGTAACAAATTACTTACCCAAACATTTTTAGTGTTGACGGTAGTTCAAGACTATTTTTAACACAATTTGAAAAATGCAGGAAAAGAAAGAGGAGAAAATGAGATTATTAGGTTGAAAAGACAAGGCAGAGCAGTAACAACGTCCTCAGATCTAATATTTTTAGATGGTACTGAACAGTCGCTCAACAGTCTCACGAGGAATAGAGCTGAAGTGTTTGGGTTCCAAGAGTCTGTGAAACTAAAGAAGGGTCACAAGCAAGATGGTGCCTCTTCAGGCAGTTCTAAGTCAGCTTAGTGAGTGACAGAACTACCCAGGCTCTCCGATATGCTACTGGATTACTGAAAGCTAAGAAAAATTCTAGATTAGAGATGCATCACCTTGCTCTAAATGAAAGCAAACAATTTAACAAATGATAATTTAAATGACCTGGAGCTTTTAATTCAAAACATTTTCATTAATTTAATCCATTTGCACAAAGTTACTTAAGTCACCATAACATAATCAACATTAAAAAAAAAAACCATATATTACAGGGTGATGTTAAGATATTTCATCAAAAAAAAAAATCTGTAAACCCTTGAGAACAAAAATAGCTTTTTTTAGATCAAAGCAACAGACAGTTTAATATTTTAACAAAATGCGAAATAACATGGTTATGAAGAAACACCTGTGACCTGAAGGAGACTCTTTATGGATGCTGCTATTCTAATCTATTATTCTACCAGCTCTACCTCATTATTCTACCAATACTAACTCCAGTAAAGGCATGAAAGATTTTAGACATGCCAACTCCCACCTTTTTTTTGTAGCCTGTGTGCAATAACAAGCGCTCTGCCAAAATCAGCCTGCTCGTACAGGCCCTTGTTTCAATAAAACCAAGAGATACTTGAAGATACTTTCAAAGCATTTGCCCAGTGGTTAGCCACCATATGTCTCAGAAGGTACAAGCGCGGGGTACTTCTCAGAGGAACCACACACAGCAGGGACTAGCACATTATGCTGAAGAGAAACTTAAGTTTCATTATGAGACATTTCTTCCCTTCTAGTGTGTTCTCACGCCGACATGGAAGTTTACAGTTTAAAATCAACACAGAATGCATTTTTGCATTGACCGTATCTTCTTGTCTCCAGAATAAAAACTTGGATTCTTTTTTCCTGCTCTTAAGATCAATTACCTTTCATGCTGCAGCCAGCTCTTCCATTTATTATTTTCATACAATTCTCACAGTCATTTTCTTAGAAGAAAACAAATAAATTCATGCAAATTACTTCAATCTTAGAGCTAACAGTTGTATACAGATCATGTCAGGCTAAAATTATTTACACTGATATTTTAAGTTGGGTGTTAAGGGGAAAAAGAACTTTAGACAGATGATCTGACCTTGTCTTCCTATACAGCAAGTCAAATTTGCTCCTTTATGGCTATAAAAATCTATAGTTAATTGTGGCAAGTCAAGAAAGACCACGGTTACTGATTCTTGGGTGTTTATTTTAACCCCAAAGTCCAAGAGAAAATAAACATTTGTATATAGATTTATGTCTAAAATTCACACAACACCTGCAAACAGCAAAACAAATGCCTTATTTTACGCATCGTCTGGCAACAGTTTAATAGGAAAAGATATAATATTAACAAAATATTAAAAATCAATTTGTACCGTCAAAACTGTGACTGCATTCTCAAGCGTATTTTTGCTTCCAGAAAGGTACAATATACATATTAGCATGCTGCAAAATATTTTGCATGTAAAGAGCCAGAAAGGTGTTAACACCTAACGCTCAAAGGTGAAAATTGTCTCTTTACAGTATGTATCAAAACGCCTAAAGAGGACGTCAAAGAACAAGTAATATGGGAATCATATGAAATGTTGTAGACAGTTGACTGTTGGGGTGGGGGAGACTTGCAGCACTGGTATCGATACCCAATTGTGCTAAACATCCCATTCTCTCTTCGCATGCACTGGTACTGTGCAAACAGTGGGACCAAACAAGGTTCTTCAGGGCGTATTCTGTTCACACCCCCAGGTATGCACACACCTACATCTACCAAAGCATCCATGCACATGCGAATGGTGAAGAGAAAGGTGAGTCTTTGATATTTTTGGTTTAACTTGGTCATTTAGCACTTGATCTACAGCCCTCCAAAGAATGTTTCTTTGAGTTTTGAAGGCTTTACATTAAGTCATTACACAACTAGCACATGGTTTACATTAAACTCATCACACATCTTTTACAGATGTGCTAAAAATTGCCAGAACAGACCCACAAGCACTATTGCAACTCTGGATCTAAATACACTTCCAAATCAAAATTGTGTTAAAGTTGATATTAACTGGACACATTAAATAAGAAGAAGTATCTTTTAGAGTATTAATCACATCTCTCACAAGCGCTAAGTTTGCTGGATTCTAGATATGCTACTTGTGAAAATGTGTTGTTAATGTGCCTCTACAACGTTACATTACCTACCTCTGAAACTCTCCATGAAAGAGTACTCTCTTCCTCTATAAAGGCCAATTCGTGAGTCGTGGAGAATAGTTTTAAAAGCATTTTTCCTGTATAAAAAATAACCATCTGCGAATGAAGCTGAACAAAGACCTAGCGAGTTTTAAGAGTTTCTGATACTCCTTTAAGATCACTAGGGACAAAAAAACACTCTGACAAATACTAATGTTCCAAAAGGGACTGCGTTTAAATTGATTTTAAGTCAAAATAATAAATGGCTTTTGCTGTACATTCTAGGAAAGCTCCTTGTGCATCTAAGAGTGCATTATGTGATCTTGGGTAGGAAACAGTACATTCTTTGAACGTGAAAGAACTGAATCCCTGCTTAAAGGGGGTTGGACTACACTATTACAACACTATAAGCAAAATTATTTATTTTGGTTTTACATGCTTCTCTCCTTGATATTACGGTAATGACAGGTTCTGTTTTGAAACAACAGAATTTATCTAGACAATAGAGAATTACAAAAACAAAAGCAGAAGAGAGGAAAGAAGGGACCAAATCCTGTAACTTTCCAATTTCTTTCATCCAGAAAAGTTTTTGCTATTTGTCTAGATTTTTATGATTCTTGTCAGTGCAGTTTCTGAGTTTCTTACACATATTAATGGATTTGTTCTCCCCAAATAGCTCTGAGGCAGAAATATTAACCGCTGCTTTATAGAGAATATGAATAATGCTTCCTTCACCCAAAATCACACAAAAATACTTTGGACAACGCTGGAAACTGAACCCACATTGAGATGCACATGTCTCATTTATGAAGTTGGTTTTCCTTCCTGGTAAGGATGGGTGTGACAGTAGCTCATGTAATAATGAACACTTTACATGCATTAAGTCTCAGTAGTAGGAAAGGAACAGCCCCAAAAGGGGTGTAATCCACACCCAGCCAGGCACTTACATCACCAGTAGAACTGGAAACAAACTCCCTGAACTCTCATCCATAACATCAGAAAAGTATTTAGAAAATGACTACATTTATGCATTTTGGAGTAAAAAACTAAGGGATATATACAGCAAGAAATATATTTCACTTCCATTTGAAATGGAGGATTAGCCTAAAAGAAGGAAAGTAGATGGAAAGGGCAGCCACATTCGCATGTCCCAGCAAATACAGATTTCTGCTGTTGAAAACTCAGGAAATTAAGAGAAGATGAGCCCAGAAGACGATGCATCAGGCAACTGTGCCACATATCCTTTTCTGCTGGCTAACATGCTTAAAATGCTTATCCTCCTGAACTTAAGAAGTTCTAACAGCAATGGAACTGTTCAGGAATGAAAACCTGCTTGTATTATTGCCTTTGTGAACTGCAGCAATGCCTGGTTTTGAGAAATATCCTTTTAACCTTGAAAAGGATTGATGTCTTCATGCAGTGATGTATGGGGATATCTGCTCAGTAGTTATGAGCAATCACTTCACCTTGCAGGCTATAGCTATCAGTAGAGATGAATGCAGTTGGAGGAACTAGTTAATCACTGCATAGTATGGGCATTGGCTGGATTTATAATCACAGCTCTAATAGTACAGTTGAATCCAGTTTTAACATTTGGGGATGTTGTATCACAACTGTGACAAAATTAGAAGTTTCAAACAAAAAAACAAAACCAAAACCCAAAGATTATGTTCATTTATGGAATTCTGATGCCATACCAAATTTTGTTGTATGCAATTTTAATCCAAATAACGCTAAAAAACCACTACTGTAAGACAAAGAGATAAACACCTGACAAGCTCTACTATATCCACGACTCAGTTGTAAAATATCAGACTAACTTTCCATTCAGCAATGCCCCAAGTTACTCAAAATGTCATTTTTAGCTCCTTTTTAGCAACTTCTTACTTTTGTATGCAACCTAATAATCAGCTATTCAGGACAGCAAGGGGGTAGCTCAAGGAGTGGGTTGCAGGAAGAATATGGATGTCACTAGCAATGAAAAAAGCAATGGAAATTATATTAGTGCCCCAAGATGTCACAGAGTAACAGCCTTTATTCAGAACATCAAATTTAGAAGTCCTCAAGTCCTTCAGCTAACAAACTGGGAAATGTTCTTATAAAATGCAAACCATTAACAACCACCACCCCAAACCAAAAAAAACAAATCCCCACAAAATAACACTCCGACACCCACCTTACATTTTCTGTAACATCAACAGACAGGGTTAAGCCAGTTCATGTTCTGTTCCGCAAATACTGGTATAGTAATTCCTTCCTCCTCTACCTACCCAATACAAAATGCAAACTATGGATTGAGGTGCCTTTGCCCTCTAATTTTCACTCGTTTATTCAGCAGCCTTAAAGCCTACTGCCAAACTTCAGGAGGGGCTGTCACATATTTGGACTTCCTTGGGTGTATTTCTTTTCCCGCTTGGATATTTCTACTTCATATACTACGTGTACACAACACATCTGTTGTATGTGAGACATGACAGTATCACTGCACATCGTAAAAATATGGCTGCGTACACATTTCCAACCAAGAAATCCTGAAGAACAAGATGCCACTGTAGGGAATTAGGAATGGCCCAAGATTTTTCTTGCTACAAAGCACCATAATTACAGAGCAGCATATTACATCTGATCTCAAAATAACACCAGCAGGGAACTGAGCCGTTCTTATCAAACAATTCTCCAACTGAGTGAAGCTGGAGACAGTGAAGACGATTGTGTAACCTTCTACCTAGACGGCCTTCAGAGAGGGGCACAAGTACAGACTGCACTGAATCTTAAGGCTTCAGCTAACAGGCACAGCAGGGCAAGTGGAAGGGACAGGATGGAAAGAAAGGACGGCACAAAGCCAATTCAACAACGCTCAAGCGTAGTCTGTGTCCATATGTCTCTACATTGTGTATAATCCTCTCCGTTGTGAAAGAAGTAGTAACTCCGCAAGCCTAAGGAAGATCAGTCAAACAATAAGGGAAAGACAATCACTTCTCCCCACTATAGATGGCACCATCACCTTTAAAGAAAGCAATATTTTTGTCATTACCTCTGCAGAATCCCAGCTTCCCTCTGACTCACTGTACAGTCAGCAATTGCCTTAATGTCAGGGCTCAAGGAGTAGACGAGAAGCTGCAGAGCTGTTGAAAATACATGAGCCAGAGACAGGGACCAAATGAATGAGTCCTATGTATAACGCATGAGATTTGACAGATCTGTAGTAGCTGCTGCTAAATGATTCACAGCCCTAAGAGAACCGAGCTGACAACTTCAGGAATCTTTCAGAGAAATACTGCTTTTGCAGCCAAATCACAAGAATTTCTAAAGCCTTCCAAAAGAAAATGAGCAGAGTTCCTCAAGACCAAGCAATGGGAAGAGCAACATGAGTGGCGCTTCAGGATCAGGCAGGTAAAAAGAAAGAGGTAAAACCTTAAACATGATAGATTTAAACCAACTTCTCAGCAGTTAAACAGAGGGCAATCATAAACATAAACAGGAAAACATAAATAAAAAACCTCCACCCTTACAGCTCTTTGTATATAGGCATAATAAAACTGAGATGACAGCAGGACCAGAGCTGTTACTCTGTGCGGATGAGAAACGCAAAGTTATGTATTTTAAAACAACACTCCAAATGCCATCGCTTAAAAATGTGTCGCAGACCAGGTTCCTCAGCAACTAGCTTTCTAATCCACTCTACCGAAGGAAGCTTCTCTGAGCACAGCAATGCATAAGACATCTCCTAAATTCCTGGTTAACATGACAGCTTTGTTAGAACAGGCAGTACTTGCTTACACATAAGGGTAAGAGCTGTACATGTCGAAAGTACGTGGTTCTTCAATTATCTGCTCTTGAAACGTTCCTGCAGTCACTTGTCATCTCAGGGCAGAAAGGACCACTAGTAGATTTGCCAGGTGGAAAAAAAAGAAAAAAAAAAGAAAAAAAAAAAAAGTCTTTCACCCCAGGTATAAATACTGTTAACTTACCCTAAAACAGAATATAGACAAACAAGAGTTCCAGCTCATCTTATGTTTAGAAATGCACATGGAAATTTGCATGCCTTTGAAATCCAGTTTACCTCTCCTTCCTGCAACATCACAAGCAGGAACCAAACCTTAATTCAGCATTGGATTTGATGCATTTATACGCCTCACTTATATTCCTTATTCCTGGGAATCAATGTCGCACTGCTTTGGCTAGCCAAACATCCAAGCCACTTCTCAGTGTGACCTTCCTGCCACACTTCAACAGACAAATACGCAGCTGCATTCAAATTTAAGTGACTTCCTAGGTAAACGCTTGCTTGAAGACCTATGCATAGACCTGGGGAAACGACATGAATTATACTCAAAGCAACCACCTCTACCCATCTACAAGCTTAAGTAAAACAGTTTATCGTTTTCAGTAAAAAGGAGAAAACAAGGTAAGTAAACAGAATAACAAGAATTAATTCCTGAACTATAAGCAAAGCCATAAAATTTCAGTCTTTCCCTCTGGGGAAGCAACTGTTCAGCCAGGTGGTTGCTTTCCCTTCACTCCAGTTGCCACCATCCACAGTTTGAGGCTGAAGCCTTCTAGACAGCAAGGCCCGATTTCAGCTGCACTAATCTGCTGGTGCAAATCGTCTCAGCTGGGTGCCCGCCAGCCCGCAAGCCGTGCCTCATGCTGCCGTGCCCATCAACAGCTTCCACCAGCCATGCCTTACATCCAAAGCTCCTCTCTTTTTTTTCTTTACCACCAATTATTTTGCTGTTTGAGCTCTTAGAAACACGTTTACTGTGTTGAGAAAGAAACAGAGTCTCAGCTCACCAGAAATCTCAGCAACATCTTGTGTTTCACGCAGTCCATAAGAGGACAGTCCCCTGTGCTCTTTTCCAGACCGTTTGCTTTCCATGTTTAGATGAGCGCCTACAATTCTTATTTCCTTTGTATTAGAAATGCATCTTAAGCATATCACCACATCTCGAGCAATGCAATCGTGTTTCAGGTCTGTTAATCCTTTCTTTGCGTCTCCTTCTCTCCACCAGATACATATCAACAAACCGTACCTCCCAGCACCACTCCCCTTCCAGTTCCCGGGGAGGGTCGAAGACAGGGATTTTGCTTTTTCCTTCATCAGCTTGGCTCCAAGTCTTTCAGCTGTTGGTCTTAAAACATTTATCCTTCCTTTTGTTACCTGGGGCTTTCATATAAAGGAGACCAATGCGTTGCAGAGTGAGCATCTGGTTCCACAATCCATGTGTATTTGCACTGGCACCCAAATTCCTGAGTAAGTTTTCTAAAACAAAAAGATTATTTTCATTAGCTATGGACAGACTAATCCCTGCCTGGCCCATACGCCTTCGGAATTATCCTCTTTCACCCATTAAGCGTGTGTTTTCCAGATTTGTCAAAATAAAAAAGTTATGCAAAAGTGTCTTCAAGGCTTCAGATGACTAGTTTGGTACCATGACCGATTAAAACACTAACATCTGTTTCTATCACTATTATGCTCATTCCTGCTTTATGGAGGTGGAGGAAAGAGAAATATGTTTCTTTAAAGTCCTATTGCAAAGGGCAATCGAGAAAAGTTGTGGAAGATAAGGCAGCGGAACTGCCACAAGCAGTAAAAATATTTAGGATTGGTATGAGGTGATGTTTTGCATAATAAAATTCCTGCTCAGCATTAGGAAAAAGCAACTATTTCTGTGAAGTTTTCAATTTGTCATACAGCAGTATGTCCCAGGTGTCAGACAAATAGGCTAGCAAGATTCCTAATTGAGAAAATTGTGTGTTAACTACCAACATGCTTGCAAGGCAAAAGTTACTATATTGACTTATTTTAGGTTGCTGAAACAGGGCAATGAGATGGAGTAAAGAACAAAGGAATGGAAGCCAAAAGCAGAAAGTTAAGCCAAAAAGGGGGCGGGGGTGGGGGGAAGGTAAGATCATTTTTACCTACACTGCTATGAGAAAGCAAGCCTGCTCTTGTAGTTGGTGACCCTGTGATGATATGGAACAGCCTGTTTGGTAAACAGTATTTGGTATTTACCAGCAGACTCTCAAAGGGAAAGTTTCCATGGGTATTTGAATCCCCTTTTGCTTTGCCTAAACTTGTCAGTGAAGAAAGTTATCTCACACTTTTAGCCACCATCAAGACAAAAAGATAAAACTGAATCTCTCTAACTCATTCCTAGTGAATGCAATCTTGAGAACAAATGTTCCTTCTCTCCCATACACACACATATATCCCTGGTCAAAGAAATACAAAAAAATTTGAGCACACTTAGCTGAGCAAGAACAACAAATTGTTTAGTAAGAAAGTTAAAACCCATCTAATGTGCAAAATGGCCTTGTCTGAATGACATATAAAAGTAATTTAGAAAAACAACTACCTGCATAAAATATGTTTAAGTCTCCACATTTAGGTACGCACGGGAGTGCTAGCTGATTGTCTATGTACATATTTATCTTTGTATTTGGAAGCTTTTTCAGTGGTTTTTTTTTCTCCAACTAATTTAACATGTCATACTACATTCAACCATGGCATACTTGATAACAAGGACTACTGTAGAGTTGTACCTTGTACACTGAAGTTGTGACTAATATGAGATACCAATTTAATAAGCTGAAAAAGACATAGCAAGTCTACTTTTATTCTACCACAATTCAGTATTTGTTACAGATAAAGCTGTGTAAAGGAATAAGTGACTATATTTATTTGCTAATACTGCTGGGGGAAAAGAGTGTTGACTTAAAGAATAAAACCACTAATAGTGGTCATTCCTTTTTGCTAGGTAATGCCAGAATTTCAAACCCGTAGTACTGCACAAAGCCCAGGAAGCAACCCTGCTCCTAAAATCATTTATTCCCAATAGAAAAGTGTTCCAATGCAGCCAAATCTCATAAAAATGGAAAATTTAAAATCATAAATTTGAGATGCACATTTTTCAATAAAATAATCTGACATGTTCAAAGAGTTGTTGGGTTTTTTTAATGTACTGACATAAACATTTATTTTGTTGCAAAAATGCAAGATAAAATAAGGTCTGTTTCATGTTTCCCCAGCTGGAAAATTACAAGCAAAATACAAGTACATATCTGTGAAAGGTTGATATGTTTCACGTTTTCTAGTTCGATTTAAGACAAACTCTTCGCACAAAGCTCTGTCTCCCAGCTTATTTTTTCATTTTTTTTACCCCCATATTTAAACCAATTTCCTTGGTCTTACTGGTTGAGTCCTGTCTGGTTTCCTAAGCTAGGTATCTGGAAATGGGGAACTGGATCCCTACTTCTGTGTACACTTCCTAACCAACAGGTGAAGCAAGAATCAGGTAGTAGTAACTCATTAGGGTGAGTTACTCCCACACCTCATAGAAATGTGTTAGAAGCACATTATAAATTATGTTCCCACCTAAATTAATGCATACCGCCCTGGTTTTAATGCTTCTCAGCTGACACTAAGAAACACGAACATAGACCCTGGAGTTTGGGGCAAGACAGTTCCAGTGTCCATACAGGACTACATGTTCTTCACAGCTCCAGAGAGGGATTTGATCCGAGAGGCATGCACAGCACATGGTTCCTACACACTTCTAGAATTAGGCATTTGAAAACACTGCAGCCACAAATATTTGTTTCTCAGTGACTGGAGTACTTCTTTTATCCAAAGCTCAGTGGCTAAATCACCTGTTCAGGAAAGCACTATGCAATGTAGCCTCTTCAGCTAAGGAGGCTGAAATCTCTGTATTTCCCCGCAGAAAGAACATCCTCGGCATACACAGGCTGTCTGGTCTGAGACAATTTACCTTCCCGTTGAAGCTGCGCCACTTAGTAAACTGTGATTCGTGATTTAGTGAACCAGAAAGAGGACTGACTCACTGTATGAGTACGACCCCCTCTTCTGGGAATAAAGACATTCTCTCAGGAGAACAACTCAACCCCTTCACCCAGACTGTCTGCAGAATCTCATTCAACTGAATGAGCGTACGATGGTCTGCTGTCAACGAATCCCTGACCTTACTTAGGTCTGTATGAGGCCAAGGGCTAGCTAAGCTTGACCCTACCAGTCAAAATATAAGCTGAGTCTGCGATACTACAGCTAATAAGACAGTTATGAGAAAGCAAAATGCAGGAAGTGATTCCTAAGGCGACGCTGCCCACTGAGCGTTAAATGTAAAAGAATCTTCACTAGTCTCATTCTCATTCAAAACCCACAGTGCTCGTGGTAGGTTGACCCCAGCTGGCAGGTAGGCCCCTACCCAGCAGGACGGGGGAGAGAACTGGAAGGGCAAAAAGTGACTAAACTTGTGGGCGAAGATAATGACAGTTCAATAAGTGATGAAAAAGAAAGAAAAAGAAGCAATCGCTCACCACCAGCGGACCGATGCCCAGCCAGTCCCCAAGCAACGGCTACCACGGAAAATTCCCCCCAGTTTTTATTGCTGAGTGTGACATTATATGCTATGGGATGTCCCTTTGGTCAGTTGGGGTCAGCTCTCCTGGCTGTGTCGCCTCCCAGCCTCTTGCCTACCCCCAACCTACTTGCTGAGGGGGCGAAGTAAGAAAGGGAGAAAGCCTTGATGCTGTGCAAGGACTGTTCAGCAATAGCTAAAACATTGGTGTGTTACCAACACTGGTTTAGTCACCAGTCTAAAGCACAGCACCATATGGGCTGCTATGAAAAAAATTACCCAAATTTTCCACCCTCAGCCAAACCCAGTACATACTGAATCAGCTCGGACCACTTTCACGCTCCTTTTGATTTCCGTGCCCTGACATTTGTCTTCTTCCACAGAACGAGATGCATAAACAAGCAAAACTACCTTAGGGCCTTCAGCTCATGAAACCGACTTTTCTCTCCCACTTGTGAAGACCCAAATGTTCAGGTGCTGGCTTGAGATACTGCATCTAGCTGCTATAAATCAGGATTTCCTTTTAGTAAAGCCACTGTCATTCAGCCAGTACCCATGGGAGCAGAGGGTTGCCATGAGATGAGAAATATTAACATGTGGAATGGCTGAGGGCATATTAGCACACCTGCTGCTATCACTGCAGCCCATGGAGGGCAAATGAACTTAATTCTTCAGTTTCTGTATGCCTACAAAAAGTTCATTTTTAAAAAGATGCAGTATATCTAAACAGTAGATGAATACGTTATAGGGAGACTACACATTACGGCAGGAACAACGAGGAAAGATCGCATTCTGAACCAAATCAATACCTACACCAAAAATTGCTCCTTGTCTCCAGACTTTGAGAGGATTCAGAGTTGGAGGCAAATACTACACCTTCCAACATCTGACTTATTTGTAACGTGCACCGACATCTTGGTAAGTGGAGCTCTACAGCTGCAAGGCATTACACAAGCATTCCATGATTGCAAAACGATCGACAACAGTTGCAGCTTAACAAGAGTGATGCAAAGCTGTCAGCGCAGGCTGCGGGCCAAATGCTCGCCCCAGTTCAGTTCCTTTAGGGGCATTTTGTGGCATTCGGGCACTGGGGCCAGACTGACGCCTGGTCTGGCTGGTCCTTTGTAGCTCACAAGGAAGCCTTGAGCGGGACCAGCCCAACTTGAGGAGGGACGGGCCTCCTGGCAAGGAGGGGAGCACGTTGTCGCGCGTCTGCCTTTCAGCTGACCTCTGCTTGCTCTACCAGCTCTGTGGAGGTTCTCCCACCTGAAAGAAAGGTACCCCAGCCCGTGACACCCAACTGTTTCCAGTGGTAGCTTACCACGGCTGCAGCCAGCCACGGGCAAGCATGGCACAGATCCGCAGACCGGCCCTGGGCAAGTTCGGTCTGGATTAGGCCTACAAGTGTTCTCTGACTCCATAAATAACAACCTCATTTTCAGTTCTTGCCAAACAAAAGAACCAGGAAGGCTGAAGTTAACATTAATTCTGGCACACATCTGCAGAAGGGACTGGTCCTTTCAAACTTGGCAACCTTGCCTGCATTCCAGTATCTTTTTGTAGAAGACATTACAGAGCCTGCACCCCATGTGATGCGACTCTCCTATTCAAGCCAATTTGAAATTTTCAAGTAAAGTAGGGCTTCCTACTACATGCTTCCACGTATTTCAAGATGTACTGAGGATGTTCCCATCGTTCATTGTGTAATGTCATCAGTAAAGCCAAATCTTTCTAGGCAAACAATTGCTGTCTATGTTACAGTGCATATTGATTAAATACATGACTTCTTAGAAAATTGAAGGAAACAATGAATAGCTCTTTTCTAGGATGAGATATTTTCAATAGGCAAGATTATTCTACCTTGATTTAACTTAGTTACAAATCTCCAAGCCAAAAATTTGCAATGTTACTTAATTAGTATATCCTATGATGTGTTAACGAAGACATTTTTTTCTTCATTACTTACGGGATATGACTATGGACATAAGGTATGATGCACAAAACACCCTCTGTGAGATTATATGCTCCCAAAGTGAGTGAAGTTTGATTAAAGAATAGTGCTTTTTTGATGACTACAGAAGCAAGCCTAAGCTGGCTTTCCTGAGCACGGGAAAGCTACATACTACTGTCCAGATCCAACCCCCTGCCCCTCTTTGGCTGCATTTCTGTACCAGGTGCCCCGTTCTCTCCTGTTCTGTACCCTCTACAGAGCGCGCACGAGACGCTCGTATGCGGCATACAGGAGGAGAGGAGATACACCCAGTCGTGACAGTGCCCAGCTTGCAGGGGTGTTTTGAGAGGGGAGCATGTAGTTCCTCTTACGCTTCTCGCCCCGAAGCACGACACAGAGCTGACTGTGCAGCCACCGAGCCCAGGGCCTGATTCTCCACTCCATTTCACGTGTCATGGCTGCGCAATGGAAATCAATGAAGTTACACAGCCAGAAAATTGGTGAAACAGAGACTGGCCCTCACGCCCTGAAGAGGCTCCAGTTCACTGGTGGGAGAAACAACCCTCGTACATAAATTTGTCAATCTGGCTCCATTTACGTCAATTAAAAGTATTGCTTTTGACTTCAAGGGAGTCTAGTCCCATTTGTGTGCTGTTCGGAACGTGCTCTGGAGATTCTTCAAGAGAAAGGTCTTTTTATCAGGTAGAGGTTGAAAACCTGTACGGACATATGGTGCATGGTATTTAAACGCAGTTAGCGATATTCTTTAAATACAATGTATTCTTTAAATACAAAAGGTATTAGAATGTTCTAACGCAAACCAGCAGGTTTCTGATCAATAAAAATTTTTAAATGGCTATAATTAATCCTGTACATCTGACAGAAATAAGGAGATCCTCCTCCATGGATGTAAATTTAATCTATTGATTATTGACAATTTACACTAGGTAAACTAGAAATTGTGTGCAATTTTACACACTCACACACTCTCTTTTAGAAAAATTCATTAATTCAGATGAAACAGAAGATGCCATAGAGTGAACTGCAGTTTACCAGCAGAGAGTGGGACACAACAAAGTGATGGCTAGTCACTCGCACAGTGAACTTCGCTTACAGTCTCACCAAACAATCACTACTGATGTCTGTTAAATAAAGGACAGGTTAATAACGTGATACACTCTAGGCAAGACTGTAATCTCTCCCTCCAGTTAAAGTTGTTTTCAAGATTTTCACACCGATGCAAGCAAAAAGTTAATAAACTACGGACTAATTTTTTTCATACAAAATAGGAAATGCCATATAACATGAAGAAAGAAATGGATTATAAGCATTGTGGTTTGCCCCCTTGCCTTAAAATAGAGAAGATCCTATGACATTATCAGGCATGTAAGCTCAACCTAGGAGTTCAGTGAACTGAGGAACACAGCAGAGGCATAACATTAAAAATACATAGTGTGTTTCACTCTAAAAAAGAAAAAAAAAAAGGAAAAATTAAAACAGAGACTTTAAATATTATACCAAAAAAAAGAGTGGATGTAGAATGAGATTAAGCTTTGGATTATAAAACGGTATGAGAAATTAGACAACAGGTAGAGCACACATTGCTTTTTTATAGTGAATAAAGGAGAGAACTAAGAACAAAACAACAGTGTTTTTCATTATGTCATTATTTCAGATTCTTCCTAAAAGAAGAATCAGTCCTGCCAAAAGACAGGGTCGGGGTTTTATTTACTTCTTCTGAAAAAAACCTGTTACAATAGTATCGTAACTCTTTTAAGTACGGAAATATGCTAATTAGGATGTGTGCTGATTGTGCCAAAAAGCTTTCTGCGATTTCTAAAAATAATTCTTTCACTAGCATAGAGAGTTTTTAAATTAATTAATCTGGGTACTACAGCATTCTCGTTTTGAAGGAAAAAGGAATCCTTCTATGTCAAAACATAAAGCTTTGATTAGGCCCCGTTCTACCTTCACAAAGTACTAGTGTACACTTTTTCCGTGTATTAAACAAGATTTTAAAAGTTATACGAGTATAGAGAACGTGGGTTTTTTTTTTACACTCACCTCATTTAAAGATGTTCTCTACAAAGATCTCTCCTGGCTGAGATAATCAGAATATCATTTTTCAAAGGTGGGGAAGATTACTTCAATAGAAACTGACTTCAGACGCCCGCCTGCCAAAGTTTTATCCCCTATTAGCCATGTCCAGCCTGAAGCAAAGTTAGACCTCAGACAAAAATCTTGACAAATTAAAATGGCTTTTGAATGGGAAGTGAACCTTTTTTTTATTTTTAAGCGTCAGTATGTTTTGCAGCAGTGCAACGTACTGCAGAAATTATCAGAAACAAACATTTAACACCTATAATCATTAACCACAGCAATTTGTTTGCATTTTTCAGGAGGACAGAGCATCTGCTGAGCCGTACAAGTAGTTTACAACAAGCGTGCTGAAAGTACACCAGAGTGCAACACAGTCGGAGAGAAGCCACGTCCACTTGTGCAAATTAGCATGTATTACCGCTAGGTATTTTGGGGGGCGGGGAGGGGGTGGTGGGTTTTTTTTGGTAGGACACTGGTCTTCAGAGCTGCATGCCTTTGTTGGGGTACCAAATGCCCTCTACTTCCCCTGACGTGAGCAGCAGCGGCACACACTTGGCATGCTGAAGGAGAGTGCCGTGCAGGTCTGAGTGCCTACTGAATTACTGCCTCCATCTAACAAAGCTCAGCTGCTTCGCATTCTGTTTATAGACGCATCATGGTGATGCACAGACCTTGCCAAAGGGAGAGTTATATAGCAACAGTCTTTACAGTTCTTTAAATACAGCTTTATCCATCTCTCTCTCTTCAGCTTCACAAATGAAAGAATAGATTTTGATTAATTTTAAGAAATAAAGTTACACGAAGCAGCTTTTCACCTCTGTCGCACAGGAAGGCTCACGAACAGGTTGTGGCCGAGCCTGCCCTGTAACCTGTCACCCTCGTGCACCACCCCAGGAAACCGCTCATCATCATACCCATCGCCCTCCTTTGAGCACGCAGGGAAATCAGGGCTAGCACGCCACAGGGATTCCTCCCCTGTGATCGTTGAACTCAAAATGTTTTGGTCAGACATGAAAGAGGGGAAATGGATGAAAACCAGCCTGTTCTCCTCAGGATCCATAGGGAGACCGAGAAGCTGCACGTCCTCAGTGCACAGGCAGGGCTACGATACGGACGCTGTCACGAAACTGCGCAGTTGTTGGCACAGTCTCAGCCTGATTTTGGATGCAGTCCATCAACAGTGTCTGGAAAAGAGAAAGCAGAGATGAGCCGAGTTGGTTAAGTCGTATTTCCCTTCTCATTTTGTCAGGGCAAAGCAGACAGTCCACTCTCACGCCTGATGCTGTCCTGTTAACTGAGAGGATAACAGGTTGTGTAGGATTCAGCATCAGTTTTGACAAGGCAAAAGGGTTCTCTTCATAGTAACTGAGCACAAGCTGGCTTGTTAGGAATGCTGAAAAAGTACCAATGACCTCATGAAGTCCATTGTTCATGCTAGGGAATGCACCCTTGTCAAAGCTGGGACTTTTTGATGGGTGCACCGATTCCAGTCAAATTTAGGGGAAAGAGTCGCTGTGCACTGGCTCTGCGCTCACGTGAAAGAAAACCACATTGAAACCTAAACTTTCTAATACAATTCACAGAACTTGTGAAAGCTCTTACTCCACTGTGGAACAAAAACAAATTTAAAACCTATGAAAGTGTTGAGAACATGGAGTACTGTCAATATGCCCAACACTTTAAACTCTGTGTAGCGGTTCTAGCTTTTGGAAACATATACGTATCCCGACTTCCTTCCACTATGGTGAGTAATTGCTTTGTTAGAAAGATATTCACAGAACATCTCTCTTTATTTCCTTCTAAACAAAGCATTTCTATTCAAAACACTGATTAAGACTCTCCTTTTAAACAAAACATCACTCTACCTTGAAGCAATCCAGTGTTTTATCTTGTAGACCTATTACCCACCTCGTTCTTTGAGCTTCTTTGCTCTGAGGCGGTTTCAGGCTGAAGTACTTCGATAAAAGACTGCCCGAGTATAATGGTGCTACTGCAATAAATGGTAGGCAGGCAGTATCACCACCTGAGCACCAGCACCGTAGCAAGCACCGTGCACTGGCTTGCAGAAGATGATTGCATGAACTGAAGTTTTGAATGCTTCCTGGACTGGAAATCCTATGGCGACATTTCCAAGAGTAGATGCAATTTATTCATGTGCCGTTACAAGTATTTTTATACTCTCTCTCTCCCCCACCATGCATCCTCACAATCAGTTATCACTCGCACCATCCTAGGGGCATGGCCTGGTGCTGACTCAGTGGGAATTAGGCTTGATTGCCCCACTGTACATCACCTATGTTAACTTTTCCTTAAAAGGCTCCCACTTAGATCCTGCTGCTTTATAGTTCAACTTAGAACCTGTTGTTTTATAATTCAGATATACCACACAGAAGGGCTTGGTTTTCCTTTGAGATATGTTTTACAGAACCATACTTAAAACCAGCATTCACTTGTAGTGAAATCATTCATGCTGTAGGTTTTAGTCTGCCTGAGTGAAAAAGAGCATAACACTTCTACAGTGCTGAAATACAGGTTCTTTTTCTACGCAGGCAAAAAGAAGTGTTGTTCCACAATAAAGACTTAGTATTAAAACGCTTGTTTTATTTTTTTCCCTCAGTGTAAATGTACAGTAAAACCCTCTTCTGAGGTTCAGTATACATGGGGTATTTTGTACAACGTAAGTCTTAGTCAAGCCCTCTGCACACAAATGAATGTTGCCCAACAGTAAACAAGAGTAAGAATTCTTCACTTGGAGACTGGAGTATTTGCTTTGCTCAGCTTTTTTTTTTTTTTTACAGGCAATACAAACCGGTATCTAGTTCAAGGATGGCTTTTGCTAAAGGGAGTTAGAAGCTGTGAAAAAAATCAGTGGGCTATTATCACGTTTCCTCTTGTGTTCTTCACAGCGTTTCAGCCAATCCATTTGAGATCCTAGACATTTTTACCCACAGCCTATTGCAGGTCAGCTCAAATTTACCAGGGTCTGCAAAAGAAAGGTTCTGGCTCTGCTTTTGCTGGTCCATCCAGGCACAGCTGGGCCACGAAGCTGAGCTACAGCTGGCCTCCGGAACCCCGTGCTGCATCTCTCTCTGCTTGTAGTGCCATCAAATTCTCTGCCAAGAAAAAGCCAGTTGAGGAAAATCTAAATGCCTTCTGCTATATCTGGCACAGGGAAGGACTGCAAGGCATTGTTGCATCCATCTGCATTTTCAGCACGGAACGGCGTGTTGTTTATGCTGTGTCAAGCATCAGATTTCCCCATATGAAAGGAAGAAACACATGCGCAGTCACAGAGACCCTTTTAGATTAGGGAAAGTAAAACAAAATCACAATGAGAACTCCAAGAGGAACCATGCTGGGTCACGTCTCTTACAGTTGTCTAGAATGAGCTGATCACAGAGTGGCTGCATGTCTGCTGACAGCAGGATGGTTACGATGGAGAATTTTATAAAAATAAAGGCACAAAACAACAATTACAGTAACACTGATAAATCCGTTAGCCCCTGACCTATACATTATACCTGTGGAGCACTGAGGTACTTGAAGGCACTGCCAGGAGGACAGTCTACCTGAAATAAAGCATGCATTAATAATATTCATGAGATGTGAAGCAAATACCCAGTTGTGTCTAGCACTGACATTGCTTTTGATAACTCGTACAACTTCATCAAATTTATGACTGCATTTCAGCTTCCAGTAATTTCCGAGTGACTAGGTGGGTATCTGCTTCTCAGTTTTATAACATTAACATATTTTGAAAAACCCTAATTTCCCAAATCCTGAACTTCTACCTAAAGCATCAATATAGGGGCATGTACATTAAGTTAGTCTTCCTAGTCTCCAGTTAGTAGATCCTACTCTACGGGTTCAAAATTAAGCATGAGAAATCTATTCTAGTTTCCTGCCGAGGAAACCAGAAAGAAATCCTTGGAGACTTTAAATACCAAATATTCTACTTGAATCCAAAGGAGCTGATATTTAACATCTCTACACCTCTAGAGATCATATACATGCCATGCATGTTTCATACATATGCGTGTGTGTATATACACACAGAACATATGTATGCAGCAAATAAGTCAGCTCAATGCACAACCTACTCATATACAGAAGTATATTTTATTGCTTCTTTCCATTTATTAAGCCATATTCATGAAACTCCAGAGCCTAAAAAAGAGCCACTCTGGCCCTCACGCAGAGATGACTGAGCCAAAATCTATTCAACCATTTCACCCCTCTGTCACTTCTCCCTTCATTGGCATTCATTGACACGTAAACAGGGAGGATGTATCCAAGCAAAGTGGCTTATTACTAATTGCACCATCTTCATTAATACTGCATTATGTGTTTCTTGGCTATAGAGAGCTGACAATGCAAGAGATGTCAAGAGCTTATCAAAATGTGCATATAAATATTTGGTCCAATATTCAACGTGAACACACCACCAGCAGCCTCTGCTCCAACAGCCTAAACTGGAGAAAGGGTCGTATATCAGCTGCTAACCAGGAACAAAAGGGAAATAGCCTTTATTTCCCAAATACCCAGAGCTATTTACATCATTCCTGTGCCCTTTAGGTAATTAGGCATCACTTCAGAATGAGAAATCCTCACTGTGGTACAAAGGTATCTGGCTGCAAACAGAGCCATTTTACGGCACTTCCATTTGTAGAAAAGTCCTAACGACAAAAAGCCAGATAAGGAGAGGTCTTTATCGGAGGCATCCAGAGCTTAGGGGAAATCACTCCATAAGGACCGCAGGTACTTCAAACTCAGGAGAAAGAATTCCAGACGAGAAACACCAAAACAAATAGGAAGGCACCTTTTTGCTCAAGTGTAAGAGGAGGATCGCGTCTTACGTTCGCTCCACTCGTAACTGTTTACAAATTTCTAAATAAAAATCTGACCTCTGTCAGTGATATAGTGCAGGCATGACATTAAGGACTGTGCCCGCAATCCAATGTGCATTTAAATGAAACAAACAGTTGCGGGTTCTTTTCACAAGGGCAACAGTTCAGAATAAATCAAGGTGGTATTCCAGCAACCGCCGTGGCAGGCCACCCCTGCGACGCGTTCCCATGCAGCAAGCGACACGCACCGAGAGCGCTTCAGAGTCTGCAAAGGATCACCTTTCAGAGCGCGCATTACTAGCTGTGAGGTAGGACTCATTTCAGCAAGCGCAAAAACTGGCAAGCTCCTCGTCCATGCGCTGATTAAGGGGCGAACACTCTCCCCCTCTAGCAAAGCTTTATGCTTTTAGCAGTGGATGTCCGCAAAAAGGACAAATACACGGAGAACATGCTGAATCTTTCTTGTACACTTCCACCTTTCTCTGCTTCTCCAGGGAAGTCAGAGCTTATTACAAGTACCACGTACAACCGTGACCAGCCACGATGAACCAAACGAGTAAACATCCAACTAAATACGCTATCCTTCATCCAAGTTTAATTCTACAACTGCATGTTCTGGTTTCAGCTGCAGTTACTTTCAGCAGTTACTTTTCCTCAGCAGCGGGTACAGTGTGTTTTGGATTTAGTGTGAGAATTTAGTGTGATAACACATGGCTGTTTTAGTTGTTGCTAAGTAGCGCTTATCCTAAGTTAAGGACTTTTCAGTTTCCCGTGCTCTGCCAGCGAGGAGGGGCACAAGAAAGTTGGGAGGGGACACAGCCAGGACAGGTGACCCAAACTGGCCAAAGGGGTATTCCATACCATAGAATGTCATGCCCAGTATATAAACGGGGGTGGAGCTGGCCGGGAGCAGCAGATCGCTGCTCGGGCATCGGTCAGCAGGTGGTGAGCAACTGCATTGTGCATCACTTGTCTTGTCTTGGGTTTTATTTCTCTCTGTTATATTCCTTTTCATTATTATTATTACTATATTTTATTATTGTTGTTGTTATTACTATATTTTATTTTAGTTATTAAACCGTTCTTATCTCAACACATGAGTTTTACATTTTTTTTTCCT
>JAVKLA010000047.1:8730849-8748877 GCA_034782735.1 Sagittarius serpentarius
CCGATTCTCTCCCCTATCCCACTGGGAGCAGGGAGGAGTGAGCAAGCGGCTGCGTGGTGCTTAGTTGCTGGCTGGGGTTAAACCACGACACTGTATCAGAACAAAATCAGCTGCTCCTGAAACAGAAATGAAAAGCTTTCCCAGAGTCATGAACAGATTTTCGGATTTCAGATCATTCGTCCACTTTTTCTTTACTGAACAACATATTTTAATGCCACTGAGTAAGAAGCCTCACTGAGCGCTTCTTACATGGAACTCAGATCCCAGGTGGTGTTCTACTGTATTTTGGGTAATACTTTTGTCTGAGCTACTCAGTAATGATTAGAAATCAATAGCTCAAGGCACATATTGTCCTGAGAAACCTATCAACCTATTTTTTAATCTCGTAATTAAAGTTCAAACACTTTCTATCATGCAGAAGTCTATGCATTCTAGGAAATATTTCAGTCATTAATGTAACATTTCATTCATTTATGGCCAGCAGCGTACTAATTAAAGTCAGCATGGAATTTGGAGAAGGCCTAGTAGATTTCTTTTTTCTTTTTCACTTACTTAATCTCTGATGGTTATCTTTAATACTGTTAAGATGCAAATACGGATACATGCAATGAAAAAAAAAAAAGTTTCCTAAAATCTATTTGGTTTTACTGGGTCTGGCGGGGATGGAGTTCACTTCCTTCGCAGCAGCCTGTATAGCGCTGTGCTTTGTATTTGTGGTGTTGGTGTCACACCACCGTTTTGGCTGTTGCCGAAGGGTGCTCGCACAGCCCCGAGGCTTTTCTCTCCAACCTCACACGCAGACAGAGGCCAGCGGGCTGGGGGTGGGCAAGAGGCTGGCGGGGGGACACAGCTGGGACAGCTGACCCCCAGCTGACCAAAGGGATATTCTCTACCATACGACATTGCGCTCAGCAGTAAAAGCTCAGGGAAACGGGCAGGACGCGAGGACATTTGCTACGGCATTTGTCTTCCCAAGAAATCATTACACCTATTTAAGAGGGAAGTGAGAGAGAGGTAGAGTGGGTGTTTTGCTGCTGGCTGGGGCCAACCCACCACTGCTCTTTCTGAATATTTTCTGTAGTTGACTGTCTCCTTTGCCTCCTGTGCGTTTCATTCACTGCATCCAAATCACCCCTTAAGCGGTCTAGCAAGAGCAATTCCCTGCCTAGTTTCTCCTGTTGAAAATAAGCCACCTCTTATTTCAAGCTGATCTTGGAAACAAAGAAAAGTCATCAAAATCTCCAAACAAAACCTAAGCAAATAATCTGAAACATGGAGTTAATTTAATTTAATATATACATATAGCTAAAACATTTTTCCAAATATTGAGCTGTGAGGGTTGTTATTTTAAACAAATGTGAGAAAGATCACGTATTCCTATTGAGGGCACCAATATCACCCTCTAATTTTGGTGCAAGCTGATCAGCTTCCCCTGCTGATCACCAACTGATCAATATTCACTAGAACAGTACGAAGAACTACGCAGCAATTTCAGGAAGCTGTTCTTTTACGTAGACAAGGCTTTCGCCGTACAAGTATTTAATATTCCAGAAATACTCATGCAGCGATAACTCTGTTTAAACATTCACATAAGTGAGGCCCCAGCTCCATCAGAGCACACTACGTTGGGAAACAAAGCTTCTCAGATGATAACAGCCTGCTTCTGCCCTGCTTCCCTGCGGCACAGGGACACCACCTTTCTTTACTGATAAGGCACCAAGGTAGCTAGGAAAGGTCTCGAGTCCCAGTGCCCAGCTTACTCTTCTGACCTTGCAAATTTGATAGGCAGACTGTAGGGAGGGAGCAACCAATTTCCACGTGTACGCAAGCAAACGTAGGGGGAAGAGAACAGTCTGCCCGTATCTAAGCAGAATGCACCAAATATTGAGTTAACGCTGACTGAAGGCAAGCCTTACAATGCTCTGAAATCCCAAGCCTCCCACCGTAACACCTGCAAGTAACCTGCTATCTCCCAGTTCCACACCAAGCCTAACACCGGTGAAAAACCAATACCTGTGTTTCAACAGCCAACGTTACAAATCCTCACAGAAGGAGGTGGCCATTATTACAAAGTTCCCATGGGAAGGAAGGATGTGGGTTTGAAACTATTTGAACACCAAACGTGCAACTATTATTGAGGAAACCTGACAGCATGAGAAACATTCCTTTGAAAACAAAGTGAGGTTTTGGAAAAGGAGTTGTGCAAAACAAACGAAGATCATTCTGATTTGGTCAATCTTTGCCATTGTGCCTCAGTTTTCCTTCTTTATACTTCAAGTCCCAAGGCCTAAACAAAGATTAACAAAACCTGTTTAATGTGTGCCTGTCAGAGAAAGACTGTAGAACAGCTACAGAAATACCTGTGAATAACGTTGCACTTTAGTGCTGCCTATCAGCGTGTAGCACGCCATGCTAAAGCCAATACGTATGAACAATAAAGTGAACTCAATTTCCATGCAAAAAAAGCAATTTATTATGCTGACTACAAACTGTAGGGGGGATAGGGGGGAAGTGAGAGTCAATGAAAAGCATGCTTATTTGATTATATGCACAGGTTTAACTGCTGACACAAACAAGTGTGCTCTTCAAAGTCAGGAGTACAAAAGGTTTCCATGAATCCTTTGAATCCTTTCTTTTAGTGGCTAATAATAATGAAAGCAACACTAACTGCCTGGCTACATATACAATATAAAGTAACAACCTACAAACATTACCATTTCAAAAGCAAAGAAAATGTTTTCAGTATCTCTTTACTAGCAAAGAACACAGCAGGATTTCTAAGCTAAGCTGGTTCTGGTCTAAACCTTGACTACACTCTTGCTTCTTAGGGTCCTTGGGTCTAATCCTTTGCACACTGTGTCTTTATTGGCTCAGATTTGCTAGCAGTTTGCTGCTTTGTTCTGGTTTTAAAAGACTCTGAATCTGGAACGAGAACTACTTAGAACATTTCCAGTGAAACAGGTCAAAGTTTTCACCTGGAAGATATCCAAGATGCAGTGGGATCAGTTTCCAGCTAAAGCAGCCAAAGTTAAAATCTTGGCCTTTCAAAACAGAAAATGGGCAACTTCTGCACAATTTTGTCGTGCAGTATCACCGAAACAGTCCAGTTCTAATGTGGAAAAAAGGCCAAAGCCTGAAATCTCAAAAAAACTGATGAGAAACAGAACTGTTCTCTCTGGTCACTTTTAGTAAAATACTCAAGATACTCAGCAACCTGTAGTGTATGAAATTGAACTGCTTTGTTATCATAATTTTGGGGAGGAAAAAAAAGATGAAGGAATCTACTAAGTCATTACTTTGCCACTTATTTTTCACTATAAGTATAGCAATTGAATATACTTTCAGTAGCTCTTAATTTCTAAAACATTAGATAACGTTTTGAAGTAGAACCTCCAGGCCTACGTTACATGATGTCATTTGAAAGTATGACACCAGCATGTTCCGAGGATGTAGAAGTAGAGACGGGCTCACGCTGGTGCACAGGTGCTCTTATACCAGAGGGATCACCGGACTCGTGCTGTAACAAAATAAGGACGAAAGGAAGTTTTAACTTGGGAACTTCCTTTGTTTCTTCCTGCTTTACCAAGGTATCTTCCTTTATAATTTGCATAAAACTCATTATGGGCTTTTTAAAGTAAAAGGTTTTGAATCAGGTCTTATGGGCTTTGCCATATATCTATTTCTTCAGACTCTAAGTCTAGCTCCACATTAGCTCGCTCACCACTTAAACATAATTACCTAATGATCGAGAAAAGTATCAACTATATGTAATAAAAGTGCAGCCGTAAGAAATACTATGTAATTCTAAACAAAAATCAAGTGCCAGCGATAATTCCCCATAGTGCTGAAAGTGTAAGCAAAGAATATGCTCCTTAAAAATTACTGTCCTCATTTATTAAATCTTCCAGATGTATTTCACAGACCTTGTCTCTCCCTAATCACCCGTTTTTATGTTCCTTAATGTAACATTGCCAGAGAGTCAAAGCTTCCTTCGCAGCTTACTGTGGGGACACTGGTGCGCTTCTCTAGCTAACGTACCAAACCACATTCCCATCAGAGATTCGCAAATCCTACGGAGGCCCTTACATTTGAAAATGAAACTCAAAGTCTGGAGATCAAAATAAGCAATGAGCGCATATGACAGTCTGTTTGCCACATTCAGTGATTTTATCATGTTCTGTGACAAAAAAAATGGTGTAATCTGACACTGCAGGTATTTTATAGCACATCACATCCAGCAAATGGTTTAGGTAGCTGCATTTAGAAAAAACCCACAGATTTTGCAACTTCTCTGAATTGATGCTGCTTCTGGAATTCCTTTATAATCTATATGTATAGCTAGTACCATGTACATGGATGGGAATGGGTCATGACATTTAGCCCCTCTGTCCAGACGATACAGTGCAACAGCCACTCAGTCCAGCAGACTGCTTTGACGCCTACCCTACACAGCCTTGCACAGAACAGCCACAAAGAGCTTGCTCAATCCTCGCAACATACTTGAGAGTTGCGATAAAAGGGCCAAAGACAGAGCCGCAGTTTGACGCAGGAAGAAGGGGGAAAAACAAAACAAAACAAAAAAAAAAACCCAAATCCTGAGCATCGCCAATGCCTTGGCCCCGCAGGGGTGGGAAGAACTTGTTAGTCGGGATGCCCAGGGGCTCCCAAGCAGCTAACCGTGCTGTGAGCTACAACGCAAACTACAGCTTCCCCGTGGTCTCTGCCAGACTTGGCAAACAGAACAGGGAAAGAAAAAGGATTTTCCCTCCTGATCCCCAGATCTGGTACATCAGGTTAACTCACCAACGCACACCAGTCAGCCCCCCCAAGCAAACCCATCTCTACTAATAGAGAAGCTCGAAGCTTCACAAGAAGATTAACACTATCATCTTTACCATCACTATGCCTGAAGGCAGGGGACCCTCGCTCTGGGGGGGGATACAGGCGTTAAGACCCTTACCATGACACTTTTGTTCCATTACTGCCCTGTTACATGATGAACACGTAAACACATCTGGGTTGAGGTGAGGATTTCACTGCTTTCCACCTCTCATTTCCCCTCCATCCCTCACCTTCTCAGAATATTATCCCTGCTGGCAAGACCCTCTTGGTTTGCAGTTTCTACTCTACATACATATTTCATTAAATGTTTGTATGTTCTCAGACCTTTATTCTCCTGTTTGCATTTATTGATTTCAATCCCCCTCCACTATTACTGTCTTCTCACAACTGAGTTATTGGTGTGAAGTATTTTAAACTCATCTGTGTGAAAGGTAGCCACGGACAAAGCAAACTGCATTGCTTTAAAGGTTTCTTTCAGAAGTTCAATACAGTCACAAATTAATTTTCTGCAAAATAAAATGTGAAAAGCCTCCACTATAAATAAAGGTCCTGTGAAAAGTCATCTTATTCCCCTGAAAACACCATATTCTAAAGTTAAAAATAAAGAGTCTGTCAAGAAAAAGAGTCTAAGCGGGGGCAAAACTGCCCCCTCTCTTTTGTATTTGTGAAGTTTAAACTTTCTCTGTAGGTTTAAATCTCTTCCCACCTCCTCTTTTCTTTTTCAGCCAGAAAACCAACAGCGCTGAGGTCCCAGTGATGAAGAATGACTCACCCGCAAGTGCTGAGTCACAATCACACCGAAGACACACTCTTACATCTTGATGGAGCATCAAATTCAATCGCTTTGCTTAGTCACTTGAGTTTGCCGTAATTCCTATGATTCATTCAATTCCAAAACTTTGATTCCTGATTTCTTATTTTTACTTGCAATATATATTCAGTTTTATAACTCTTATACAACTCTCAAAGCTGAATTTTTTGCAAGCCACCACTAATTCTAAGTCAGATCCCAAGCTTCACGCACAAGGTGCGTCACTTACCAAAGCCGAGAGGCCGATATGCCACAGTGCACATTGGTTTCATTTGGAACTGCTGATCTCCCACTCCTTGGACACCTACGGAGAATGCCAGCTGACCTCTGAAGATACATGCATGAGGACTTCATCCCGCCCTGACTCACGAGAACAACCACCTACCATCGGCTTAAAAGCCTGACCTTTCTCTAGGAGGGTTCCTCAGCCTGACAAGGTCAGGCACAAGAAGCAAGTGTTCAGCAGTTTGTGCAGAGGGTAAGGTATGTGACCATGATTAAACAAGTCAATGTTGGAGCGACAGATTTCCGATTCCTTAGTCATTTCAGTTTGTTACCTTTTGTCCTGTCTGGAGGTAGATAACGCAAAATTACTTTACCCGACTGTTTATTTGTGCATCCAATTATATATGGAAGAAGGTAAGTTTGGCCAGAACTCAACTAAGGTAATTAATAAATGTATTTCTTTCTGCAGAAATTTACAGCATTGTTTTATCTAATTACTCCTAACATTTCAGCCAGAATCCTGAGAACTTCTCTAAAAGGTTGCAGGCAGGCTAGCACGCGGCGGATGAAGGAAACTCGTCACTGACAGAGGGAAAGGCAGACACAGTAAATAAGTTTCTGATGACTACCACAATGCAATACCTACAGGAGGTAATTATCACCACGCTGTTATTTATTCTTCTGTCTTCAGGCACAGATTTTGTGTTTCCTCACTGTCCATTTCTGCAGCAGCTGCACTTACAAGTTTTATGCTGGCTTAGTGGTTAATAAGTCTGTTGTGCTGAAGGCACCCAGTCAGTTAAGTACATCTGGAAGATTTTCCCTTACGAAAAGATACTGTGAGGAAGGCAGGGGTCAGCTCTGCGGATTTCTAGGCATAAAACAGACCGCACACACTCGGATATAGTTCACAGAAATCCTACAATAAAGGTCGGATGTCTTTACCCTTGCTGAAGGATAACTACAGCTTTGAAGCTTCTTTGGCCAGCTACTCCGACCTTAGCAATATTCAATAATAGCATGAAAAAAAACCCCAAAAGCCAACCAAAAAAGTAAATATTTGGCCTTTGGTCATAAGAAATTACGTTTGCAGGCCATATGTTCTCCACAGGCTGCAGGTTCCCAAGTCCTCCTCCAGGCATTTACACAATACTACTTTTTTTTTTTTTTTTTAATCCCAGCCAACCTTAGTTACAAGCCATTTTCTATAAAGCGTTGTCCTTCTCCATTATGCATACGGAGTGTAAGTAAATTAAAGACATATCCTGATCCCAGTGAGCAGCCTAAAGAACTCTGCAAGAATTGCCTTTCCTACAGGCACCTGAGATTCAGCAAACTATTCTATCGCTCTAGACATCCAAGACCTACTCTAAAACACGAAGCAAGCACAGCCACGAGGCAATTAATTCTACCTCTTCCTTGCTGCCTTCACCCAGGCTCAATTACCAAATGTGTGCATCAGCGTGAGCACGAAGTAAAATGCTTCACGAGAAGAAAGAAGAGATCCAGCCCAAAACAATTCCTATTTTGGTGTCTTAACACTCACCTTGTTCAGGTGACCGGTCTGAGGCAGGTAGAAGATGAACTTGACTCCAGGCCTCACACTATGGTGGAGAGGGTACTGCGGTGGGCATAGGAAAAGCCACTTTGGCACCTGCACCTCCTTTTTAACCCAGAAATTCTGGTTTACTCGAGAGCTGAAAAAGCTCAGTGCGACACATTAACTGTCACAAAGCTTTAGACAGAGAGGAGTCCATTTTTGACATGCTGATTTTGTTTCTGGTGAGAACAATACTTCATCAGGGAAACATCAACCACCGATACCCAAAACTACCACCTCCTTTGTATATAAAGGCAAAACACCACCCCACCAAAAAGGTATGCACTTGTATTTCTAATTATCGATGCCAGAAACTATGAGGCAATCAGCATCTTCCTTCAGAGCTTTGATGTGACAAGTGTTGGAAAGCTGCTATTGATATCAAACTGACCAGCAGGACCGCGGCTGGAGAGGTGGGGAAAAAAAAAAAAAAGGCAGAAGATCAGGACAAAAGCAGTAAATACTATACTCATAGCCTATTTTTATAAGGCTCCTGCTTATTTATTCAAACTGTAAAAAGACACCTTTTAAAATACTCAAATGCTGTTTTTAGCAGGGCTGTCTGCTCATGCAGCTCAGTGACCTTGGTACACAGTAAAAGCCAATACAGTTGCCGAAGACCGATTTCAGTAACTTTCTGGACAGGATCCAAAGCAGCTTTTCATTCTGCATCAAAACCAACATCCTAACACAGAAAAAAGACGACAGACTGGAGCTGCTCTTGAACCTGGGGCAAGAGACGTGGGGTTTCCCGCTACCACCACGAACTTCATTACAGTGTATTTTCTATGGGGAGTGTCAGATGACAACACCCCGCCTACCACTTCCCATGGCTACACGCCAGGCCTAGCCATGAACTTACCGCTTTTCTAGTCCTGCATTAAATAGTGCAATGCTTGCTTAAATACAGATTTTTTTTTTTAGCAGCAGCAGAATTTTACTTAAGAACTGTGGGGTTTTGTCCGTTATAGACAAGGGAAAGTGCTGCAATGCTGCTGGTTTGCTTTTTAAAATGTTTCATAACTAACACTAAATATCCGCTAGTTTAAATAGACTCAACCAGCCAGCTACCAAAATATAGTATTCTACCACTGGACCCATCAAAACAAAAAAAACCCCCACAAACCAACTCTGATAATCTCTGCAGTAGCCAAGTGTACCACGATGTTAGTCTATACACACAAATGAGGATCTCCTTATTCCGAATACAGAACTCTCCAGTCCTGAAGTGCTCCATCACGAGTCTTGGACTGCACCTCTCTGCACACAATTTAAGCTGCTTACTACAGGATGCCAAACAAATAAATTCACAGGGACAGAGCATTACCAAAACAAATACCAAGACATGAAGAGAAACAGACTTTAACCAACAATTGAACAGAGCCAGTTCAGTCTCTCTTCAGTGATAGCACTGCTCATGATTCCTTTTCACATCTCACTGGAAACTATTTAAACAATGGCCTTTTCATATCTTTGTTCACACAGATCTTTCTGTGAAATATTTATTCATGGCCAAGTGGACTAATCACAAGTAAACAACATAGTCAAGCAGTGCTTTTTTGTTCACTGGATGTGCAATGCTTGCAATGAAGCTTGAAGTAAGGGAACTTGCCAAAACTCTAGAGAATAAAGCCTGGAAAGATCAAGGTTCACCAGCCTGTTAGCCGGAAAAAAAAAAAAAATAAAATGAAAATCACAAAAATCCTTTTAAGGTTTCAGGCCTGGCTTCAGAGCGCACTCCTTCAGGAAGATGCCTAAGTGCATCAGGTCCCTTAAGGGATGCAGCAAGACTTAAGAACAGGTCTAAGACATGTGACGAATCAAGAACTCATTATGATGCTGCTGTCAGGCTCCTCATCAGATGTGTCCATCTGAGGAGAAAAGCCACCTGCGTGGTTACAGATAAGGTCTAAAATCTATAGTGAAGTCCCTTAAAAACTGCCAGAATTGCAAGAACACTAAGTACTCATCATTCCTCCTGCGGGCTTTTTGTACTGTACTTATTTAAGGAAAAAAAACAAAAAAACAAAAACAAAACACACAACACCCCCCCACCACCAACCCCAAACACCACCACCAAAAACAAATCCCCTCAAAAAACCCAAAACAAAAACTAGTTTAAGTGGTATCTTGTATTTCTGAGAGGTAACTTGTATTTCTGAATCAAATCACAAGTTTAAAGGCTGTAAAAAGGCACCGATTTCTATCTGCGGGGCCTCTTTATGAGTTATCAAGTTCGGTCTTTTTGTCATCACACATTTTCTTTTCAAGCTTTCATGGGGTATGGGGAAAAAGTCATTTCTCAAGCAGAGACAGAACAATGTCTAACCGTGTCAACTGATCAGCAGAACTGACAGATGTCACATACAGATTAACAGGTATGAGATCAAAATTAGGAAAAAAAACTGTCAAGATGTTCTCATTCAAGTAATTACCAAGCACACTGCAGCCAAAACTAAGATTTCCTTCCCTGTCAGTATATGACCTCCCTTAAGTTTCTTGTCAAGAGAGACTTTGCTGCACACTTTACACATTTATAGTTTGGCCTGCTTTAACTTACGTGGGGAGCAAGTGTCACACTTGAGGGATATCATGGAAAAATAGTTAGACAAGATGTCTCTACTTTCTTATTCTTGAAGTTGTACCTTGACTATCTGCTTTCTCTTGACCTGTTAACATGAGATAGAGTAATCTGCGAAGTAAGCTTTGCCCCAAAAATCAGGTCTTCTCAGAAAAGTTAGTGTAACTGCACTGCTGATTAGACAAGTGTTTTATCAATTGCAAGTCCACATTCTCTTCCCCCCCCGCCTTTTTCAAATAATAATAATAATAATAATAATAATAATAATAATAATAATAATGAATACTAGTTAATTATAAATTGCTACAAATCTAGCACAACCACAGAAACAGGCAAAATGTGTAAAAGTCTTAAAGATATGCTTAATGACATGCTGTAAGCACAAAATAACCAAGGCCAGTACTATCTTCACGAGTCTATTTTGCAAGTATAATATCACGCATATCCTTCATTACATTTGCTCATGCATGCTCTTCTTTCCCAGCATAAGTATCTTTGAGATCAGCACTTAACTCCTCAAACACTACTACATCTTCCATCAAGGACTCTGTTGTTTCACCTTCCAATAATATGAAAACAACGTCCTGCCACTCTCCTTTAGGATCAAAAATAAAGTAGTATTGCTCCTATTTTCTGCTACAACGAACAAATCCTACTACTTTGCTTCTGTGCTTTCTCCCTTTTATGCTCCAGATAACTCATTAAAACTAACACGCTCTGCCCCCCATTATAAACCTAATAGTCCAACTTTTCTTCCTTTCCTACCTTCAGCATAGATTAAAACATTACACAGCTAAACTCTTGAATACACTCTAGGCACCAGCTAACTCATTTTTACAGCTGTGCCAATGAATCCTCCAAGAGCAACCACACTACAAGCTCAGAATCCTCCAAATCCAGCAAATAAAAACGGTGATTTTCTTCAAACAGTTCTAGACAGGATGCAAAGGACTGCAAAACTTGCATCTTCACCATCATGAAATAACTTTTTTCAGCACCAGCTTCAAGATCCTCAAGAAATACCTAGTGCGGACTCCAGATTAAAAATATTAAAACTGCTTAAAAATAATGAAAATCACCTGCTGAGAGGGAAAGAAAGAAAATCTAGCTCTCTAGGGGGAAAAACAAAACAAAACCAACCAAACAAACAAAACAACCAAAACCAAAACAAAAACCAGCAAAAGTGAGTATGTTCTGTAATGGAAAAAGTCCCAGGCAGATTCAAGCAGTACTTCAGTACTTTTCCCAATACTGAAGACTCAACAAAACAAACAAACAAGAAAAATCTCACCACAAGAAAACCAACCAACCAAAAACAAAAAATAAAAGAGAAGAAAAGGAAAATAGAAACCCACTATTTTACAAGCCTTCTAAAATTTTAATGTTACAGAGGCGGAAGACTGTTCGTATTTCTGGCCATACCGGCAGCAAGAAGCACAAGAAGGAATTTGCAGTAGTTTGATTGCGTGAAACATCCACCTCAGTTTTGTACACGTTAAAGAACTAGATATTTGTGTAAATAATGAAAATAAATTTGCTAACAATGTTTATGGGCTAATTTCAGTTTTCCTAACACCCCAGAAGCCGCTGTTGCTGTTTATGTCACCACATTGCTGTTCACAGCACGAACAACAAGCGGCTCTCCCAGCCACCACCTAAAGCTGTGGTGGATACATTTTATAAGCAAGCAGGACAAAACCCGACGTATAGTTTAAAAGTGCTAACATGTCACAGAAAGCATTTGTACAATCTTGTTTTCAGAACCGTCACAATATGCAGAGTCTTTGCCGTCAGAAAACTTGGGTCGAGAGGTATTGTACGAGCATTTCAATGGGGCCCATCAGCTATTCTCACAGCTGCTTTGCAACCTGAAGGAAGAGGATTAATGATGGCAATTCTGCTGACGAGGAGACACTGCTGGCAGGAAGAAACGTGCCATCGTGTTACTTTCCAGCTGGGCTCCACAGACAGTGATGTTCCTGTACTCTCTCCTGTCTACAAGGTGCCGTTGACTTCTCTGATCCAATCCCTCAACCTGAGTAAAAAAAGCTGACGGAGGATTTGGGCTTTTCTGTTTATCCAGCTTGTTACTGAAGCATCTTTTGCGCTAGTACTGGTTCTTGTTTCCCCCCTAGATATAACTGTTAGTCTGAGAAATCTGTGCTGTAATCGCTAACAAACGGCCCAGTTACGAAAGCTCTCGCCTTACTGCAGTCAGATGGGGGCAAAACATGGCATCTTTGCATAGGGATTGCTGCGAACACACCAGTGCTGCATACAAGAAATTCATATATACTTGGGACCTTTTTAGATAAAGATATACAGTGCCCTCACAGTACTTTCACCTCCCTATTTCCCCCTGGATTTTTACTTTTTTTTCTGCACATCGTCCCTCAGTCAGTTACAGCAGGTAGCAAAAGTCTTTCATCTTTCACGGACAAGGCAAGGTAGCAGGAGCGAGGAAGTCTGAGGCAGAAGTAACTGTTGTCAAAAACGAGCTTTCATTTTTTTCAAAGCGAAAACCTATCAACCATACTGAGTAAACAAAAACCTGTCACTGTCTCATCATGCCCATAACAGAATCAAAGTGCCGGAAAAGTTCCCGGAGATCATCTGGTCTGTCCTAAAGCTGGGTTATTTATACCTACAGCAGTATGCACTGTAGGGCTAATTCAACCCAGTTCTTACAAGCAATCATTTCACACAACTCAGAATTTAGTCATACAGTGTAAGTGATACCGAGAGGAAGGCCGGAAAGCCCCAGCAGAAACAGGGGCTTGATATTCTAACTCTGGGACAGGATTAACACTTGCATTTCTGAAGGCTGAACAAAAGAGGTGAGAGGTATTTTTTCATTCCAAAATAGACTCCCTTTTTTTTTCCCCCGCTCCAGTGCTGCTCCTTTTTTCTCTAACCTACTCCCTGAAAAACAGAACTTGCCTTTCTGAGGTGATTAAGAGACCACTAAGGACGCCTCGGGCACTCCAGGCCCCTCTTAGGTTTTTTCTGGAGCAGGAGGAGCAGCTTGGGACAGTGATAAGAAAGACAACCAGGGGTAGCTGTTCGGGTATGAAAAAACTAAAAGTTCTGTTAAAAATACAGAAGTCTACGCACCAAGTTTGCTTTGTTTTTGTAGAAATGAAAATCCTCAAGGGGAAACAGAAAATCTATTTACTCTAGACTGACCCCAAATCCCTTCTTTTATTTTTCATTTACAAGAAACAACATACTAAATATAGAATGCAACAATTTTTGGAAAATATACAGACCTGAAAGCTACACGTTTTCGCTCATAAAGCTGGTGGGGAAAGAGACAGGAAGAAAGAGGCAGAAGGAAAAGGATTTTTCCCTCCTCACAAGATTTTCCCTCATTGTTCCCCATCCCAGTCAAAAACTCTACAGCCAAGGAAGCCACCTGGATTTAGATCAGCTCTAACACTGCCACATGCAACCACGTAAGGGGCTCGGTTCACACTCGCTTAAAGATAGGCGTTAAGCCACCGCAGCTTCCTGCGTTGTGCTGTCGCACCAGCCATCGTGACACAAACAGAAAGCGAGGCTGGCTTTGGAGAAGAATCAAACCAGTGGAAACATTCCCACGTAGACGGGGTCCTGCAGATGAACGCAACTTTGTCGGTAACGTGACAGAGGCGTTCTCGCAGCTGCTAAAGAAGACAAGAGCCTTGGCCTTTTTGTGTTGCAGAAGAACCAGCTGTTGAAGCTGAGCCTGTGCCAGCCCAGCCCACCCGCTCAGCACTCGCCGCAGAAGGGCACACACAGTGAAACCCAGAGAGGGAAAGCAGGGGATCCACGCGGGCCATCCTTTGACGCACAGGGGGTACAATAAAGGTTTCTGTTTGTTTCTAGGCCACAAAGCAAGTCAGAATTCGCTTCTGATCCTTTACTTATCACTACCGTCATACAGGTCGTTACGTTCTCTGAGGGATTTTGCTGTCCACGCGCTCCCCGACTAAAGCAAATCTTCAACAAATGGCACTTGTTAGCCGAGGTCCAGACAGCGCCTAAGCTTGGAAGAGAGCACAGCAAATGCAAACAGGCTTGTCCGCATTCGCTTTCCCAAGACCATCCGTACCTCTCACCAGGATCAGCAGGGTCCTTCCTCTGCGGTAAGTACTATTTGTGGAAATCCACGCAGAGCTCTGGGTCCTAAGCGGCCTCTCCTCCGGGCTCTGGCCACCATCCAGCATCTCCCCTGAGGTCTTCAGTGAACATCCCCACAGAGGTGACCCCCTTCTCAGGGGACTCTGAGGAGCCAGCCGGATCCACAGGACGACGGTCCAGCCTTTCCTCTAGAGAGGTGACATCGCGTGCACTTCCCCAGTAAGACAAACCCAGCTGGCTTTCCCCGGAGATGATGTTCCTCTGAAGACATCACCTCCCGCAACAGCAACAGTGAATGACTTCGCAGAAGGTGTCATGCAGGGGGTCCGAAGGCTTCCTTTGCAGATGAATGTGCTACTCTAAATGCATAATGAGGTCTCCTGTATACACACACTGAATTAACTCTTCCCATTGCCAGGCAGCTTGGTGTGATAGCTCCTAAACAACAAACAGGATTTACTCCACCTTTTTGTTTAGCTTGTCTTTGAAGCTACAAACTAGCCGAGCTACCTTACAAGTATTTGTGGAAACAACGCATTGCTCGTGGTAACTGAGCACTTTAAAGTTCATTTAAAATTAGTCTGGGTCTTTGCAAAATTATGCATAGTACCAGTACCAGAGCTTCCTTTCGTTTTCTCTCATGTCTTGCTCCTCTCACAAATGCTGGGGTTTTTTTTAAACTTTACTTCTAAAATATACAAACCATTTTGTAAGCCAAACCCAATGTATTTACCTTTCCCCACACCCAAAGAATTTAGCCTCTATCAGATAAAGAAGGCTCTCTGAAAAGAGTCCTATCTTCTAGCCTGAGCAATTAATCATCTTAGTAACAGCAGACTGTGGAAAAAGTCAAAGAATGCATTTCATAAAAGGAAATCCTGTATTTTACTGTTTCTCTCTTTAGAAAATAAAGAAACAAGCTAAAAAAAAAAAAAAAGACTCAAACTGATGAACTCTGGAACAATGGAACAATGCATCTTCAAAGCTTTTCCCAACCAGCAAAACATACTGGGTGACTAATAAATGTATTCTGTAAGTAGAAGGATTAACTGCTAACGGCAAGTCACAGTTTGTGCACCAGTTTCTTAAAAAGCCATGTTGAGTAAGGACATATTTTTGACCCAATACACTTGCATAAAGATACCACTACCACTTGAATTGATACTGAATACTGAAAAGCATTTCCGAAAAATAAAAATAATCAAGAACTCCAACCAGCAACCAAAGCAAGCCTCACCCTGTGATATTACAGTTGCACTATGCAAGCTCACTGAAATAAGCTGTTTGCTAAAAGGCTATTCAGAGAAGACCATTGTCAGTACTTAATGGCTGACATGGACCATTGAGTAGGCAAAGCATCTATGTTCTGCAGAGTGAAAACTGCTTACCTGGGACAGATCTATTAGGCTGTGCAGCTTCATTGATAGGAACAGAATTATAGACATGACAGTACCACCGAGGATATTAGATCATAAAGGAATGAGACTAAAAGATTACTGTCTTAACTGATGGACTGTTAAGGCCTGGCAAGTCTATTATTTTTTTCCACTCCTGATTTCTTAGCATTGTCATTCCACTGCTAATTACCTAATTAAAGGAGCTGTGTGATATTAACAGCATATCTACTTCTTGTGGAGAGCTGAGAAGACTGAAGATTAAAAACACATGGTCTCTTGCCACCTTTGGAACAATGACAGAAGCGACATTAGCAAAAGAAATAACATGCTTTTTGCTAAAAAGTCCCTAAATTCTCTGTGCCATCAAGTTCACAACCTGCTGACAAACAGAGCACCTGCGACTTACCCCCAGCCTCAGAACACCAAGCAAACACCATGTACAGTGAAACGCAAAGTTTACAACCCCAGTGTAAGGTGAGAGGAGCTAACACTTCATAGGGCAACAGGCAATTCACCTGTTATTTTAGGTACTGCATACCATGATGCACAGTGTCAGCATATAGACGCAAGCTTTTACTTAGCAGCTTGCAAACAACTGTCGATCTTGGGGTGGCTTGATTTACCGATAAGCTTGGGGTGCAGGCAGCGCGGGCCATGAATCCTGGAAGTGAGATTAGTTCACAGGCATAAAATGGCAGAACTTGGTGCACTGCTTGGACTTTAAACACAGCATTTATTAACTGAAGAGCCACGTAAGACAATGCCATGCAGAGGAAACATGAAAAGCTTTCTGGTTTGAACCTCCTCTCTAGCAGTGTGAGTGGGTCAAAAAGTGGGATGACTCTTCCAAAATAGCTCAACTTTCTAAAAAATAAAACATGGATTAGTAGTTTTACAAGTACTTTGTTCCTATCCACTTTCTGCCAATATGATCAATGTCAGCGTATTCCTCAAGCTTGGCCTAATTCACCATATTCTACTAGTGATACTGAGAGGCTTAATTTTTAGATGTTCAACTAGCAGCATCTTAAAAGAATAGATCTCCTTTTGAGAGGCAAAGCAGTAATTGAGCGTTTCTAGAGAGCAAAGAGTACAATACAGGTGCCTCACTAGGGTGCATAAAATTGACACAATGCAACTGTTCTAATTGCTTCTGAAAATGCTGGCCTCAGTATTGAGCAAAATAAGCAACTATCAGGACAGTTGCCCATGTTCTTTTAGCCAAACTTACAAAAATTCCCCTCGTTTTACCTCCTACTATTCCTTTCTATTCCTAATTTCTTCTCTTGCCTTGTCTGCAGCCCTTCCAAAACGCGTAGTCAACACTATCCACAGAGTTATTCAAACACACAAAACCACAGTAGTGGGACAGCTATTGATCCCATCTTCATCATTTTTAGATTGTACTCAAGAACCGAAAAATGGTTTTTACTTTGATTGCTCCACAGCCAATAGCAGGCTTCACAGGTAATGCAGGTAATCATAAAATGTTTCCCTGAATTTCTTAAATACTATGAAATTTTTCATTGTGTTATCACAAAGTCATTAATTTGAGTATGTATCCATTTGAATAAATGGTCAATTCATACCTGAGAACTACACTTTCAGTTTTATACAGACTCAGAGGTATACATTCTACCTTTACCTCTGTCGACTTTAAACTTCAAAGAAATTCCTTCCAACAATGTCAGTTTAATGATGTTCATCATTACCATCAGTAACAAGCTCAGATTCTGGAGTACTGACAAAGCATTACCTCTTCATAGTGCCCCCTAATATTTTTGAAATCTATTGCAGAAACCGATCCTTCACACCAAATGTTTCCACGCATAGCCTCCAAGAGCTGCATTAAAAACCTGTAGCTTATCAATTTAGCCATGCCGAAGACTGTTTTTACAGCAATTTTTCACACTACCTCCAAGGAACACAGCATTTCTCAGAAAACATTCAAATTAACCATAGTCTGGTAGTCCTCAAAGTATGACAAAAAGACAACCAAGCTACAGCATGCTGCTGTCTCAAAAAGGTCCAGCTGCAGGTGACCTTAGAAAGCTCCAGAATGTTTTGTCCAAGCATGAATCATAGAATCACAGAACGGCTTGAGCTGGAAGGGATGGTCAAAGCCCATCAAGTCCAACCCCCCTGCGGTGAGCAGGGACCCCTTCAACTCGATCAGGTTGCTCAGAGCCCCGTCCAGCCGGGCCTTGAGTGTTCCCAGGGATGGGGCTTCTACCACCTCTCTGGGCAACCCGTGCCAGTGTTTCACCACTCTCATTGTAAAAAATTTCTTCTTTATATCCAGTCTAAATCTGCCCTCTTTTAGTTTAAAGCCATTTCCCCTAGTCCCATCGCTACAGGCCCTGCTAAAAAAGTTTTTCCCCATCTTTCTTATAGGCCCCCTTTAGGTATTGGAAGGCCGCAGTAAGGTCTCCCCGGAGCCTTCTCTTCTC
>JAVKLA010000047.1:8755281-8765985 GCA_034782735.1 Sagittarius serpentarius
TTATATACTGGGCATGACGTCCCATGGTATGGAATACCCCTTGGGCCAGTTTGGGCCAGCTGTCCTGGCTCTGTCCCCTCCCAGCTTCCCTGTGCCCCTCCAGCCTTCTTGCTGGCTGGGCAGGAGAAGCTGAAAAGGCCCTGACTTAGTCTAAAGGTGATTTAGCAACAACTGGAAACATCCGGGCGTTATCAACATTCTTCTCATCCTAAACCCAAACCACAGCACTGTACCAGCTACTGGGAAGACAATTAACTCTATCCCAGCCAAAACCAGGACACATATATATTGAATCCAGAAACACAAAGGATAAATAAGAGGGACTTGGATGGGAAACACATCTTCCAGAGGGCTAGTTAAAAAACCCTTTACATTAGCCAATTCTATTGTTTTTTTGAAAATACCTACCTGTCATAATAGCAGTATCAAAAAGTACTTTATGAAGGCAAAGTAATATACTTCTAGTCTGTTAGGCACAACTATTTTCCATTTGTTAAAGCGGAATTTATAGGTGATGAATGTGAGCAGAGGTGTTTGCAGCTGCTTCAGATACCTCCCAGCTCAACTGAGGAGTTCCTAAATGAGAGGAGCCAGTAGGCAGGTACCGTGGAATCACACAAACTCATGAACACGTATGCATATGCTTTGTATACAATGCCAGCATGGTCTGGCAAATACAGCAAACATTTTAAACATATCAGGAGGGGGAATAAAGGAGTTCTTTGGGTTTTGAACCGATGATATCCAAGAAATTTGAATAAAAGCCTGTTTAAGCAACACCTACCCGATATTCCTCTCATTGACCAAGTGGGGGACCAAGGATCTAAAAGCAGAAGTTAGCTGCAAATTCAAGGGCGTAAAGAGCGACTTCTTCACCTACACATGATTTAGCTTGCTGAATTCAAACCCACAGCCATCATTTACACCAAGCACCTTCTAACAAATGTATGCAAACAAGACTTCCCAGAATTGTTATTTCACAATACTAAAAAGCATTTTAAGAACTCGTCTTTCGTGGTGTGGAATAATTACTTGGTGTACGTCAAAATGAGCTGATGTTCAGGGAGATTAACCCAGCCCTGCCAACTGTATGAATTGCATGCTGCTTTGTCTTATTCAGCTTCTGTGCCTTATTTTGAGCACAACTCTAACTGTAATGGCCATGTAAATCTGGATTAAATCCAGTAAAGTTAATGAACGCCATTCAGATTTTTACCAGTTTGAGAGTAGTTTGGGCCTTCAGTAGACAAATGGACCACAGGCTGTGAAACAAGCATGTTGAGAATGAGAAAGTCCATTTGTTTAAGGACGGGGATGAAAACACACATGAACAGCTGCCTCCATCACTCGCCAGTCCATCTAAATGAGGCAAGGTTCCAACTGGAAAGAGTTGCACAAATATATTACAGAACATATGAAAGCACTAAAGGCTCCAGAGACAGCTTCACTTCAGATGTTTCCTGAACTGTAGGGTCTAATTCACAAAACTGGAGCCTGTTCGCAAAATAAAATCCTTAACTTTATAGTTATTTGAGTGAGTATTTCAGTTTTGAAAACTTCCTCCTTGGTAGTCCTCTCTCTCCCTACTTCAGAAAATAAACAGAAATGAACTTAAACAAGGCATACCCAGTTGGGGGAAGGGGAGGATTCTACTAGTTTGTCATTTGCATTCTGCTCTGATTTTCTTTCAATACACACACACACATATATATAAATATATATATATATGTGAGCACCTTTTTGTTTTTTGTGAGCACTTCAGAGAAGACTCAATGTTATTTAGCACCTACCACCCACATTGATCCTGGTACCCAGCTAGAGTTCCTGAACAAGTGGATAGTAAATTGTAAAAATAATACTTCTAGACAAGAAGATTTCAAAGTTAGCAGTCTAATTTATCATTGTTCCTGACGTATTCAGAGCTGTCCATATATTTCTACCATCCTCTTCAGTTAGGTAAACACACTAGCAGAAAAGCACTTTCCAGTGGGACTGTTATAGTAACAGCTGCTTCAACTTTCAGTTTGTACAGAAATTTCAAACAGCCATAGATGATATATGTTTTCAGTGATAACCAGTGAAAAGCCTTGAGCTCAAAAATCTCCAAAGAAAAAATCTCCTGTGCCCTGTTAAGTGATTTTACAGCAGAAAGAGAATTACTCACATGAAGTGCAAGCATTGCCACTTCTAACATGTAGTCTTACGTCCTCATCCTCCCATCCCTAAGCCTGCTTGCTCTCTGCCATCTTAGCCAATTTTAAATCCAGAGGAATAAAGCAGTAACTCACTTCAGTTATGATCCACAAATGTTGTAACACAAGCGATCCATATCCAGCCTGTAAAACCAGGCTGGAACAGCACTTAGCAGTAATTTTAACAGTCTCTCAAAAATTCACATTGCAGGCTGAGAAGCTTATTTAGCACAGTGGTTTTCCTTGGGGGTTGAAGTATTCTGTCTGCAGGAAGTAACTATCCTTAACTGTCCTGTCTGGGCATCTGTCTTGGTTTCGGCTGGGTTAGGGTTAATTTTCTTCTTAGTAGCTGGTACAGTGCTGTGTTTTGGGTTTTGTGTGACAATGATGTTGACAACACGCGGATGTTTTAGTTGTTGCTAAGTAGCGCTTATCCTAAGTTAAGGATTTTTCAGTTTCCCGTGCTCTGGCAGCGAGGAGGGGCACAAGAAGTTGGCAGGGCGCACGGCCAGGACAGCTGACCTGAGCTAGCCAAAGGGGTATTCCATACCATAGAATGAAACGTCACGCTCAGTATATAAACGGAGGGGAGTTGGCAGGGAGGCGCGGACTGCTGCTCAGGCATTGGACTGGAAATCCATCGGGGTTTCCCCGTGCAGGTTTCAATAGTAATACTAAAATATAACAACAATAATTAAGAATAATAATGAAAATGAACATAAAAAAAGAAAACACACAGGAAAAGACAAGTGATGCACGCTGCAATTGCTCACTGCCTGCTGACCGATGCCCCAGCAGCGATCCGCCCCTCCCAGCCAACTCCCCCCAGTTTATATACTGGGCATGATGTTTCATTCTATGGTATGGAATACCCCTTTGGCTAGTTCGGGTCGGCTGTCCTGGCTGTCTCCCCTCCCAACTTCTTGTGCACCTGCTTGCTGGCAGAGCATGGGAAACGGAAAAATCCTTAACTTAGGATACGTGCTACTGAGCAACAACTAAAACATCCGGGTGTTATCAACATTCTTCTCATACTAAATTCAAAACACAGCGCTGTACCAGCTGCTAGGAAGACAATTAACTCTGTCCCAGCCAAAACCAGGACAGCATCTCAGCAGCTTAAAATACCCTGAACCTGTGTCTGTACATGGAAACTAAAAAAAAGAAAATTTCTGGGAACTTTCTACTACTTATGCACCACTAGCCAAGTGTCAATCCTTTGTAAAAACAGCCCACAACTCTGTTTATAGTAAAGTAGCGCCAAAACCGGATACAGCTTTGCGAGAGAGAAGACCTACTGACCAGCATCCATCACGGGTGCCAGTACAAACTGCTACCATTAGCAGCCAGTACAGCGGGGTCAGGGTGCTCTTGGAGTGACCCCGGGACATTCATGCCAGGGCCCAATACAGAACTGCAGCAGTCTACCACAGGAGCTCTGGTTGTGGATTACGTTTTGGAGTAATCTCATTTTCCTGCAGATACCTTTTCGTATCATACCAGGGAAAGGAAGAAGAATATGACGCAGTAGCGGATGCATGAACTCTTCTACGGCAGGAGAAAGAGCAGTGGGAGCAGCTTTCCTGATAACAGTAAACCTGCTTTGATGAGGATCACACAATACATGCAGTTTGGTCACTATGCCACTGGGGCTGTCCTCTCCCAGCTAATCCTGGGATACTATACATTGAGCAACACAAATTTTCCTGAGATTTAGGAAGACGAGAAGTAGCAAAGCAAGCATAGGGCCAATACTCCAGTAACTAAGCGTGGTGAGCAACATCCTTTCCTCTTTACTCACTGAATCATTAATTCAGATATCTTCAGTATGTATTAGCAATGCCCAAGAAGAAGAAGCAGAATACACACGAAGTTCTTTTCTGCTAAAAGTTGTCAAATTGCAAATAACATATTTGAAATACCAGTGATCTTAGTGTAATGCAGCTCGTTGAATTAATCGCTAAACATCTGAATGTTTCAGAAGGTACTAAGAGAGCAAGAGACCATCCCACTAATTCAATAAGCTTTGGAACAAGTCCCAAAATCATTAATACTTAAGAAATTTACCTATGCTCAAACATTCTTATTCAATTACTCAGAATTCAGAAGCTGCGTCAAGAAGAAAAAAAAAAACTCTCTCCAGCAGCAAAACTCAACACAGAGTTTTGCTCTGCAGTCCATGCTATACTTGTTTGGTTTGCTGGGTAACAAGTGCAGCAGCTTGGGTCATTCAGTACTGCAAGTTCTCTAAGTCAGAGTGATGCTCAATGAAGTTTTTCAGTAAAAACTATGAGTTCCTTAAAAAACAAGTGCAGATATACATTAATGCTGCCCACCAAGAAAGCACTGAGGTTTTGCAGTCAAGTTAAAACGGCTGCATAAGGGAAGATTAATTTTATATACTTGCAGTGCCTTCTGCAGGTATCGTAGATTTGAAACATCGATACGCTGTTGGAAGCAATTTGACAAGTCATGAGAAGGCAAAAAAGGAGCCATAAACCAAGCACTGTAATCTGTTGACAAAATGGATAATAGCTGCTCTGCTGGATAATAATGAACTTACCAGCACATTAGCAGATCGTCTTTCATCCAAAGGATCTTCAGTCAGCCACAGGCAAACTATAATCCACATCTCTGTATCAGACTATACACACAAATTACGCATCTCTACACCACGTGCATACGCACGCACACGCTCCCTTTCCTCAAACTACAAACTACAACTGCCGAAACAGTCACCAGTAGAGCAAGTGCTTCATGGCACAGCCTTCTTGCATATTGAATCCACAGACTTTCTTCAACAGCTGCCAGATTCACCCCACATTCACTCAGCAGGATGTGAACCTTGCTGTTTAAATGGTTTTGAGTGAGTCAGAAAAGAATCTGTCCAGTTACAGTTCTGCTCCAAAAATAGCACTGTGCTCATTCCCAACCATTTCAGCAAGAGACGGGCCGGGTACGTTCCAAGTCTTAGCCAAGAAATTATCTGCATCAAGAAGCCGTACTAATCGGTGTTTACTGTATTCAATTCATTCCAGCTGTAGGGAGATACAGACCAAACGAAGAAGAGATGGTTCCACCGAGTAGCACCATTCTCTCTGACTCCAGGAGACCCTGGTATCTTAATAGCCACAAGTGGCTATGAAAGTCAGCAAAGGCATGTACTTATGGTATTAGTTCAGCTCTAAAGGTCTAGTTTAACCTTACCTGTCTAGGTATAACGTCTTACCTACATTCAAGTCTTCTCACTTCTTTCTACTAAATTAGACACAGTTCTTTTCTCTCCCCATAGAAGTATCACAAATGCAGTGGTTTAACACTTCAGAAGTCTCCCACGTGGCTTTGAACAAGTCAGATAAGGTCAAGTTAATTTTTATTCCCTAAATTATTTAATTTAGTCTTTCAAAGCTTGTGACTATATTTAAATATTTGGCCAAGAAATTCTGACATTTGAAAACTGGACCTACGAGTGGAACACTGGAAAAGATGTCAGTGAACATGACGTTGAAAAAAACCCATAAATTTCAAACCCAGATTACAAGTCACCATTAATGGATGTAATAATCTACAAATGTTAATAAAAGACTAAGCTCTCCCCTGAAGCAAGTCCACATCAAGAGGCGTGACTGTATACTAGGGGGAAAAAACAAGATTTACAAGGGATCTTACCATTCCAGGGCTGACAAAGTTTTCTCTTTTCTGTAATAGAAACAGACGGATTGGAAACATTTATCAAGTGTAGGACACCTAATCAAAGATCTGTTGTCAGACCTCTGCTCTCTGAGCAGTCAGAATAAACCAAAAGTAGCAAGCAAAATGTTCTCCTGAACTCAGTTAATTCCAGTTATGTTGTTCTCTTTCTTCCGTGACAGGCTAACACTGAATAAAACATTTAAGTTTTTCAAGAAAAATCTTAAGAAAGGACTAGCTGACAAAAATAAAGACCTTCATTGCTGTAAACCAATACATCAAATTTATTGAAATCCAAGCTGAAGGTGTACAGAAGTCTCAATCTGTGCACCTATAGGGACTGAAAATACACAAGAGTAGATATGGCATAAACTTAGGTACAAAAGCAGATAGTTTCACATTCAAATAAGCAAAACCACTAATTTAGTGAGATCAGATACAAGGCAACAAAAGTAAATTTTTGAGCTTTAAAAAGAAAAATAATAATCAAACATGTTCTCAAAATACAAATAAGATACGCTTTCCTAAACAGCTGAATATCTTTAATATCTGCTGGACAAAAGAGGGTAATGCTAAGAAAGTCACTCTGACTATGCATGTATTCATGGGTAGGGACGGGATGATACAACATACGACAGCGTGCCCCGCGCACTGTGCAGTAGGTCAACAATGGGAAAATAACCCTATTGCTTCCTCTGTCACATTCATTCATTATTATACATCAAAACCACGTCTGACAAAAAGCTCACTGAAGAGGATAGCTGATGCCTTAGAAAATATATATTCTCTAAGTGAGAAAGCTGAGCTGTAGAGACAATCCCTAGTTGAGCTGAGCTGCATTCAAGAATAATTTCGTTGAAGTTAAGTGACAGGTTTTTCTGTCTTAAAATAACGATTAAATGACAAATGTACTCAGCAAAACAGATTTGAGGGTCATACAATGAGTGACAGATGCAACCAACACTCAGGAAACCCCAAGGCCAAAGACAGTGCACTACCTAACTTTTTTAAAGTAAATTTCATATTCTTCCAACATCCTGCAGCCATTTCATCAGCGTGGCTAATATGAAGCATGCCTCCCTTGCTCACCAGGAAACAGAGCATACGTATTCAATAGGTATGTCAGGTGGAATCACGGGTGTTCCAGGCAATAAAGGTGGTGGCATGCCAGCTCTGCTAGAAACGTGGTTTCTTGTAGGAGGCACATTAGTCTCAAACTGAGAGACAGCGAAAACAAATTTTCCTGCACGAAAGCATAAAAACCAGCCCTCCCAACCTTTACATCTTTTTTTTTTTTCTTTTTAACCACAGATCCACTTTCAGAAAACAACCTAATTTTTGCTTTTATGTTTTGAAGTGAAGTTCAAGGTAAGGCAGTGCAGTGTATCTTGGTCTGGTACAAGACTGAACACAATGTGGCATTTACAGGTTTGTTGGAATTCAGCACTTCTCGGGGAAGCATTTCACTTCAGTACCTACTATTGGTTCTGAAAGACTGGTGGGATAGCGTGATCCTGCTCACCACTCAAAGCTACACACCCTGGAATTGCCATAGTTGTCCAAGATGGTATGACCTCTCCTTTAGCCTGACTTCAAATTACTTTTGTATCAAGAGAGTGACAGGTGGCACCATTCCCTTGTATAAAGGCTAGTGGATGACTTTTGGCCAAAATGCCCACCATTGAACCTTGGGTGATTTGCCACACCACATTCTGAACTCCACCAGAACGCTAGGACTAGAAATCAGAATTTTGATCGCAGAAGTGTCACCATGGCTTTCAATAGCTAATCATCTGAGCTCTTCACAGGCCTTTCAGCTTTCTGTTTTCCATGCCCTTCAAACAGCAAAGGTAGTGAGGAAAGAACAGTTTAGTAAGAAGTCTCTCTCAGAGAAAGAAGCTGAATGAACCTCCATCTCTAAGACTCAAGCCAGCACTCTAGCCACTGAGGCACCCTTCCTCTCTGTTCCCCTCTGCTGAAAACTCTTGCCCTAGAAGAAAGTCTTTCACTAGCAGTTAATTTACTTGCCTTAGATTATGCTATTTCAAAGTGTTACCTTCACACAAAGGAAAGTTTCATGAAACCACTCATGAAAACCACTCGGTTGCTTCTGCACTTCTCACTCTGAAACTCTCTGCCTCACTGGGATACTGCCGTAGGGGCATGTAGCACCAAAGCCAACGCTGAATGTCACTTACTCCCTTGGCAATGACAACTGCAAATGCAAAAAAAGGCCAATTGTGTGTTGACATTGTGTCCAATTCACACATTTATATGCCTCATTTGCTGGACTCACTATTTGCATTCTTTCAAATTGAGACTGAAAAAGGGTGGTTTCATTTAGGGAAAATGGAATTAAAACAAAAATAAGTGCAGCTGACTCAAGGGGGAAAAAAAAAAGATGGAAAAAGAGCTTATTCTTGAAGTGTCAAGACTATTTATCTGCTTTTAAACTTTCTGGCTTATGATTTTTTTCAGAAGACTAAGTCAAAACTCATATCAACATTCCTCTTAAGTCATACATTTTATGGAAGCAAGTAGTTATTTAATATCATACTTATTACCACTGCCCATGAGAGCTGATTAAAAGCCATTTGGTCTCGTGGCAGCCCTTAAAGTCAGGTTTTGTCCTGTACTGGTACAGGAGAGATTTTGTAAACTTGCATGAGTGCTGAAATCCCGGCCTGGCCTGTAAGAAACTAAGTTCAAACAGTGTCTCATTGCCAGAGGCAGGAAAATCTATGCTAAAAATCTTTGACTGAAGCTGAGCAAGAGCTTGAGTCTGTGTATCCCAAATCCCAATACCCAACCATCAGACTTCTGCTTCCATCTTGATTTACTGAAATCTCTACTCTTCATGCCTTCTCAATATTACCTAGTAATTCCACTCAGATCAAGCCTAACTTCAAGATCTGAGAGGAAAATACAATTTCTTCACATCTGTTTTACATAACACTCCTTTAACAGGACTGTGTATAAAAGTAACAGTATATAAGCACATGGGTCTATATGCTAGGCAGAGAAGGAAAATCCCAAACCGTAACACTAAATTTCATGAGCAGGGACCTAAACTGAGAACTCGAACAACAAATCCTGATGCAAAAAATGAAATGCTGCTGAAGAGCCTTTCTGACAGTGTAGCACTTAATTTCAGTCTACACCAGTAACTGTGAAACCCCATGTCCTTTCATCAGGCCCTAACTACAGTCAGCCCACAAAGCACAAAAAAAAAAAAAGAAATAATTTTAACATGATTCTCCCCAGTGTCAGTTTGCTGAGGACAACGATCATATAGCTCCAATACATCACTGCAGTCCCAACTGCATGGTATTTTTGCAATTTGTTAACACAGTCGTCTTTGAGGAATAGAAGCACCGCCTGAAAATCAAGATGTAGTGAAAATTCTGTCTTGGAAACTCAAATTGTGTTTTAAATGATGTCGTTTGGTTTTGTTTTTTAAATAGAAGAAATCTACTTCGGAGGTGAAGTTTTGAAAGGCATAAACTGATACAGAAAGAAGAAAAATTTTATGTAAGCTTTCAATCACCCCTACAGTCAATCCAACCCTTTAATGCTTCCTCACCAACACCTACAGTTTCCTAAACCTGGTTTCCTCTGGTTTAGGAAACTATGGTTTCCCACTGTAGGAAAATTACGAGGATTTCTTCTAATGCAACACTAATCTGTGCCAAGAAGCAGCTTAGTATGGAGCTGCAATAAAATCTGTTAACTGGTTAAGGAACAGAGTATCTTTATTTCCTCTAATCAATGTACGTCTGCATTTGATAGCCTATCAAATTTTTATTGAAGATGGACCATGCTGGGTTTTTTTTAATAAAGACACTGCATAACAAATTAACATTTTAAAGAAATCTCAAAGCAGTTGTTTTCAACACATTTTAGAGCATTAATATTTCCTGTTGCGTTCAATGAAAACAATGAGGTTTACACCTCTGATGTTTTTAAACATTTTAGCCATTCTTTATTTCTCCACACATCTGCAAACAATTATGCTGAAAAGAAAAATACATTCAGGAGCTGTTCATACTGTCCACAGCTGAACTCATTACCTTCAACACCATCTTCCCAGTTCCAAAAGAAAGAGGTAACTGACAGAAATAAACAGAATGAAGAATGAAACGGATGCAGGCTGAGACAGACTGCAAACCTTGCACTTCGATGAAGGGGCTTATTGAAAAACTGAGAACACAGCTGAGAGCCAGCCACTGGCACATTAAACTGGTATTAATCAAGCTGAACTTGGTAACAAGGAGAGAAGTTAAGTTTTACTCTCCATCTCCAATTGAACAATAACAGAAGCATATGCTTGAACAAATAGCATCTTTTTAATTGTATTTGCATTCCACTCATTATATCTTAGTGAAAGAAAGAACACACATCTGAGAGCTAAATCCCAGCCCAAGGTAGGTTCTTTATAGCTGGTCATAGGGAATTATCAGCAAAATCTCCCTCATTAAGCTCTAAATGACCAAGCAAGGACCCCAAGCAGCAGAGAACCAAGTTATAAGTATCTGAAGCAAGAAGAAAAGAAAAATCTGTCTATATTTCTCATTGCAGAAAAGGTCCAGCAGACCACCTGAACACAAGGCCATGACAAGGGCTAACCCAATAGCAGGTCAGTAGTTAGAGATGTCTTCCCTCTGTGCAGTACCTACAAACACTTACCTGGTGTCGTGGTTTAACCCCAGCCAGCAACATAGCATCACGCAGCCGCTCACTCGCTCCCCCCCCCCCCAGTGGGATGGGGGAGAGAATCGGAAAAAAAGTAAAGCTCGTGGGTTGAGATAAGAACAGTTTAATA
>JAVKLA010000047.1:8768917-8793374 GCA_034782735.1 Sagittarius serpentarius
TCCAGAGCACGGAACACAGCACTGCTTCCCACACGCACAGGCCTTCAGTCTTGGGAAGGCTCATCCAACAGAATATCTCACCAGGCTCCTGACAGACTCAGGAATTTATGTGCCAGTACTGCCACTACCAACTTCCGTTAGCCAAAGAGATAATAAACAATAAGCACCATATGATTCCCGAAGGCAGAAGGAAAATGAAGTCAATACTTATTTCTGTGAAAGTGTCACCATCTTCACGGAGAATCAGCTGCTGGTGGCCATCAGGTGCTCACCGCTGCTGTTCAGCACGCAGCGCATTACCCAGTAACAGGGCAGAGAACAGACAGAGGCGTGCTTCCTAATGACTTCCAATCCCCGTTCATTTCCAAGCAAACACATATACACCAAATGCTGCACTTCCAGGTTTCTCTGCAATTCATTGATGTCCGTTCTCTTAACCAAGTAAGGCATTCTGCAATCAGGCAACAAATTTAAAATAGAAAGCTCGCCCAGCTTTCCTTAGAAGCCTTTATTTTTATCTCTGAGCAGAAGTCACGAGTGTTTGGGGTTTTTTGTTTGGGTTTTTTTAAGATCTAGGAAGTAATTAGCTGCTATTCCCAATACTTTTCCCTTCACAGCAAGGCAGTTGTTATTTCTTACATAGCTGTATTATGGCTATGCTCAGGGATACTCTTTGGTATATCACAGAACCCCGTTTATTGTTCTCACTTTTTCCACAAGCTCTTCCCTACCACATCAGTTTAAAAAAAGAAAGGAACTGAAGTCATATCCTTGGCCACCAGACACCACGCAATACCAGCCGTCACAGTCATAAGCAAAACTCATCAATTTTCATACAAATCAAACAGCTGCAAAAGAACAGACATCTAAGCCTTTACCTATCATAATCTGGTAACAAATATGTTAAGCGCACATAAACATAATTGTTAAAAGGCTGCAAATCATGAAGTATAAAGGGATTTGGGCATCTTTCCTCATACACGAGCCATTTTCAAATTACACCCCGACCACATGCTGAAATTTGGAATAGGAACTTCACAGAAGTGCTGATAAGAAAGAGCCAAGCACAGCTTCATCAGATTCATGGGTTCAATTCAATACTTATGGCTAATGCAAATTTTTCTACCCATATGTATGTTTATATTGGAAGAACTCTACTTTTCAGATGCATAATATTCTGCATGTTGCTTTCTTTGGATGCAATGCTTCAAATGTGATTTTGCCTATTTCACAGAATCTACTTTTCTGTTTCAAAAATTTCCCTTTAACAGGGATTAAATGATGATTTAAATGAAAAAAGATGACAACAAAGGAGTGCCCCATATACCCGCATTTCCTCACATTCAGAATCACCATGTAACTGCAGTGATTATCCTGACCTTGTAATTCAACTTAGCAAGCATGCCAACAGAAAGAAGTCTTGACAAGTTATCCCTCCAATTTGATATTTTGGATCAAATAGTGATTTGGTGTTCATTTACATCTTCTCTAGTCACATACAGTAGACAGAACGACACCAGTGTTAGTTCTTACAGCTTTTTTTCACAACCATTGATTGAATCAAATGACGGGGGTAAAACAGCATAGTACCGAAATCTTCTGGCACAGTTTTACTGAAGACTATGAACCACATAGTCTGACAAATTTAGTCAGTGGGCCAAACTCAGTATTGCAGATATTGATCAAATCTAGTACAAAAATATGTATGCCTTCAGCTTACCCAAGGAATGGGCACAGACACGGCGTAAAGAAAACAGGTATTTACTGCCACCTCCCAAGCATCATGTCACACCATGGTTATCCAGCAAATTTCAAGCAGTCACACCGCAGAGTCCATTTTCAGTGTCACCATCTACAGAATGCCCTACATTTGATATTACATAATTTCCCAAGACAGACTTGCTAGTGTCTCCACATTAATGAACAACGAGATCTCAGAAGAAAACGTTTGGGGATTTTTCCATTTGGGGAAACAGTAATACACATTCAATAGCTGTCACTTATTTTCTGCAGAGCTTCAATGCTTCTAAACATGATAACAAAAACATTTTCATGCTTAAAATTAATAGCATGTGCAGGTGTCTGTCTGGATTAGGCCAAAAGCATGGTTAAACCATGTAAAAGGGTCACTGGCCTAACACACATACAAAAGCCACCAAGGCTTTTGGGAAAGATGCAGGATTCCCAAGTTACCATCATCACAGACCCAATCACGTTTTTTGTTTCGCAAAAGATACACTAGCATCAATGATATTATTCAGTCAATTAACGTGATCATTTGACTCTGCACATTTAACATTCTGCTAGCACGTTCAATTGGCCATGACAACTTTTCTCCTAAAAAAAAAAAATAAAAAACCCCACGTTTGTGTCCAGTTCAGCATAAGCCCATCATCTTCCTCTCTAGAGATACTTCTACTTCAGTGACAAGCAATGAGTTTTTTTCTATCCTAGGCCACTGGTTTTGTGTTCTAGGGTGATGCTCATGAGCTACTTGTAAAAGGCCCAGAGATAACCAAGAAAAACAATCTTATTTCTACTGAAAATTTATGTACAAACCCATAGAATAAAATTTTGAAATAAGTGCAAGAACAGTCCATTGCTCAAGCAGACAATAGGTAAAATGCTCTGCGCACCACCTTGCTCTAAGGTGGTATAACAGTAAAATGTATAGTTTCACTACTGAAGGAAGACATCTCCAGCCATGGAGGACCACATCCATATTTGCATAATTGCCCATTTGTAATAGGGCCATGTTCTGCAACTAGTACATGTTTTGAACACTTTTCCGCAGCTGTAGCCTCATCAGAATCAAATGTGACCTTCTAAATATGCTCTAACTCTTCTAACATTATTCAGAAACAACTCCATTTAAATCAGCAGAGTTGCCTGCAGACCAATGTGCTGGTGAGCTGAATAAAAGAAACAGGCCTTTGCATATCTAATTGTTTAGTACTTCGTATCTTAGAATGAAAATAGGATAGAAGCTCGTGTATGAATTATTCCTCCCTACAGGAAAAACAATGTTGTGATTCAAAAATGTTCAATTGAGTTTAAAAAAAAAAACCACCAAAAACACAAATTTTTTTTTTCCTAAAAGCACTATGATTTCAAGGAATGTATAATTGCTTCACATTTATCTTCTGCATGCAGAAAGATGCAGGACTGATGGACTGAATGCCAAAAAGCTTGAGCCACTGACTTCAAGCAATCTAGAAATTCTTGTGGAATCTTTAAAATCATGAATTACTTAGAAGGCTTCCTCTTCCCTCCACCTCTTCGTATTACAAATTGAGAATAACACAGAGCTTGATCTCATAAATGACAAGTCAACAATCCCAAAGAAATGGCTGGCCAAAAGACAGCCCAAACCTCTCCTTCAACTTACAGTTAACAAAATCATACAACCCATCTTCCAGATGAAGCGGGCAAGAGAGAAGTTGATTCCCACACTTGCCAAAAGTTAGGGAGGGAGAGAAGAAATCTAGAAGTGCACCTGCAGATCTTGCAAAAGCATTTGCGAGGATTTATTGATGTTACACATTCTACCAAAGCTCATACTCCCACATATTCAGAAATTGAACAAAATTCAGAAACTTGCTGGACAACAAAAAGAAAATACAATTTAAATAAGGAATAAATTGCTAAAAGAATGGTTAATAAAGGGTCAGATTTGAATGGAACAATGAAGTTAGTCTGCTCTTAGACTTTACATAAGCAAACCTGAAAGTTCAGATCAGATGCACGCAGCAAGTTCTCCCACGTGAAGCAGGCACGACCCGACATAGGTGCCATGTCAGTGAGTGTTGCCAAGGGAGCACTCACAAGTCTGTAAGCTGGTTTTAATCACTGTGTAATTAGTTTGTTGGAAATTTGGAACTATTTGACCTACACGCATATACCCCTCCCAAGTTCATTGAGGCAGAGCAGCTTCTGCAGGCTCAGCAGCTGAGATTCGGAGGAAGAGAAACAACGACCGAAGATTTTCTTATTTTGTTTCCAAATGACACACTGAGGGTGTGGACAGGGGTAAATATCTTGAAGAGCAATGAAAACAACAAATCCGCCAGACTGATTTAAAACATTCATTTTTGGGTTTTGAAGCCTTGCAAAAGGCTATAACTTATACAGTAAGAAAACTGTCAAAATATTCCTATGTATTTGGTTCTCATGAGATAATGATAAATAAAATTACTGCTTCCAAGATACATACAGTGTCGCAACTCCTGTGCCAGGGAGTAGCTTGTTTCAGGGACTTAGACATCACTACCTAGCCAAGAAAAGTACAGAGATATGGGAGGTTTCCCCAGTGCATACACTCCACCTTTAAAAAAAAGCAAGGTTGTTTTTACTTAGACATACATACAATGATTTCAGATTCTATTTGCTCTATTCTATTTTATCCTTATCTCTCCCACACCTCAGAAATGTCTACCCAAACACCAAGATGAAGCAAGGAACTGTCTAGTCAACCAATGTAGCCCAGGTGATAAAGCATAGACAAAAAGCTGTTTTCCTGCTATTTGCTATGGCTGCTCCCTCTCTCCCTATCTGAACGCCATTCCAAATAGAAGCATATAAACCATGTCCTGCCCCCTCCCAAAGAAAAATCAAGAACACCTCTTCTCCAAATATCCTGGACAACAAGAAAATAATGAAGCTTTCGTGAAAACCTCTGAAAGTACTTATGTGCAGGGCAAGACTATCTCTAAAACCATACAGAAATATCTAAGATTTTGGCACTTAAGAATTCAGTTTCACTGCACAGGAGTGGTCTGGCCAACGATTAAACTTTCAAGTTCTTCGGAGTATTGGGTTATCCTCTTCGTGACTCCTAATTCGTAAAGAAGCAGAGTTACACAGGAAGCTTTTAATCAAGAAGTGCATTATGTGAGATGGTGACAATCATTTCACCTGCTACTGCACCTTTCCTAAAGTGCAGGATTGGGGGGGGGGAAGCTATTTTCCTAGTTCTGTTATATCTTAACTAGATTGTAATTAATAATCAGAAAGATGTAGCTTTTATCATTTCTTTTTGTCAAAACTATTCTGAATAATCAGTAGCCATTGTTAACTGTCAAATGCTCCTGAAGGCATAGCTGAGGACAGGATAAATGATCCTGATTATCCTGTCTCTCCCAGACATCCAAAGCAGGCAATTCTGTCACGCAGTGTGATAACCAGCATCTTGTAAAAGAAAAGGAAGGGGGAAAAAAAAAAAACAAAACAAGAAAAACCAGCAACAAAACCCAACAAAAAAAACCCAGAATGTTAGCTAATTGGACACATTTTCATCCGTCAGATGTGGAGATAGCCAGTTCAGAACGAGTCAAGACTTGCAGTTAATTTGTCAATTCCTTTTGTAGTGGGAGAGATCATCACTAACCTTCTGAAACATCATTATAAAAGTATGAACTATGGTACAGACAACAGTTTATTGATCTAAGATTAGGTAAAATAAATAACAGTAGCAGATTAATTTCTAGTTTCACAGTTACCATTGCCCCTTACTTTTCCTTTTGTTTTCCACCACATCTCTCTTCTCCCAGCTCTCATGAATTCTATAAACTGCTTCATTCAGAAAACACCACATCAAAGCCAGCTCTCTTCCCACTCCCAGCACCAAGCAAAAAGGAAAGGAGCACAGGCACTCCATTAACATCTGCCAACTTCCTCCAGGCTGCTTCAGGTACAACAGATTAAAAGCAAACACTCGCACAAAGACTTCTCAGCAAGCAGTTCTTAAAGAACGTGAATTAAAATGGTTTCTTCGTGGATGGGACAGCAGTCTTAAAACCAAGAAACACAAATCTGAGACATCACCCAGTTATGAAATATTTATCCCTGTTACACCTCAGTGAAGTTACACGCCACTGAAAACGGTCCTAGCTATTAACGGGGCAGATTCTTGCACTTCAAAAGCACCTCGCTGATCATCAAATGACTTCTCGCCACCTGGCAGGCAGACCCTGCAACGCCCAGTGCAGTAACATGCCAGCTCGATTCCTTTTGCAGAAGGGGTTAGGGCCTTTCAAAAAGCAGGGTTAGCAGAAACTTCTCTCTGGTCATTTCCCCTTCCCGGCCACTTTTTTTCAAAAAATATGTAACCAAAACAACCAATCAGCCATTTGACAGAATTTTCTTTTTTGTGCAAAGGTTTCAGTTTTCCAGTCATTCCTCCCACCAAGTCAACTCTAATGTAACTTTTTTCATTCTGAAGTCAGCACTTGGCTTCAATTAAAAATAATGACTCAACCTGAAAATGTTGCAATGCAAAAAACATGGATTTAAAGACCAAATGGTTTCAAATTGTGCTGAGATTGTCCAAACTAAAAAAAAAAAAAAAACAAACAAAAACAAACAACCACAACGAATTTCTCGCAAGAGCCGATCTTTCCAGACCATGCAACCTCAGGGGCTTCAGTGCTATCCTCACTATCACATGTAAGCCTGAATGAACTCTGGAAACCCCTGACCATTCCATAAGCACCAACTCAACTTTTAAGAGGTGCTCAAATAATAGCACGAAAATAAGGAGGGAGAGAAGGTTAAACTCACGCAGTGTCACAGGAAAGACTCTGTGAAGATGAAGAGTTCATAGAGGTGTCTGCTTGCTTTCCATCTCTCTCTCTCCAGATGAAGTTTTCAGGCAGCAGTCTCATACCCCTCGACAACACAGCACTACGCTGAGCCAATGTCACCACCGAGTTCTTACCAGAAATTCACTTTTGAACAGGATAGCCCAGTCATCCCCACTTTCTATGCTTTGGTTCAATTCCTGAAGTGGTCGTAGAGCACATGAGCTGGATTTCTTTCAGGTGAAGTCAAACCAGAGGTGCAACAACTGCTTCTGGGTGCTCAGTCCACAGGATGAGACTAGAATAGTCTCAGGTAAACTCCCTACACATGCAGCACGGGTACTAGATCCTCTGCACCAAACTTTTTGCCTTCAAGATCTACTGAAAATGAGCTCCACTACTTCCCAGCATATACACAGGCAGTAAGGGTTCCCCCAGAAGCAAGTTACTTGTGTCCTCAACCACCAACATAAATGAAATTTTTGAAATGCTCTCACTGGAGAATTTCATTCTTCCTAGTTCCATAAATCAATAAGGTCAAAACCAACTGCCCTAGATAGTTATTATCACAAAGAATAGCTATACATGTTATATTTTCCGAAGCAGAAAACTGCACTCGTTCTTTTTGTCTCCCTGCCAGAGGCAAGAAAAGGTTAACTTCACAGTCCTGCTCTAAAAGCCAAGCTGAATTTTTTGCGAGCTCTGCACCCCTCACCAGTGAGCAGCAACTCTATAGCTCGTGTCTGTTGTTTTAAGCCAGTGGCAAATCCAGCACTGCAAAGGGGAACATATTTAACTAATTGACAGTAGCAGAAATTGAAGGGTATCTGTAAGTCCAGAGAGAAAGTGCTGAAAGTGCAATTTTCACTTCACCTGTCCTACATTAGTGATTAATTTTATGTCAACTGCAGTAATTGCTGCTCATGTCCTCACATCTTCATCGCAGCTGGAGGAGAACAAATTCAGAATTAAATATTTACATGAGACAAAACCTGCTTTAGATTGCCACGGTATAACCACCAGTTAGTTACTAATTCAACTGCACTTTAGTTCGAACATATACCTTGAACTAAACTTAAAGCTTTCAGCCATTACATACTTACATATATTCTCAAAATATGAGCTTTGCACTTTTAAAATTATGTTTATCATAACAGAAATCCTCTTTGCTTCATTTCTAGAATTCCAGCTATTTGAATCAAATATCTAAAGGTTCTAAAAAAGGGAAGAGAAAGCCAACCATGTCCTTCAAAACACACACCTGTGTTTTACAAAGCCTTCATTGAACAAAAATGCTTCTAGTCCCAAACACTATAGTTTCCTAAAAGACATCTGGCTTCCTTAAAAATAGGTACCTGGGCTAATAATCTTTTTAAATTCCCAATTATATGCCGTTTTGTGGTAATCTGGAACATGCAAAGGCAATTGTTAAATTCTGAAGTTTCAAAACTATTCTAAACTTGGCCGGCCAAGTGAAACTTGTGACATAACTGCAGTGCTTCCTGGCCTGCGGCAGCACGGCAAGAACGAGGCCAACGGCAAGCGTCACATCAGAGTTAGCAGAAACTTAGAGGCAGCAACGGAAATAATTTTTCAGCCTTTGCCAACTAGGGATTTAGTTTCCATTAGAAAGGAAAAAACGAATCAGTCAGTAGTGACAAACAGAGCTGACTAACGGGCATATAATTCTGCAACAGAAGGTGTGTTACTTGCCCATAACGTATTAAATCAATAGCTAAATGACTCGGTCACAAATCAATACAACTAACTCAGTTGTTCTTACTCATACATAAACATTCCAGATGATTTAAAATACGGCACTAGATTTACCTTGTCAGGGCAGAGTTTCGGAGCAGATGAAGTCTGCGTGGTGCTCACGCTCCCAGAGCTCCATCTCCAAATCTGGAAAGCGAAGTGCTAAGTGACCAAAGCCATCAGGCTATTACCACATAAGAAATATTGCATTTTACCATCCAAAGCTGGTTGTCTGGAGGTCTTTATATGCCCCAGTACGACAGATTTCATTTTCCTCATTTTCTTTATCAAGCAAATTGCTATCGTCTTAGAAACTGAAGATCATCTTTGCTCTGGCCAACCGTGCAGGTTAAAAAAAAAAAAAAAATTGATCATGGACCAAAAGTTGGTCCACATTTTGCCACAATTGCAGAAGTTATTCAAGAACATGCTTAACCTGTCAGCAGTCTTAAAAATGTGAAGACACTTATATGCCCACCCAATTCAGCAAGGTACATACCCATGTCTACATCCAGACTGAAAACATCTTCAGCCCACTAATTAAAACATCAAGATGGCTGAACAATCAAAATGAGATAGCAAACTCCTGCAAAATACTGATTTTAGATATTGATTCAAACATTTAAACTACATTTGCATCAAGCTTTAGCTAGGAAAAAAAAAAAAGAAAAATCTATTATGCATAACACTCTGAGGTGACTGCACGTTCAAATAAGAATAGTATACACATTTGAACACACGAAATCAAAATATGCTCACAGTTTCCAATTCTTGGGCGGAATAAAGTTTTTAAAGCACTCTGATTACACAAAGGTTGGGTTTACTTTTCACTGAGTCTTCTAACATTCTCATTACATCATCAGCTCTTTTTGTCCTCCAAAGCCTTTACACTACATTTACCAGATACAAGCCTGCAATGTTGAAGACAGAATTATTGAAGATCTGACAAAACCCTTCCATCTCCAGGGGCCTCTGCGCAGGGTGGAAGAAAGAGGCCCAAAACAGCTCTCCAGCCTTTTGCCCACCCTGCTGACTGGAGCTTCAGCTCTTCAGCCTCCTCTATGCTCCAGTTTTTAATTCCTTAGCCATGTGTTGTAGTTTAATGAAGAGACATCTCACAGGTAAATCAGTGACCTTACTGCATGTGACATTTCCTATGTTCCAACACAGTAAAAAGCTGAGTATCATAATCTGGTCCCTAAGGCCCTTTTCCTTAAACTAGGTACAATATATATATGTCAACTGCCAATGCATGGAGAGGTAGCTTTCATACCAAAAATAAAAATACAAACTCAGTCTAAACCCCAAACAGATTTATAAAAGAAATAGTGTGAACCACTAATGTGAATCCCTTTAAAAACAATATTCACCTATACATAACTCTAGACAAAGTACAGCACCAGTTACCACATATAAGACATGACTTAAAGACAGTCACAGGGAGTGGAAAAAACACAGAATGAATTCTTCTGACAAATAAGGAAAAACATACAGTCAAGTGCAAGCTGTATAAAAAGAGGGCTGAAATATTCTGCAAGTCTGCTTCAGATTTTTCCACAGTATCAAATACCTAACTCTATTGCCAAGCAGGCAATTAGCAACTAAATCTCTGCAAGAAGTGATCAAGGAAAAGCAATACCGCCCACGAAAACATCCCAAGGCCGATTCAAACTAGTGTGGACTTCAAGGCATAGGTCTACCACAACTGATGTTGTGCTGTAGAGAAATACATCAGAATATACAGAAAATTATTCACCGGAGAAACAACGTACGACCTTTTGAGCCGAACTGAATCAGCATGCTGTTACACTAACTTTCCTACAACGGAACAGATGAACCTTGATGGCATCCCCGGCTCACTGGCTGGTGTAACCCAAAACATCCCAGGTGGATTCATCAGTATGTGTATGACAGCAGCAAATTTAGTTATTTCTAAGCTAGGTAGAAGCTGTTTCTGAGGTCTCCATTCCTCTGAAAGGAGGAAATGAATTTGAATTTATACTAGAGAAGAGCAAAAAGTACTGTGGGAGGACTGGATATGGTTGGAGCAGTCTGTGATGTCCATCTTACAGTCTCTTATTTTGAATCCCTACAGAGCTTCTACGAACTGAGCTGAACCATGGCAGGTTTAAATTAGAACTTTACTCAGAGGCCTAAAGCCAGACTGACAGGGTCTGTCTACTGAAGTTTTGTTTTAGTTAGAACTCTCACACCTCTAATGCTAAAGTGGAATTGTTTAAATAATTTACAACATGCTAAGTGTGTGAAGTGCGTGATCAAGGCACTGTTTCCAGAACAGGAATATAGGTGTCACTTACTGAAAAATCAAAGTATTTTGTTTTGAAAGGTAAAATCTCTGCATATGCAGATTCAGCTATTACTTGAGCCAAATGAATTCCTCCATTCTACAGTTATGGTTAAGGAACGAGAAAGACCATCTTTAGTAACCAAATTATAATTGCAGGGAGCCCTATGCTGAACCAGCTTCCATGGACTTCTGCTAGCATATGGACAGCTACAGTCCTCCTTCTAAAACAGAAAACTGGTATACTTCTAAGGTTTTAACAGAGGCCAGCACATCCACCGGATTTGTGAATGGAAATGACGTGGCCTCAGAAAGACCAGCATTACGCTCCCTGGCAATTCCATATATGAGTAAGAAAATAACAGCAAGCATAAAGCACTTGTGTGCGATGTTATCCCTCAAAGTCCACGCTATGACACTGCACGTTTGATACACACACAAAGACAGGTTCAGCTAGGTACGTTTCAGCCGTTCCTGGCTCTCCTTACATTGCCAAGGTAGAAATGCGATAAATTGCTGCTACTCCAATTTTTGCCGAGTAAAACATAGCAAAGCAAGGGCAGCCTGCCCCACTGCTGGGCTGTCCTCAGGGAGAAAAACTTGTTCCCTTGTATGCAGTCTGAGCCTCTTATTTCAATGTTTGCAAGTTGTCTTTTGCCTCCTGCCTATGCAAGGCTGGTCATTCTCCTTGATAACCTCCCCGCAAGCACGTGGGGCTGCTGCTAGGTGTCCCCGAAGCTGCCCCTGCTCTGGGCTGAACCAGCCCTGGTCCCTCAGCCTCTCCCCACCGAGCAAGGGCTCCTACCCTGACCACCCTGGGGGTCTCTGCTGAATGTCTTCCTTGCGCTGGGGAGAGGGGTTGTCCAAAGCTGCATGCAGTAGTCTAGATATGGCGTAATGAGCGATGAGTAAAGGGGGACAATCACTCCCTTTCTTCTGCAGTTAATGCAGCTTGACCGTAGGTTTTGTGACCACAAGCAGAGTTGCTGTTCCTCCTGTTTGTTTCCCAAGCTGCACGCCTTCGTGTACGTACATTTTATACAGGTGTCTTTTGCTCTGTTTTATCATTCCTGGGGTTCCTTCTTGTACCTGTCACTCTGCATCCTTACCTACGATATCCTTACTTCCCATGTTGCTCCTTATTTAAGCCTTCCTCACCAGGCTGGCCAACCTGTTGGCCAAAGATGCTCTCACCCCATTTGGTCAGGTAGATCCTCCTCTCCCCAGCAATCCTGGATCTTCAAAAAGGGTCCTGTAGCTGTAAAAGCCCATTTTCTGTCTCCACCACCAGCTCTAGCCGATCTATTTTCCATCCTTCCTGGTGCTACTGATTGCTCCCCTTCTCCTGCAGGCAGGCCACCGCATCTCCCTCCCTAGCCCCAGCCCCAGGGCCCTGCTGAAGGCCCACGCTGTACCAGGGGAGCTGCTGGAGCAGAGACCCTTCCCTGCAGAGCAGCACTGCCCAGTGACAGCCACAGAGCAGACCTGCAGAGTTCAGGCAATCTCTAACAGCTTCAAGGTTTACACAATTTCCTTAAGGCAGATTCTTCCTCCAAAAATGACCAATATCTGTCCCCTCACAGAAACAGCCCCTGGAAGAGACGGGGCCCATCCTGATCCAACGCAGCGATCCCCAAGTGTCATTTGGGCTATCGGAAGGCCAATAAATGAATTAGGAAGGCCCCACTCCTCTATACAGTTGCCTCTTCAAGCAACTGTCACTATCCAGTTTGTATTCTGCACCTAGCCATAACACAGGCTCCTACCATTCTGTAGCTTTTCAGTCTAAAAATAACTAAGAAAATGGGAAGCCCAAACAAGTTGCAGGAAGCTCAGAACACGACCATGAGCAGACACACACGAACAGAGTACAAGCATACAACAGTTGCACTTGTCATAGCCACAGAGTAGTTAATACATAAAGTTATTCAAGAGTATCAAGCAAAAAACAGACTCCTTAAAGTGAAATTTTTCACTCCCAGTGGTGACGGTCAGTGCTGTTGTGAGAGCTGCAACACCCCCCAAGAGATGACAAATATATAAATGCACTTTTAATCACTGCAAAATGCTGACACTTGGTTCTGTCCCAAATCCTATTGAAAGGCCTTTTTCATATATCAAATCTGTCACTCTTTCATATACGTATTTTAGACAAACTTCTATTATATATCAATGCTAATATAATGACTGTTAGCTATCAAGTTTTTTTTAGAAAAAGCTTCCTGCAAAATATTTCAAATTGAACTTGAATAAACACTTCTCTGCAGAAAAGTGCTCTACTGAGACTTTGAAAGCAACTCGGAATTCAATTTCTCTCATAATAAACCTGATGATCTCTGCTCCCTGACTTTACTCAGCTCACTTGTAGACATTTTGGTTATTCTCACTCCTGCACCTCTCACAAACCCTACCAAAGACCATTCAAAATACCAGCATTGGGCAGAACTCGTAACAGAAAAAACGTTAGCATTTTGGAGTTGTCAGTGCAAACAAAAACAAGCTGCAGCCTTACTCTGAAGGAGTTTATTTTCCAGGTAAATCCTTTGGTTGATAAACCTTCTTGGAGAGTCTCTCTGTGATGCAAAGTAGAAGCTCTCTCTGAGGTGCCCTCTGTGCTCCCTGGGAGGTAGGAAAGCCAGGCTGGGGGCCAGTAAGTGTCATCACAGGGACTTGCGTGCTTGAATGTCTTCTTGAGTTTTCCTGCTCGAGAACACCAAGGTAAAACTGAGTTTAGATGGCTTTGATATGAAATCAGAACCTAGAAGTCCTCAAAGCCAGAACTGAATTAATCAAAATGAGTTGTGAATCAGAGAACTTTGCTTTATGGGGCTTAAGAAGACAGACCATCTTGAGTTGGACCAGATGACCTCCAGAGGTGCTTCCTAACATCTGCCATTCTGTGATTCTGTACTTAGATGATGTTGTTATTTAAAATCTTAACCCAGTAGGCTTTGCACTGTATACAGAGGAAGAGCAGGCTCAGTGTTTGCAAGCTGATTTTGCCATTTTGTTTACGCCATTGCCTTACTTAAAACAACAGAATTAATACTAAGCTTTTCTATCTCATGATCTGCATGAGCTCTACGTTCCCACCCTACCTCCCTCCCTTTCAAAAAAGAAAAAAAAAAATGTTGGCTTTTACCTCTCCAACAAGACGGCATAACTGATCTCTCCTGGGCTGCGCAGTAATGCTAGTTAGTGACGGCCACAGGAAACCCTTACAAAGTCTCAGGGTAAAGTCAGGTCATTTGTTATGACAATGACAGTTTGAGAAGTGTGAAAAGGTAGTCAGAATGTAGGAAGTCTCCCTTAAATAAAAAGTATTATTTAATGCTGTTCTTAAATCCTCAGTTCTGGCTGCTCTCCAAGAGCAGAAAACAAGCTAGCAGTTTGCAAGAGTGGGAACCAATCTGAATAATCATGGCTGAATGTCACATACAGTCCAAACAAATTTATTTACTGCTCAATAAATGAGATAGTAATAACTGCTCTTCCTGGAAAGTGAAAATTTGGTATTTCCAGAAATCACATTAGATCTTTCCCTAGTCATAAATTCATATTTACACCTGATTCCACTGACAAACACTTTATATAGTCAAAGGAAAATATTGATACATTTTATTAGGCATGAAAAGGATTTAATTTTATGCTGGATGCAAGGGAAAATGTAAACATTTTGAAACAGTAGGATTTAAAATATTTACTCTGAATAAATAATAGTAGCAAGCTGTGAATACATATTTAACTCAGTATCCTGTCCTACTAACCTGGAAACAAATCTCACTCCCAAACATCATCACTTATTTCAAACACTTCCGTTACACAGCATTTTCCTTGTACCTTTTTCCTTTGTGATTCCACTGTTTTCCTATTTTAAGTCAAATTGAGGTTTGTGTAACCTTACAAAACAAAAGAACACAAGACCAAGAAAATCAAGAACAACATGAAAACTTACAAACTGCTTAGTGAGGTACCTGAAAGGCTTTTAATTGAAGGGTTGGCAGAGGTAAGTGCCATTTTCTAGCCGCTAACAATCTTTTTAAATTATTATGATGAGTCAAACAGGATTTAAGAAGGCTGATACTTCATGGGGAAAAAAAAAATAGAATGCAAGAGTTAATGTATTTTAAAAAAGACACCCAAGAAAAACAACAAAAGATTCTGATTTTTAAATTCATACACTCAAAGTTTGGGTTTGTAGCTGCAAAGAGTTGTGTACCAATAAAAATCAGCTTTACCTATTTCACCTAGGTAATTGTGGAAAGGCAGTCAAAACAATTAAAAAAAAAAAAAAATCACACGTATCTCTGAAGATACAGACTATCGATAACAGAGTTAAGAAATCTTGATCTTACAGAAACCTGAGTTCCTAAAGCATTTTCCCAATTTACTAGAAAAGAAAGTTTTTCCAACACATTCAATATGGAAATTAAAAAAAGGGGTGGGGGGAAATGTTTTTGTCAAGAAGTTTTAGAACCACATAAGATAAGGACATTAATTTGATCTTGGCATGCTACAGTCGAAGAAAACAATCTCAGTCTTAAGGCAATAAAAACCTGAAGAGTTATGAGCTAGATTTTCAGCTCATTTGTGCTAACTGAGAATCTCAGTCATATGCTTGTGCAACCACTGCGTACAGATGTTGCTTTACTGCCATGGTGCTATGTGAGAGTAATAAACACCTCTACTTGGAACTCTTAATTATAGATGACAAACTATAAATCACTAGCTTGTTGCAGCATCAGAAGCCTCAAGATGTGATCCATCATGTCTATATCCCAAGAAAGAAATTAATCCCTCTGTTTTGTTTAGCAGAAGGCATAGATTTATTACATTTATTTATGAGCATGATACTATTCCAAGAAACCATTAGGGCCATACTTGTCTTCAGTATTGCTTTTGTCCATTCTTCTGCCATTGCCTATACTGTTTTGCACTGATACCATTTGCTACCCATCCTATGCAAGCATAAAACCACATAAGGTGCAAGGCAGTGGAGAAGCAAGTACTGTATCTTAATACAGAATGAATCCCATGGGATATTTGCTCACATGAACAGTCCTAGTCATGAACTTCCATCAACTAAAAAAATTTCAGAATATAATCCAGGCATGTAAGATTATTAAATGTTCACTGAAAAACAACAACTACTTCTATACATGCATGTGTGTATCTGTATATATGCACAAATGTATTTTTTCCAAATGACTAGCTGTTGTAATCTAGACAGAAGTGGTTCTTTAGATACTCGCTCTTAGATGTTATAAACAATATTACAAACAAGCCTGAAACACATCTGGAAACTTAGCCTCAAACAAACAGTGAAAATCACTCTTCAGTGCCAGTAAGAAGACAATCAGAATTTGATAGGGAACAAAAAATATTGACAGTTGAAATGAGTTTAAATCCTGGGGTGCTGAACAAGGGTTTCCCCACAATTACTGTATTTGACTATTCTCTAGGCTCATCCACACTGTTTTACAATATAACGGTAATAAAAGTCAGGCATGCAGGCAGGAACTTTTTAATGGAAGGACAAACTGGCTGGGCTGTGGGGACACTCTGCCAGGAAGAAGGGCAGGTGAACAGATTAGTCATTTGTGTATCGTAAGGTACTATACCCACAGCAGGACTAATTTACTCTTCAGAAACAAACTTCCTTGACCATCATTACTGTGATCACCAACATGAAGCTATATGCTGTTACTAAGGATACAAATGTAGACCTTTATAGCCCAGCTGAGCAGAAAAAGCCCAAGTTCTAGACTAAGTCTACATATATTAAAAAGGCAATGAAAAGTGCTTTGTCGTTTCCTATGAGAAAGGCATTTAATACAAAGAGTATTTGGGGGACGTTTTGTCTCTCCTTTTTCAGAAGGTTTTAATTGCCAATTATGTGCAGTGTCATGCCCAATAGCACAGAGTTGTGGGTTCATGACAGGACAAAAGCCCTGCAAATACAAGCATGGACGTACACTGGCATGTTCGCCTTTTGACAAAAAATATCCTGCTACTTGGCACAAAACCCGCCACAAGTATTACATATCCAAACAAAGCTGTCATAGTGTAAGACTACTGAGAAAAGCAACCAACAATAACAAACCAGCTGCTTAAAAACCAACCAACCGAAAACCTTTCCAATCTGTAACATGATGCATAGTCCCACAAGAAACCCCGTATTGCTATTGGTAGTAGAGGATCTTCACTGAAAAGGATCAGTAGGATTATGCAATTTAGGAATTTATTCTCCATAGGGTTCCAGGAAGGGGTTGTGGTTTCTCACACATTTTGTAAGAAATAAACTCCTGATTTAAGGGAGTTTATAACCACATGCTAATTAAATTATAAGGTGTAAATTAAAAGCCTTACTGCAATAGATCAGGTATTTCCAATACAAGGCTCAGGTCACTGCGGTCTTAAATTCAAGGCTGACGAAAAACCCAAAACCAATTACAACAGTAGTAGCACTTACCTTCCCTCCCTGTTTCTCAGAGAACCAGAATCTACCGAGTAACTCAAAGGATAAATATTCACAGTTCTGCTCTGGCCACATCCATTTGCGACAGACTTGTGTTACCAGTTAAGGCTTGCCCCATCCTGTATGAGGGCAGCAGAGACCCGCTCCCTCCATTATACACACACTCTGCCAGTTTTAAGATTAGTGCTATAGAAGACACAAACACCCTTGTGTTGATCCCTGCAGTAAGGCAAAGACGACCTGGATAGATACAAGGCCTAATGCAATCTGCAAAAGTCATCAACAGCTTATCCACTGCCTTAAACTCTGTGTAAACAGCCAACGCACTAAAAGCTGTTTTACGTTTCCTCAAATTCTCTGCACAATTGATCCATGATCATCTGAGTGCTCACTGAAGCTTAGTATCCTACTTTTTTCCATTGATGGCAAATTGCCTGTTCAGTTCCCTAACCTGCGTTTCAGCCAACATTGTGCTCAGTGGAAAAGGCTGTTTGCAATGTCTGGCTATGCCACAAACAGTAATGCAGTCACACACGGAACGCTGGTTCTGTATTTGATTCCTTTGAGAGGTATCCTTGTTGTTTTCTTTCAAACCTTGGGGGATATATAAATGGAGAGTTTAAACAGAGCCCCTGTCACAGGTTCCCAAACATCTGTATGAGGTAGCAGAAGAGCTCGAAAACCTATTTGAAACAAGATTGCTGAACTCACTACAATTAAATCCCCATGTACAAGTGCTAACATTACAAGAATCATCATCACACTTGGAAATAATTGGCAAATCAGCTGGCAAACTTGCTAAAGAAGCCATGAATGGGAAGGCCAAAGAGACAACTACCTTCTCCTCCAAATAATGGTAAGGCCAGAGAGAGAGAGAGGTGGGTCATTGTGGAAAAATGCACGACTGCCACCACCACCGATGTCTGTGCTTCATTAATTAGTTTCCAGGACTAATTAGTTAATTCAGTTTCTAGGAATGCCAAACACTTTATTTAGAAGGCAAGAAAAATAGTAGGTGCAAGTTAGCCATTCAAGTTCTGATGAAGAGCATATCCAGTTAGGGGAAAATAAATAAATATAAGTCCCTTTAATTCACATTTAATAGAATTCATTTGCAAGGAAAAAGCAAGGCTGTGTGATCCTGTTAGTGGGGATCAGAGAAAGAAACAATTGAGGTGGTATCAGATCTGTCCAAACTAAAACACTTATTTGAAACATTTAATCCAACCATGTTCTAAAGAGAAAAAAATAGTTCCAAAAAATATTTCTGTAAACAGCAGCAATAGTTTCAAGAAATATTTGAATACCCCTTCCATTGACATCTCTTCCCCCAAATCAATAAGCAAGCAAGCAGCTGTGTAGCCTTTGGGGTAGGGCTTTTATTTGTTCTACACAAAAAAGAACTAGTAACCATTAATTCCTCCCAAATAAGAGGTTTCAGGACACAGGAGTGTGTGCTGTTTTCTTTATAGGTGGGCCCAAACAGAGACTGGCCAGAATTCCCTACGATGAATGTTGTTCTTTGAACTATGTGAACTTGAACTACTTTAAAATTTGCATGTTAATTTAAACAAATAAACACAGCACGCTAGCATGCCACTGATAATGAGAAAATCAACAAAGCCTAGTCTAAAAAATTAATTGATTCAGAGGTTTTTTTGGTCAGTTAGAAAGTGCACTGGTGCCTTGTTTCTTCCCTACCAATTGCAGTGATCTGCAGGGTAATGAATCCAAGTGAAAGACGGTTCATTTATTTCTTGACTAGCAAATGCATGGTTGTCTTGAGCTCACACAAAGAGTTTTCAAAGGAAACCCCATTAAACAGGAACATATGTTAGTTGTTCTTATATTGTTTCCAGCAGAACAGCGACATGAAATTGAGTTTAATTAAGCTTAAAAATACAATGCTGTCTTTAAAACAATGAACTTATATTTCTCATGCTTCCTTCCTCCATCTCTCACCGCTTGTTTTTTAAGGCTCAGAAAATCCTAAGCTCAGAGAAGACAGGAAATTTGTAAATTATTGCTAACTTTTAAGTGAGGTTATCTACAACTGCTTTCAAAAGATGCTAAGTACTTTTAAAGTTCTCTCTCTTTCTACTTTAAACTGCAAGGAAGACTTCCATTTCGCTGTTTAACCCGAATGATATATAGGGCCCGCATCTAGTGCTACACAGATGCCAGATTGCGGCTGTCCCTCTCACCCCACGACACTTTCTTGGTTCCACTGAGCAGAAAGATTTAGGTTACCGTCCAACAAAGAGCACGCTTGTAGCTTCAGAAAATGAGCAGTGCCATGAACTTTAACAGACAGCCTGTGTGTTTAGACATGGGCATGCACGTGTTGCAGTATCAGATCACTAGTTTACTACCATCATTTAAAAGTTTATAAGCATCCCCACAGGGAAAAAAAAAACAAAACAAAAACAAAGACAAAAACCCCACAAAACCCCACTGCAGTAGTGAACGTATTAAGGGCACTTATTAAGGTAGACTTCAGTACCAAAGCAATTCATGTACCTGTTCACCTTCCTAAATTGAAGCACTTTTGCCATTCTTTTTCCTCCAGAAACAGAATTAAGTTCAGTAACTCAACACAGGGTTCGTTCTCATTGAAAATGCACACGTAAGATAGACCTAGTATTTCAACCTTGCCCTACTTGCACATGCAGACAATTATCTACTACAATAAAGGATGACAGAACATGAGCAGGATACTCTACTGTGCTGCACACACTGCATAATTTATTGTTTCGCTGCTCATTCACTGGAAAGATGCTTTTGAGCATGTTTACTGTTACCTCTTTCTTTTCATCCATTCATCGGTGTATGTACTGATATCAGAGGACTTACAAGAGAGGCTTTAAATATCAGAGGAAATCAGGTCGGTGTCTTTTTCCTCAGAGAAGCCCTGAAATCAGAGGTGGTGGGAAATACTGCTTGAGCAATTACTCCCAGGTTGCACTGCAGCAAGAGACTCAAAGAAATTTGCAACAGAAGGCACAGTGACAGTAGATCCTACACAAACATTTCTCTGACGAGATGATCTATTAAATGAATAGAAACCAAATTCAGCTTTAGAAGTCCTACAGTGAAAATGGTTAGCGGGTGGGAGAATATTCTGTCAAACGACAACTACAGGCTTGCTCTAGCCTTCTGCTCTCCCCAAAGCTCACTCTTTTAGCCACTGCTGGGGAGGGGGTCAAGAAGAAAGATGACTTCTCAAAGACAGCCTACTGAAAAAGGCTTGGACTGTAGTCAAACAATTCCCCCCCATGACCACCACCCTGATGTCTTTAAATTCACATCTAATTATTTTCATTTTCTTATTACCAGAAATTATGACTTTTTCTGAAATAAATGCTGTGCAGGAATACAAATTCTGCCCTTTGCTGCCACCTTCTAAGACATCAGCCTGGTGCCTTAAACATCGTGGCACAAATTTATTAAAAGAGAAAGGTAAGTTAGTTCAAGGAGTTTGCTACTACAACTTAACAGGTATTATAATAAAAGCCAAATAAACAAGTTACACTAGCGCAGGGTACATAAGCACTGCACAACACAACGCTGTCATGCACGAACAAGACACTAATTATAAGATCAGAAATTCTGGACACTGGATAAAGGATTTTTGCCTTAAGCTATTTAAAAAAATATAAAACCTACACTAGGCTCTCAGAGTTCAAGTTTACACAAGCTGATGGGAAAACACAAACTGAACAGGAAAGGAATAAAATCAAGAAGCAGCAATGCAGTTTAGGCAGGTCTGACAGAAACCAGCAGAAAGTAAGTATTCATGGGCTTTAAGATCAGGTCAGACTCAGACTAAAATTCAGCCCAAAGCAAGGTTTTGCAGCCAAGTTCCGCACTTCCAAAGCCAGGTTTTATCGGTGAGAGCAGCTGACAGGGTCTCACCTACAACTTTATAAATGGCATTTCTGCAGTCCTCTTCCACCTCTGAAGGAAGTCCTACCATACTGTCAAACAAACTTCAGAGCTGTCTGTCTGTCTGCTTACATATCCCTTTCACTCCAAGGGTTATCTTGCATTTGAGCAGTGCTTGAGGACTCTAAACCCAGCAGAAACGCTGCCATCACAGTAAGTACTTCACAAGGGCTGCAGGAGGAAACGATTCAGGATACGCAAGGCCATTAATTGATTATTTTACATTTAGCTTCAGTAGGCAATCGTAGCTACATGCTGAGCCATGGCAGTTACTTTCCATGTGAACACTTTCTTAACTGAATGCTCCTGTACTTTCAAAACAGTCTTGCCTTTTTTTAATAACCTTTCAAAAGAAAAAGCATATCCTGCAGAAATACATTTCTTCTTTCAAAAACTACTTCCAACTGTGAGGATGTGACAGGAATTATAATTTCACTAGTACAGCTACAGCACACAAACCATCCCATATATATTCTTTCCATTCATGTTTTAAAAATCTCTATTACCAGCTTCTCTGTAGGTGCCTTCCAACTTACTGCCTGCTCTCCTGTTTCCCAATACTAAACCAGATTCACAAGACAAATATTTTGGGCTATGAAAAAACTTCATCTTGCTTCAAAGTCTAAGTCCAGCATTCTCTTCACAGTTCAGTAAGGGCTCATTGCAGCAGGCCAGGATTTTTCTAAGTTCTTTTAACTTATAAAAAGTGTAAATCTACATTCTTACAATAAAAACCTTAATAGATCAATATAGGCAAAGTTTTCACGGAAAAAAACCATATCATATAGGCTACTGTTTTGGCTTTCATTTTTTAAATCCAGCTTTGATAATTCTGAAAATACTTCCCCAAGACATTCCGTGACTGACCCCTCATAAGAACTTGTGACAAATTTGCATTTTGAGGTTTTGGAATTAACAAAGGATATAAATAGTACATTTCCTTCACCTCTAAATCTCCAGCTTCCTGCCAAGCCCAGCTTCATGGTCACCCAGAATGCCTTCAATTTTAATTCATTTTACTCTGGGGAAAAAAGCAAGTAAAGCCAACAGAAACCCAACTGGTCAAGTTCACAGGAGAAAAATATATGCATGTCTAAGCAGACAACATATTGCTGGGCACATAGAATATTTCTAAGTTTTAGAAGTTTCAAATAAACTCTTGTAACACAGGCCTTCCCCTGATACAGAAAATAACAGAATATGGACATTTCACAGAATTACTGTACCAATGAATTTTGTCAAACAGATCTAGAAAGTTTTGCCATTTCCTAATGCCTAAAAATGTGGATCTTCCCAATGACAGCATAAAAATCAAAGTTTGTCATGCTTTCATTACAAAATATGAAAGATTACAAGCAGAGTAATGAATGGGAACTAGAGTATATTGCTTTGATATCAACACTTGATATAAAATAGGAAGTCTGTAAGAAAGCCTTGGTCTGATATTTTTCCCCATTTAAAAATCAAAGTTCTTTCCATTTTTCTGAGAGTAAAGCTTAGTATTTTCTTGAGGGCACATGGTGTTTGTTTCCTGTCCTGACTTAATTAACCTTATCTAGTAAGTCCAAAGGAAGCAACTGTAGCTTCTATAATACTGGCTGTGACTGGACCCTGTTGTTTACAGAACCTAATCCAGTAGGAAAGTTGCAAGTACCCTGGCATTGCAGAGCTGGGTTTCAGTGCAGCTATTTTAAAATACCCATAGAAGTGTTATTTGTGAGATTTCGTATCAGCTCTTCTGTAAACTACAAAATCATCCTTCAAGTGAGATCAAATACGTTGTATCAGCAACCAAGAATAAAAGCAAGCACATAGACAAGCAGCTCTCCACACAGGAGACACTTTGAAACGTGCTATAACGCAGCTTAGAAGGAGTAACGAACGCCAAATTAGGAAGGGCAGCAATCTCCTTTTTTATTTCAGTGTTTTAACTAGGGAAGGAGGTGAGGGAAGAAGGAGGGGATATTGCGAAGGAGGAATGGTTTTAATGTTCAAAGTTTTAACTGAGTCTGTAGCTGAGAAATACCAGAAGTCGGCATTGTCAAGAAGCAGACTCACACCTGAAAAGTTTACCTGAAACTTCAGGAGGTGTTTTTGTGTTGCCTCAGTGAGTCACTGAGTCAATACCGTGAATTAATCAGATCAAAAAAAGCAAATTTTTTTTTGTTCACTAGGATGGGAAGTTTTCTTTTCTTTCCCTAGGCAAGCAGGGAGTACAAGCACTAAGGCCCTTGTTTCACTCACAGTGTACCACCCACCCCTTTGCTACCCAACAACACAAGTGACACGAGAGGTAGTAATTGTAGTGTATAGTCCTCAAACTCTCAATCCTTGTCAAACTGCCTCTGTACCAGAAGATTGAAATCATGCTCCAAATTTTAAAGAGTCTTCCCAGCAAGATTCAGGAACTACAGACAAATAAACCTGACATCTGCCGTTCCTCAGAACGGCATTAGCGGACACAGGAATCAGCATGACCCACCAAAGAAGAATTGGCATAGCTTTTGTCAAGGGGCGTTACACCTCCCAGGTTTCTACATTTGAGGAAAGAATCAGGAAGCAGGGCGACAAAGACGACCCAGTTGACACAGTCTACTCAGACTGCTGAAGGCCCTTTGGAAGAATTTGTAAAGAAAATAAACAGCCATGGGAAGAATTTCCCATGGTTTAAATAAAGCTAATAATAAATAATCATTAAATGTTAAAAGACAGAAAAGTAGCCATTTGTTTGCCTCCTCTAATACCTCAGGGGAGGGAAAGACCTTGCAGTTCCATATATTCACAAGCAATGCAAGAAAAAAGGAAAAGGTACAAAACAGTGGCACAACAAAGTCTGCTAGCAATATTATCTTAAATCAGGAAAGTGAAGGGAAGAGCCGATAGCAAGAAGTTCATATTATTGTGTGAACAAGCAGTAAAACAGCAGATATCAACTAACACAATGATGCAGTCATTTAGGTTGGAAGGAAACTCTGGAGATGACCGAAGCCAACTCGATGCTCATAGCAAAGGTCAGCTACATCAAGATGGTCAGGGATCTGACCAGTTTAGTTTGGAGTATTTTGAAAAACTGCAGTTTCGCAACAACTCTGGGCAACCTGCGCCAATGTCTGACAATCCTCATTGTGAAAAACAAAGTCTTGCATTGCATTGAGAATTCTTGTGTTTCAGTTTGTGGTGGCTGTTTCCCCTCACTAGCACTGTGCACCAAGAAAAGATTCTGGCTCTGTCTTTTCTCCATCCTCCTATTAGACAGCTAAAGACAGTGTCGTGGTTTAACCCCAGCCAGCAACACAGCACCACGCAGCCGCTCACTCGGTCCCCCCCCACCCAGTGGGATGGGGGAGAGAATCGGGAAAAAAAAAAGTAAAGCTCGTGGGTTGAGATAAGAACAGT
>JAVKLA010000047.1:8797010-8815234 GCA_034782735.1 Sagittarius serpentarius
TAGATTCCCCCCACCCCCCCCCCGCCCAAGTCAGACTCCTTAGAATCAATTTATCTTACTGGGGCAATTTTTAACAGCTGAACTGTTTGAAAGCCTTAAGTAAGTTGCTCTACTTATATCAAAGTATTTTTCGCTTCTGGCCACCCACATTTTATGGCTCTGTATGCTACGGAGTTTCAAAATGTCAAAAAGTACCTGCTTGACAATGGCTTTCTTTTTTTGGATGGGTGAGAGAGCAATTATTTTAGTCATTTTATTGTAAAGCACCTTGCAAAAACAAAAAGGCGGTTGAAAAATGTTAAATGGAACTCTGCAATATAAACTCCTGCCTTGACATTTCAGAAAATGGTAAATTTAAAAAAGTGGCAACCACCACCACCAGCTTCTCCTTACAAAGCTAACCATTTGAAAGATTTACGGTAACTCAGTGTTTTCTGTGAGGACGCAGAACTTCTTGAAGGCATCAGCACCAGAAGCACTATAACGCAAGGAGAGCCTACAACAGAGCCCAGCCCCTTGATACAGTGACTGGATCTAAGCACTGCAGTTACCAGAGCCTTGAACCAGTTGTGTTCCATAACCATGCATTACTACCTTCTTAGGAGTTTACTTCAGATCAGCTTTTATAAAATAATTTCCAGTCATCGCTGGTTTCAGCATTCCTCTCAAAGGGACACTTGCCTCCCACGGGTCCCAGAACAGAGATGGGTCACAGGCATGGGGCAAAATGAAGTATTACCTGTATTCAATGTGTGAGATAACAGCACATCCATTGTTCTCTTAGAGGTAAACATTACTAAACAGACCTACTTACAGAAATAAAGCCTTCCAAAAGTGCAAATGGGGTATTATTAGTCTAAAATAAGAAGGCAGTTCCTCTTCCCCTCTCTAGTTTTTGCCAGGTGGGGAAAAGACTACAAAGGACACTGAGGAAGGTTGCATAAGAGACTTACATTATTAGATTACCCCCTTTATAGCACTCATTTTGATTGACAGGTGATTATATTTCCATTGAGTCATCCCCCCATCTCTGATGCAATTTTTTGTTCTCTGCAAATACACAGACAAGGCAGTCTGCTTTGTGCTGCAGTTTTATCTTTATTCCCATGTGCTACAATGCCTGACAATGGGGTTACGAGACGATATTGTTTACAGTATCTTACATAGTGCAGATAATTATGAGTTTGCCTGAGTCTGCATTGTCCATATCTATCCATTTATGCAAATACATACCAAAACCAGTAGGGTACACTAAAGAGATCCAACTGAGTCTACAAGAAGAATGTTGTTCTACCTCCCCTAGAAGGAACATCTACTGCTGTGCACAATTCAAAGCCTTTAAATGCCATCAGCACGCAAGAAAATGGAAAATTACGTATCAACGTATACCACAGACTCAAGTGCATTTTCCAGCTGCTAAAATGAATTACTCGCATGACAGAACATTTGAAACAAATCATGTCATGCAAATGCCCGATTAAAACCATCTCCACTGATACAGTATACAGCACGCAGCAAGCCCCTAACACTAGAACATCAAATGTGTCATTTTTGGGGAAGCATTGTGGCCAAAGAATTAGTGTAATTTCCTAATAATGGTAATTACAATAATGCTTATAAGCTGTTCAGCAACCACAGCATTTTCTGTAGCACCATAATGAATTATCCTCATTTTCTATCTTATTAGAAGTTCGCTGTTATTTCTTGCTACCTGCTAGAATCATCTTTCAGCTGTCACTGTGGTATTGCACACCACTTAAGGTGAATCTTCTTACTGCAAACAACATCCACTTGCCATATTATTGGGCTTCAACACAAGCTGAACTATCCTTGTCCACGAGGTATAAGAAATATTGTACAGTTCTGTCCCATTACAGTTGTGTCTCATTTAACCTCATCATATGTGTAACAGACTGGCTCTTGGCTACCTTCAGATGCTGCACACTAATTCCAGAAGTAGTGTAGCCTGTTGATTTAATTATTTTTTTAAATCAGGAGCAGGACTTTCTAATAACTCAGAATGCTTACATTTTTTCAGCCTTGGGGCTGCTTTTAAAAAAAAAAAACCAACCAACAAAAAAACTCAAAGAAAACAACAAAACCCCATCCAAATCAATTAACATTTTGTTGCATGTTGTGCAGAAGAATTCATAAGAATATCCAAGCTAACACTATGTTTCCAGTTCCAGAACTGTATTAACACAGTCCTACAGGAACACATTAACCCTGTGTTGCCATAGCTATACTATTCTTTGAACCTGCACACGGATCTACAAATCTACACTAAGGAACCGTATTGCCAAAGGTTGCACAGGCAAACTGCCAAAGACATAATACAAATTATCAGATCTTCCAAACCCTATAAGATAAATAATACTTAGGATTAATCCCTAAAAACTTTGCTTTTTGAGGTTTTTAGGTAAAGTAGAACATCTTCTGAATCTGTTCAACTTCATGCTGTGCAGAAAACTGAGCAAGTCTACGGGAGCACTATTAACTATGGTATCAAAGACCAATATGTAAGTCATTTGCAGAGCATGGGCAGTGAAGAGTTTTAAAATCTATATAAGCTGTTGATTCTTGGTTTGTTGATCAAAGACGTGCTGGCGTAAGAAACATTTCAAAGCAACCTCTTGCTTCAGCTTAGATGAACAATTATGTTTCAGCCATACAAATTAACTAAGAGGAAGTGAAATATAACCCATTTTCTATGCAAACCTTAGCAGCAAAGTCCAACTCTGACCCCACCTGCACATTCCACAGTGGAACTATTCTGACCCTTCCACCCAAAGAAAGTGACTTCAGATATACTATAGAAATTAATGCAGCAGGATATAGAAACACCGCGATTGACCCAAGCGTAATGAAAATGAGAAGCCTGGAAGAGAATTCACCGAGGAGACAGGAACTGCTACTGAGACAATGTTATTCAAGACAAAATGTACAGCAGCGAGTACAAACTAGAACTGCACACTCAGTAACTAGCTCTTCAATGAGTGTCTCCAGGGCAGTGATAAACAAGCACATATAATCAAATGAATCCTGACCTACAAACTAAAGATGGCTAATCAGTGTAACCACATGGGGAGAGCAGTTACGTGGAAAGGATGTATGTGTGACTACCCCTAGATTTACTGCTGCAGTTTCAAGATACATTGGCTGGAAGGGGGAAAAGGGAAAGGACATGAACTTCACTTTGCTTAGATAACCCAGCAACAGTGGCCCAGCAGTTCAGCTACTTTTAGAATTCTTCTCAGCATCCATTTCCAATCGTCAGCCTTCACTTCTCAGGAAAAAAAAAAATCGGGTTTTTTGAGAGAGACCTTACAAAATTATGTTTCTCACAATAACATGATTAGGAACCATTACAAGGAGATGAATTTTACCATTACATTACAGGAACTGCAGATGCTTCAACACAAAAACAGTGCTTCCCATGTAATGCTGGAAAGCCAGAGAAAGAAATTTCCCCATGAGCACAGGAATACACCTTCTTATAAGGGCAGTGAGGGAAATGTGAATACAAATAGCAAATTATGTACTGACAGAACTTTAGACTTTTCAAACATACGCTCATTTGTTTAACTATGCTTATCACGTAAGTCCTGCTGGGATCAAATCCTTTTCTATAGGTATGCTTCTGTCAATATTCTCACTGAAAAAAGTCTGGGACTATGGGAGAAACAGGTGGTGATTTTATTCCCCAAAAGCCAAACCAGATGTATGCATAGATACTCAAAGTGAGATTTTGTAGTAGAAAGTACCTTTCAAGTCACTGGTTAAAATCCGGTCAAAGAGATTCAACATAGCCTTCTGTCATTATCAGATAAGATATGCTACCTTATAGTTACTTCAAGGCAGCAGGATAAGATCAGCCACATAACTGAAAAGAGGTAACACAGATATAAACTGCTTGCATGTCAAAACCTCTTTCTCCCCACAGTTAACTGAAGATTGTAATGAAACTGCAGGTTTATGCTACTGCAGGATGGAATTTCTGTATGATGATGATGCTAACTTGCTGCATCATCTTTAGTATTTCTAGAGGCAGCAAAGCTGAAAGGACATGACTGCTGAGCTACTTGCGTGTGTCTGGAGGTGACCTTCCCAGCGTGAAGTTGCTGATGAACCTAGGTGCCATCCACGCTGCACCATTCTTGATCTACTTAAGAGTATCTCTGCCTAAAGGAAACACTTTACACAGCCTTAAATTCACTTAAAATGCAAACTAGGAAAAGCATCGCCTATAATACCAACAGGAGTTTTTTAAACCCAATGAATAAGATGAACCATTTCAGTGCACATTACAAAATTCCTTTCTGTTTAAACGAACTCATTAAACTCCCTTACGTGCTAACATTCTTAAGGCTAAATGATTAGTATGCAATTTCTTCTACTGAATCAGTAAGCCGCCACAGAAGTTAAGCTAAACATTTTCACAAAAGGACCCTCTCTTTCCCTATTTTACACCCTGAAAAATTCTACTAGCCAAGACAGATCTCACATGCCTGTGTGACTTCTCTCGTTGCCTGTCACAAAGTTACGGGAGTGTAATGTGAAAGTAAGCATTAGTGAAAGTGGCAGGGAAAAGTGCTGGTTTATGATTTATGTCCTTTACGGAATAGATGGCTAGAAAGTTCACTTAAGTTCCTGCTGCCAGATTGCAGCTACCATACCTATTAAATTCATGCTTCAGTTCACATTTTCCTTACAAATGGCTGAAACTTGTTCCATAACCTGTCCAATTCTGCCAGTAGTAAGCAGATGCTACCAGGGTGACATATTCTGTATAAACTCTGCTGGTTTACAAGTTTACATTACACTGTAATCTTCTGTCTCTCAGTTTCTTTAATCCACTGGGCAGCTACTGTTGTTTTCATCAAGGACATCAGCAATTGCCCTCCACCTTTATAAGACAGTCAGTTCCATATTTGCGGGAAGAGATCAAACAAGATTTACTGCAGTCACTATGCGGCCAGACCATTGACCATGACCATTTGCCTGACACTGATGAAGCTAAAAAAAGGACACAGCAGCTCCCAGCAGCAAACTTGCCAAATATTCAGCAGATAAATGAACAAGGGACATCCCCCAATCCCCTCTATGTATCTGATGTAAAGAACTGTGGGAAGAAACAGGTGAAGCAGCAAAACAACAGGAAGGGGGAAAAAAAAAAAAAAAAAAAAGAAAAAAAGAGGTAGAGGCTGAAGCCTGAAGTACAGAACTTTTTTCCACCTTCAGCTCCAACCCTTGTACGTGCCATTACACATAGTGACCTTTTTCTTGCAGTCTCCTTCTGCAGTTTCCAAGGAGGAGCTGCAAAGATTACCCCTCTTGGCTACATTTGTTGTACCAACAGTGGTCCATAGCACAGGAGACTGGTATCGTTAGTAACACAATTAAAACACAGAAAGGCTAGTCCAAAACTCCAGTAAATTACTGCTCAGTAAATTGCTCATGGGTAAACTTTGCATTCTGAGAGACATCCTGGAAATAAAAGAAACTCACCTCTCCATAAGGATCACAACAAACCAATGAGTTCTGTAGGCCATCCACATGGACTTTCTGCATCCACCCAAACTCCATCTCTCTTTGGGACTTGTCTCATGACAACCTCTTTGACAAGCTCTTTGTTCTACCTTGGTACAAGAAGGTTCGTGGACTCAAAGGCCTTAGGTTTATCTCACCTGCCTCTATCCACCTTAGCAAGTTACCTAGGGTAGGAATCCTGTTACTACAGTCTTTTGCTGCCTTCACAGAAAGAGAGAGGTACATGGGGGAAGCCTTCATTTTCCTCCAAGACAGCAGAACTCAGTGCTGCTCTCCAGTTCAAGTCTTGGCCTGCCACATGGGAAACGTTGTCAACAATCAGTGCCTAGAAGTTAGCAGTTGTTGCCTACCCTATACCCCCTTAGTAGTAAAGAAGTTCTTTGCTTTCTTATACAAACACCTTTACAAGAAATACATAGAGCAGGAGAGGAAAAGAGAGAGGAGGTAAGCATATGCAAGACAGAATCATCAAATGAAAACGGATTACAAGGACAACCAGACTACCAGCTATTTTGGTGCCTTAAGAATCACCGTAATGGTACAAAAAATGAATGCTTAACTGCAGGTGTCCTTGCACAGATGCCAGCTGCTGCCCATGTGAAAACCAGAGTGAACTGTCATGGGCCATTCTCTACGAACAAGACTTTGTGCACAAGTTAATGTGTGTTATTTTATATACCACATTGAAACGAGAAAAGGAAATGAAAGGAATGAGATTGCCCTACACAGGAGCTGCCTGGAATGCCAAATGCACAACAAGATTAGTAAAAGGTGGTGGGTACTTCCATAAGGCTAGGAAAAAATAATAATAATAATAATAATAATAATAATAATAATAATAATAATAATAATAAAAAAAACAGTAAAAGGAGCAAAATGAGCAAGTGCCCTGTCTGAAATTTGCTGCAATGATGCGACATGGGCCTTGGGGCGGGGGTGAGGGAAAAAGGGAACGGGAGCGGGGATGGGATGAGAGAGACATCCAGTGTCTTACAATTGTCTCTGGGTCTTGAGAAACAACTTTCAAAAAAATCAGTCCTTGGAAAAGGATTCAAGTTGCAGATTTAAAGGAGGCAGCAAATTATTCACAGCTAGAAAATGTATTATGAATACCTGGAGTTATAAACAAGTTTTCACACACAGATATACATGTATTCTCTACCTAGGTAAGTATGTCTACACCATGAGAACATAAATCTAGTTAAAGCTCGGCAAAAATTATTAATGAAGGACAAAAGGGATACATCACCTTCTGTTATTCTTATCTCTAAAAGAGACAACACTTTTTCAGAGAAGCATCTCAGAGGAACAAGTAGCTGCTACAACAGCCAAAGAGCGTGCGTTATTTTCAGTTGGATCAAGCAGTCATAAATTTGGGGGAGTCTGCTAACATCTGAGAATTAGTCTTTATATAAATTCTGGAAAAAAAAGCCAGAGTCAAGACTGGTTTTATGCCAATACCCAAGTATTTGCTGGAAACAGGTCATTTGCTTAAATCAGATTTTTTAATAGTCAAGCCAAAACTATCAACACAAATCAGAAAACTTAAATCTTCTTCCTCTTACTGAATGTAATTCTGCCCAGTTTCACTGCTAGACAATTTATTTCAACTCTCAGAGATATGAGATTATAAAGGACATCTACACTGGAAATCCTTATTGCTGAATTAGTAGGAATAAACATGAAGAGCTGAGTTAAAGCACCAACCAAAACTCCAATTTTAATAAATCCTGGAATAAATGTTGCATGTAACACAAATATGGATGTGCAGTCTGACTTGCAGATGGGTCTCTCTTTGGACTTTAAAATTTGCAGACGCCTTCCTCTTTGCACTGAAATATTACTGTACACAATTTGCATAAAATTACTGCCAGTGCAAAATGAGGGACCAAGACACAGCAGAAGAGTCTCAGAGAGTGCTCTGTGACAGGAAATTAAAATTCCACATGTAAGTGTATTTAGTAACTTAAATGGAAGGCCCCTAGTACATTAGAGATTACACTGTACTTGCAAACAGTCATTGTGGGGAGATGCCAGAAAAAAAGCCTCTGTCTCTCAAAAGGAATAAACTTTGTGGTACTGTTTTTTTTCCAGTTTTGCTTGCTGGCTAATTAGAATGAGGCAATGTACGAATGAACTCATCAGTAACGGAAAAATTTTTGAATTTATGTTTTTGAGAAAAATCCCACTGCTGCAGGCTGGCTTTTAACGGAATAGAGCTGCATAAAACAACGCAAACTTTTTCATATACAGTTCAACAACAGACAGGTTAACTAGCACCTCAATTCTAAAGAGTATCCTAAACCAACTCACATGTAGAGGTCTCCAACACTTGAGCTTTGATCCTTCAGGAATACTGGGTAAATTGGGCAAGAATCCTTGTACTCTACAAATTCCTATGCAGATACAAAAATTACTGAAAATTAAAGGCCAAAATAACTGCCTTCTGCTCAGGCTTTGTACATATCAAAGTCTGTTTACATAAATTTATCTGTGGGAAACTAACTACTACTATGTCACTCCCCCACAATCCCATACCTTGCTAGACTTCTTATACTATCCTAACCTCAAGCTTCACTTCCAGCAGACTTCTCAGACGGGTTACATGCCTAATTTCCAATTAGCTGAACCAGTCATTTCCCATCAGATGAAGCTTTATTCTGCAAAGTATTGCAAATCTTTAATTGGGCTTGGGACTTTGAAAATATGTATATAATTGATTTCTTCAGGATACCATGGAGGGAGAAGTGAAGGAGAAAATGGATTGTTAACACTAGAATATCACCTGCTTAAGACACAATGGGAGGTAGGATTCAGACCTAAATCTGCTGGTCCCAAAGCAAAACATAAATCACCTTCAGTAACTTAACGGCTTGCCCATGCAGGTACATTTGTGCCATCGGGGTTTTTTAAAGAATGTATATAAGCTGTAAAAGTGAAATGCAAAAAAGGAGGTGTCAAATACTTCTACTGCTTCCTAAAGACAGTGTATTTCCAATTCAGTCTTCAGCATATGTCCTACAATATGTGAAAGCAGATGCAAAACTTGAAATAAAAAAATTAAGTAAGTTTATTATTCCATTACTTATTCATTAAATGTCTTCTCAGGATAGCGTAACATTAGCATTACAAAGTTCTGTCCTCCCTCACGCACAAATATTCCACTCTTACAAATCTACTCTACAATAGAATTAAAACTGAAATTTTAAGATCCTTATATACACGTGTGAAAATTAGAACAAAACATGGTGGACGTGGAATAATGCACAAATACAAGGTAGGCTATTACACGACTGTTGCTGGTCGGTAACTCATTAAGATATACTTAATATATACAACTTGATCACTTGTCTGGATTCTTAATCTGAAACAGTATTAATCCATTTCAGCTCATGGTATCCTTATTATACTACACATATTTTTGCGAAGTACTCAATCACTAGCATCAGATAGCCATGTAGCTGAATACACACACACACACACACAAAAGACAGCCCTTGTCTCAAAAAGCAAGCATATGACAATGAGAACAGTTTCAACGAATTCAAGACCATACCTAAATATCTAATGGATGAATGCAAATTAGAATGTGCCTGCTAAATAGGGAGAAAGAGGCTAGGCAGAAAAAAAAAAAAAAATATCTGTGATGAGGCTATCCACCATACAACTTCTTTCTGTATTCAATCACATATATTAAAAGCGCATTGGAACAGAAATGCATCATGAAAGCAGAGCTGGTTCTCTAATAGCAATTGCAAAAAGATAGGAAGAAAAACCAAAAGAACTGAAGGACCAGTTTGAAGAAAAATACTGTGATTACTAGCCTATACTACAAAGACTTCAGAAATATATAGCTGCTATTAGTTCCCCACTAAAGTAAGCCAACCACAGTAAAGAGCAATGATTCCAAAGTGGCAGTGTTAAAATTAAAGACAATTCTTCAGATTATATAAAGCAACACACAGTTCCAGCTTGTATCAATGGAAGATCACATTAAGTGCCCAAGAACATTAATGAATTGTTCATTGAAGACATTTTCCATTTACAAGTACCTCTTTCAAAAAAAAAAAAAATCAAGAACACAGGATATGAAAGCATTTAGGTACACAGCAGACATCTGGCAAAACAATGACAAATGGCAGGATTAACATTTAGATGTAGTTCTATTAAAAAGACAACCCCTCCACTGTTGGAATAATCTCATAAAAGCCCTTTCATTAAATCACTCTCTCATACTAACTGATTCTTTTTCAATGCAATTTAAACTCGTTACGTTAAATGAGCACTATTATATTTGCAATAAAATAAACATAAGTACTGTTTCTACGCTTGCCTACCAGATAAATCACCCTTTTAAAAATATCACAGTTCTATCTGTTGCAGAGTACTTAAACATACACATTTAAAAGTTGGTGGTGGTTACTCTCTTTCTACTTGGATGAGTTGGTCCTTAACATGCACACAAATACAAGCAAAATATTTTAGATTTTTTCCACTTACAAATGCTTATACTTTCTCTCACAGAAATGGTCCTACTGCTTGGATAAATTATGCAATTACAATAAAGACATTGTCCTGTCTTCAGTAGGGAACACTAACAAAATCATTAAAAGCAGCTGCAAGAAATCCTGGGGCATTAAGAGAAAAACATGGTGTAAGGCTTAGTGTCACAACCAGTTGCATACTTTGATCATGAGGTTTCAACTGGTGCCTCCGTTTTTCCCCTTTGTTCTCACAATTGTCTTTTATCACAGAGTGGGACATGTAACTCATCCTACCGCCTCTTGCACCAGGTATATAAAAATGGACTTAGCAGAAGATTAGCTGAAGATTTTATCAAAACATGTAGTTTTTTGGAACAGATGGTATTTTCTGTCATGAAAACAGCCAGTGCAGTTATCTAATGTCATCCTGTTTCTTTGTGGTGGTTCAGTGTATGTCCTTACTTATACAAAGAAAGGAAGATGGGAGTTGAAGAAATGGAAGTTTGAGTGAAGCCACATGTAACTTACCAGGTTTGATCATACAGGTGGTAACTACTGAATTTGCTTCTGCTGTGCAAGTCAAAAGCAACTGTCAGCTGAAATTAAAGCAGTGTACACACAGCATAATACTACAGCAGGTTTAGGTCCATCTCAGGCCTACCTGAAGAGGTAAAAATGGATTCTCGGTCTTCTTATCTTCAGAAAGGACAAGATTATGGTCCTGTTACTTCAGTGAAGATGTGCAAGAACAGCTCTGCCAACAGTTATGTCCATTTTTTAAGATCTCAGAACCACCATTTGCTTGGGTCTGCTGCATATACACATTCTTGTTTATGAACAGCAGAAATAAGCTAGCAGTAACCTGCGGAAACTGTGCTATGCCTTATATCACTTTTTAGGTTGACAGTGCTGCTAAAGACTTACCCTCTTCCTCATTAATTCAGTTAGTAAATTTTCAGGCTACTAGACTGGAGTATGGGGGGTAGGGAAAGCATACTCTCTTTTTTCACTTCCAATAGTGACACCAGAATTTTCTATAAAACATTCAATTGTATAAAACAGTCAAATGCTTTAGAAATTAAAATTGATTTTTAAAGAAAAGGAAGTACTTTTTTTTTAATTGGAAATGCAACAAAAATTCAGCTAGAATAAGCAGTGACAGAACTCTTACCATTTTATGGCTGCTGAGTGCCCACTGACTTTGGCAGCTTCACAGCAGGTCACAGAACATACTTGCACATCTCAAAGGATCAATGCAGCCAGAATAATTCTACCTCTTCATTTACAGGCTTAGTGGTGAGGCCAATGACTGAGAGGACTTTGGGACTGAGTTACCATTTCCTTGCTAAACGCGGTACCTCAAAGTCTAACTTCAGGAAAAAGAAAATCTTGACTGGCCACTTGTCTGTGCAGGATGAATTTCAGCATCTGCTGTTCTGGCATTTGTCACACCCAGTCCACTTGTTAAAACATTTATATTACTTCAAAGGATCCCAGTCACCATCAGCAGTCAGTAAGAAAGGAGACAGAATGCAGCTGATCATGCGTGCTACACTGGCTAACCACCAAACATAGAAATGTTTCCATTTCTTCATTAGGCAAGGTTATACAAGTCAAACTAGAATGAAACCAGCCTTAACTTTATTATCTTTGAAAGTTACATGAAGAAACAACCCTATTTCTGTACTATAGATCTACTGTCTCTGTAGTATAGAGCACAACTGCTTACACATAAACATTGCTTACATGAACCAATTAATGCACTTGAACGAATAAAGAAAAGAGAGAAATTATTTTTCAGGAAATCACTACCCTAATAAAGTCACAGAAGTCAACAATATAGCTGTGCTTTGTTTTTAACAAAGTACTGTGAAACTATACAAATTTGCTGCTGTTTGTAACATGCTATGTAATGACACTGGAGTCCCAGTATCATGTCACTGGTTTATTATTTGGTTGGTTGGGGTTTTTTTTACAGGGAGTAGAAGATTTGGTCCTAAAGTTACTTCAAGGAACCTGAAAGGTCAGGCACATACATTCAATTTTTATATGAATACTTACTGTTAGATCAACAGTATCAGATCCAAACCAACTGAGTGTTACATACATTCAGTAAAAGCAGACATAAGCTCAGCTGCACTGATAAATGGGACACTTATTCACAGGCCAATACATGAGGCAAGTATCTAGGCTCAAATCAGACAGAAGGTTAGAACATGGGAAAACAGAACAAACAGGAATTTAAAGAAATATCGTAATAGATACTAGATGTGATTTTCTTAACAAATGCCTTAACTGCGATATTGTTCAGATCTGTGACTTCCTGTCTACCTTTTAAATCCTCTATCAGAATACATTTAAGTGAAGTATTTTCCGAAAAAAGTATTTCCGCATTTAACAAAACCTGCCAAAACCTGTTATTTACCAATAACACTCTAACAAATCTGAAGGGAACAGCATACATGCTTTTACCAGTAGGCATAAAAGTCAATATTCTCAAAAACAGTGTAGCTTACGTAAGGTAAGGCATCTTCACAGCATGGGTCTCACAAGAAGTGATTCATTAACCATAGTAACAAGTACCTATAAAGAAAAATATTCCTAAAAATAATTTCAACATACCCAGTACCAGAAACAGACTAACCGTGTCATGTTTAATAGAGAAGAAAAACATTCATTTATATCAACATGGCTCTTCAATCCCTCCAATGTCAACTAAAAAAAAAAAAATTATGCAATTGCACTTGTTACTGAAAAACCTGCAGGAACAGTCTTAATCATTGGTATCAATTTTAAGCATCAAAGGTTTAGTGTTGGTTTTGGTGTGGTTTGTTGTTTTTTTTTTTAAAGCTAGGAAATTACTGACCCAATTAAGTCAGTAACTTGTTCCATACCAATTATTTACCTTTTTGGTGCTTATATAAAGCACCAAATTGACTATAAAATACTCCTTGGTTTCTTCCAACCATACCAACTCAACACAGACTCTACCCTCTGAATCTGCATAGTCTGTGGTATAGGTACGACCCATGTAGTCATAAAGGCTGGATGCCTCGGAAGACCGTTCCATGTAAACTGGGGCACTGAAACACCAGAAGGGCTTTCCAGTTTCATCCAAGAGAGTAACATCCATCACGTAGCAGTCCTACAAACACAAGCAGAAGAGATTATTTCCCTATGCCATGGCACAGTAAGTAGATCTGTCCCTAACTTCAGGAGAAATATCAAGGGTTCAGAGAGAAATTTTGGGTATGAAGGCTAAGAACTCAAAATATAATTGATAGTGCTCCACCGACTACTGCAAAGCAACAAATACTTATTTAGAGGTTTCCTACACAAATCAAAATTGCAACCTACAGACATAAAAAAAACTGTGCTACAGAAGGTAGCACTGCCAGTCTAAATCAGACATTATTTCTTGAACATTTTTTAAGCCTTTAACATCTGTGTTTCTCAATTATTAGTTACCTTACCATTCAAATAATGATAGTCCTTTTAATACGATAAAGGAATCTGAGTTTAAACTCAGGTGCTAAACTTGTGTGAATGCAGCAATGTTTGCAAAGATACTCAGAGACCTCCCCCAAGGCAGTGTGCACACCTAACAATTACCCTTATATGCCAACTATAAACAAAAGGTATACAGCACTTTTTGAATGGCTGCAAGCTTCAGTTCCCAAAAAGGTAGTATTAATATATCTTTCTACCCTCCAAATAATTCTTTTAAAAGAATTCCTTTAAAAAATTCTTGAAAATTTCTTTACAACACTACACAATTATATCATTTTATAATGCTAAAGTCAGGATGCCAGTTCTTGGGCACTTCCAAACTGATGGTTTCACACGTGCCTTAAAAGCATATGGGTTATGTGTCATTGTTAATATCAGCTGTTACCTATTCTCATGAGTTCTGAATCACTAAATGAATCAGATTATCTTAATTATGCTGTATATATGCATTACTTCCAGCAGTATCATATGCTTCAAAAGCATAAATAAACCAACATCACATATTCCATGTCAAAAAAATTAATTTGGAATGCTTTATTTCACTGTACTACAAGTTGTGCTTCCGTTGCTTTAACATTTCTTTCACTATTTCTGTACTTCAATCAAACAATACAGAGCAGATGGCACAAACATAAGAGGTAAGGAAAACTGTATGTATTGCATAAGTTTGTTACTGTAGACTATGCTAAAAATACAAATTTCAAACCAAAGCTGACGATCATTTAATAACTTATACGAACTATAAATTTACTTGAAACAAGGAAGAATTACTATTCTGTGGTCTGACATCTTGCATATCAAAGGTTAATTATGAGAAGTTAAGCAGAGTGGCCTTGAGTGTTGGGGTGTTTTTTCTTCCCATGTATTTCCAACTATCTGTACTTCAGCAATTAATTTTTTATAAAAAAATACCCACAATTGCCAAAAAAGCTTTTTTTTTTTTTCTTAGCGTATTGGACAAAATTAAAAAAATTCAAAGTAGTGGCATGTTCTGCTGGCGTGGCTGATCTTATTTGGCCTTCACATGTTTTAAGAGTTTGAGAGATTTATGTTAAAAGCCAAATTGAATTCTACCCACAGCTATGTGTTGACATGTGCAATCTCCTACCACAAGATGAGGGGGGTTTTAAAAAATAAAAATTATATTATTTATTTTTTCCTAGAAACAAATATTCAGTATAACTTATGCTGTAAGCCACATAGGACAGAGCTAAACTAAAGACTACAGCCATAGCTCTCTCTTTCCTCTGACAGTTAATTTCCCAGATTTTTATGTGTTACTCATGATTATTTTCATGGAAGAAAAATTCTGCCAAGCAGCTATAAATCATATAGAATCATAGAATAGTCTGGGTTGGAAAGGACCTTTAAAGATCATCTAGTTCCAATCCCCTGCCATGGGCAGGGACACCTTCCACTAGACCAGGCTGCTCAAACCCCTGTCCAACCTGACCTTGAACACTTCCAGGGATGGGGCATCCACAGCCGCTCTGGGCAACCTGTACCAGTGCCTCACCACCCTCATCATAAAAAATTTCTTCCTTATATCTGATCTAAATCTACCCTTTTTCAGTTCAAAACCATTACCCTTTGCCCTGTCACTACAGGCCCCAGTAAAAAGTCTCCCTCAGTCTTTCTCATAAGCCTCCTTTATGTGTTGAAACACCACAATAAGGTCTCCCTGGAGCCTTAGTTTTCTGACATCTGCTCAACAGGGCAGCAAGATTTTCTACCTCCTATCATATGCTTTTCAAGCAAATGAAGCATATTCTGTAATTACGTGCCAAGATCCCACTCACTTTAAGCATGCAAATAGTTCTAATGAAGTTAATGGGGTACACAATAAAAATGAGATAAAACTAATTCAATACTAAAATTTTTCAGAAGCCTCAAAAAAGCACCTGTTCTGCATTATGGTTCTCAATGAACATTCATGGCAATTAAAGAAAGACAGCAAACATTACCCTTAAAAACGCTTCCTTGTTAGCTTGCATTCCTTTTTATTAATACACACAGGGGAAGGATTTGTTGTGAGAAAAAAATGCAAGTGAACAAACTTGTCACTATGCAAACAAGGAACTTGAAGAAAAAAAAAATTGGTATGAGCAATTAGAGAGGAAGGACTGAATGGAAACTGTAATCCAAGCTCAACTGTAATTGATGTTCCCAACAGATACTAGTAGATTATGAAGTTTTAAAATAAGTTTTATATTCCTCATTGCACAGGAAAGCTGGCTGACACTGTAAAGTATAAAACAAGTATGTGAATGTCTATGAGCAAAATATTATATTATCAAACAGTATTCCATTCCACACTTACGCCGGATTAGCAGAAACAACAGTTTTATTAATTTTTACTCTTTTCAAAGTAAGTGCCAAAATTGAAATCAAGTGTTGAACCAGATCATTTTTCAGTAGTGCTTAAGTTACATTTATCAGAACTTTTGGTACTTCTGAAATATTCATGTAGCTGAAGTACATTTAAAAATACGTGCCTTCACCACTATTGCAAAATGTACAGAACTACTCTCAAACTTTCTTTAAAGTAATTCTTTTAGGAATTTTATACAAGAGAATGACTGATAATTCCTCTAAAATACAGTTAATCCAGCTGATCCATGTACATGACTCAAGAGCTAGGCACTGACTGCACCAATGTGGACTGTAGTTTCTGCCCGTGTCCATCAGCATTTTAACATTCTCCAACAGTTTCTAATCTTCATTGCACATACATGCTACAACAGAACTGCAGAGTATTTTCCTGGGGGTTCAAAGCTTATCGCCTGCAAAAAAAAAACCAAACAGAAACACACACACCCCCCCCCCAGAAAGCACATCTCTAGTACATTTTTGTCCAGCATTTCCAGGCAGGGCTGGTCAGTCACAGCATCTTTGCTGAGTGGAAAGCACTGGAGTCATCACACATGCATAGTGGGTCTATCACGCAATCTAGACTCGAAGACAGAAAGGGTAAATCTTTTTTCCTCAAAATTCACACAGTTTTTGCAATATTTTGAGGGTTTTTTCTAGTTACAGACACCTTCCACAAATAAAAACATTTTTTTTAATTAGCATATTTAGGATGCACAAACATAATTCTGTTTTGAGATAAGCATTTCCAGAAACAAAAAATATTTCTGACTGACCTTTACATTGCCTTTAAACACATCTGTTTCCCAGGATAAACCAAGTGTCCCAACAAGAGGTAAGTGCTTTGTATTATCCTTTAAGCTTACAGCCGTAAGCCTCAAATATCCATTTGCAATGTCACCTGAAAATATTAACAATACATAACATTATACTACTACAAATCAAACTAAGTACACTGTAAATGTTCTCTCTGCTTCTCTCCATGTCTTTAGTTTCCTCCCACTCACCAATAAGGAACCCTGACATATACCAACAGCTAGATATTAAGCACATTATAGAGAATTCAAGTCGCAGTTCAGGGCTTTGATTGTGTGACCCACAGTAGAAGCAGCAGCTAAAAATTTTGGTATATATTGAGTATAAAAATCTGAGTGCCACCTAAAGGACTCACACAAGGATACAGGGAGGAAATTCCATGTTCAATATTTCAATTTCATGCCACCAGTGCCTCCATCACTGCCCACTCCTCAAAAGTCAAGTTCAACCCATAACACATGAAATAAATAAATAAATTACAAGATACCCCCCACCTTTTTTTTTTTAAATCTCTGCTCTGTCTGGTAACTCAAATAACCCTATACAACAGGGTATATGGGTAACTATCAGTCCTCCCTGGAAAAGGATATTGTGTCACTTAAACAGACAAGCAGTATGCCTTGATCTGAATCAAGTTTACAAAAAGGAACAAATCCATAATTTAAAAACAGCTTTCCAAAGGCTCACTTCCATTTTTTGACAGAATTATTAAGGTTTCTTTGTGATTTTTTTTTAATATTTTATTACTACACATAACCATATTTCTTTGGTATGTCTTTGTCGTGGTTTAGGCCCAGCCAGCAGCTAAGCACTATGCGGCCACTCGCTCACTCCTCCCCCCACCCTGGTGGGACAGGGAGAAGAATTGGAAGAAAAAGGTAAAAATTCATGGGTTGACATAAGGACAGTTGAATAACACAACACAAGGAGAGAAGAAATAATAACAACAATAATACTAATAAAAGAATATATAAAGGTGAGTGAGGCACAGTGCAATTGTTCACCACCCAGAACCCAATGCTCAGCCTGTTCCTGAGCTGCAAACCATCCTTCCCCCGCCCCAGTCAGCTCCCCCCAGTTTATATACTGGGCATGACATCCCATGGTATCGAATATCCCCTTGGCTAGTTCGGGTCAGCTGTCCTGGCTGTGTCCCCTCCCAGCTTCTTGTGAAAACTAACTCTGTCCTAGCCAAACACAGAACAGTCTTCCTCTCCCCCCAAGAACAGACCGACTTTTTTTAATTGTTCCTTTTTTCGCTTGCTATCAGAGGAGAAAAGATAACCAAGGAGTCCAACTGTGTAATTATAATTTCAGGTACATCAAAACAAACAAGATCTCTAACTACATAAATAAATAAACAAATAAATACATTACATCATGACACAAGCAGATTTCTTCATAAGACACCCCTTAAAAAAAATTTCTTGAATGAGAGATACTCAAAAGAGCAAACAAAAGCCCTAGAGACCTCAAAGGGGCGGGGGGGGGGGG
>JAVKLA010000047.1:8815244-8835342 GCA_034782735.1 Sagittarius serpentarius
CCCCCCCCCCGCACGAAGGAACAGAACTAAGTATCTAGCACTTGCAGGATACAGATAGGAAGGGAGAAAAGGAATTCCCAGGAAAATACTGTTTGTCAGGATCCAGTAGCAGGCCCTGGATGATAAGATGATAACTGAAGAGGTTTAAGATGCAAGTGGCAAAAGTGAAAAGAGAGAAGTTTTGCCTATGGTTCTTCAATCAAGCCCAAGTAGCAGCATGAGGCTGAAGACAGAAGAAGCAACATCAGAAAGGCTGGCTTCCAGTCAAAAAGCTAAAGCCTGTGTGAAGAAGCAGCAAAAAGCCTTTGCCTGGTGGCTGCTGAGGGCAGACAGCTGGAGGCCAAGTGACAGAGAAAGAGAGCCCACAGTTTACCACAGAAGCCAGAAACTTCTCTGAATTGGTACTGTGGGGCCAAGCAACTCGCAAGAGATGGTTGGCCACAAACCAGTGCTGGAAAGACATCACTTACAAGCGGGGAGTCCAAAGAACACTCGCTGTGTGGAGGAAGCAGCCCAACACACGACAGAGGACAGAAGCAGCAGGTTTTTCAGCACCGACACTGTCTGGAATAGGAGTGTGAATACAGTGAAACCAACGCGACTATGCTCAGGAAATATTTTGTATGGTTGAAGGAAAATACATCACTACAGACAGTGATACCCACTGTCCTTGCACTGAAGTCCCAGAGAACTCAGTGAGGACAACGTAAGCAGAATTCACTTTCAGGATCCAGCTCAAAGTGCAAAAAAGGGTATTAAGTTGCCTTAATGGTTCAGTACCCAAATGTTTCAGTCCCAAACCTCAGTAAATCAAATCCAATGACAGGATTTCATTCAAGATAAACATTTTTTAGATAAATAGTCAAGCTTTATGGAGGAACATTGAAAGCCCACATTTAAACTTGAGTTTTTATACAAGGGACTTTAAACAACATCAGTCAGCAAGCATTTCTTTCCCAAAGGGCTATTCAGTTATCTGCAATTCAGATTTGAATGGAAGCAGCTATTCCTCTCACTCCTTCAAAACAAATGAAAATTTTAATGGAATAAAAACAAATTGAAAAAAGCATACTACTAAAAAATTAATGAAGGCCAGGACATCACTACTATTGCATGGCATTAATAACACGAACTGCTGCATTGCTAGATGGGTCATGTGGCTAAGCTGTAAGTTATAAACCCTCTACTGCAGTTAAGAAGGAACTTTAAGCCAGAATGGAAATAGGTGACACTGATCAGGAACCTGAAGGCTAATTATTCATGGATTAGTTCATCCAGTCTTTATAATTTTTTTTTTAAATATAAAAGCTCCACTGCAGTCCTCATATCCAGCAGGAAGAAAAAGCATGCCTAGAAATTAGCAAGAAGCTGACACGTTAAGTACTGAAATCTCCCCTTCCTCATCCCTGTCAGATGAGAAAAAGAAATTAAGGGCAGAGCAAGCCATGTTAAACATACCAAGGGAAACACAGAGGAAACAAAATGGACAGGGCTTTCTTCAGCCTGATCTAGAATTTGTTTCTTTATAATACCTAGACACATATAGCAGCAATACCCCGTTAATCAGTATAGGTTATAGGGCACAAATTTCCAAATAAAGGGAATACCAATATAGAGAACATACATCATGTAGACAAACCTCATGGGAAAGAAACAAATAGCCCAATAGTTCAAAGGCACTTATTTTAGCTTAAAGCCAAGCAACTTTGTTTTGCTAACCAAGCCTTTGTTGCAAGCTGTAATTTGATTGTTATTTTCACAGCAAAGGCTGTGCTTAACACTAATTCTGGTGGCAACAACCAGCCTTACCATGCTGAAATGGTCATTTAAAATTGCAAATCAATCTTCAAGGTCAAGCAAGAACATTTCAAATACATGATGTGATATTTTACAAACAAATCTTAAAAGCTCTCTAAACACACAAAAATCACCCCATTACATTTTGCAAGCACAACGCATCAACTTGCATCAACACAGAGTAACACTAAAAAGCCAAAGCTTAGACTATATGGCTACAAAGCTATGCCTTAAAGTTGAAAACGTAGGTAAATACTCTGAGAAGTTTAGAACGCAAAGCGGTCCTTTCTGAACCCGATGACTCAACGGGAGGGTCTCCCTGACAGTTTTGTCTGACCCTGTCCTCTATGCAGTTAATATCAAGTGAACCTTGCCATCAAATCTTGTTAAATCACTGCTGCATTTACTATCAAACTTTGTTAAATCGTTGTTTTGTATCAATAAACATATTGATACCTCTCTCTTATGAGTGAAGTGCGTCACTCCATCCAAGACAATGCCACGTACATAATTTAAAATAAATCTGGATTGGGTAGAGAATTTTAAGAAATAGCAAGATTTCTCTGTTTCAAGTATGTTGGAGACCTCCATGCCTCAAAACCCTCCCAGAGAATGGGACAAACAGTATCATTAGAACAGAGCCTAAAAACAAGGCACAAACCATCAAATACAGACAGCTCAGACAAATCTACGCTGTTGGCCACATTCAGGAACACCGTGTTTACCAGAAACAGCAAAGTGAACAACAAAGTACCGTGAAGATATGTGACAGCAGACAGCCATAAGCTGCCACACTACATCATTTTTGAACACAAATTATGGAGGAAACCAAGCATTTTCCAAAAGGAATTATTGTGCAAGTACATGGAAGGGACTAGATGACAAACAAGCTTATTGCCTGCAGAACTATGGCGTCAGCTGGCTGATGTCCTGCGAGAGCAGAATCTAGCGGCTGTCACACAGCTGAAGGACACAAAACTGATACAGTTCAGAAAACGCTCATGATCATAAAACAGATTCTCTAACTAGCAAAGTGAGATGGCATCACAACTATAGCTCCTGGACATTTGCTACAATTTGCATAAATATCAGCTTAATCTTTACCAGAAGTAGCTTCTAAGTGGCAAAAAACTGATACCAACAAAGAAAGTATGCCACATAGTGCTTTCTCTTGTATAGCTGCACTGCTAGGAGCATAAAGTTTTCATTTTCGAAAACAAAACACATAAAATTCACATTAAAAAAAAAAACCACACCAAACCCAAACCCAAGCCCCCAACCCTCTAGCCAATTTACAGAAGACATTCTCTTTTTTGCAGGTATAAAGAGGACTCCTGTATTGAACAACACCTCAGGAGAGATTTCTATTGCTACACGGACAGAATTTCACTGAAGGTTTACCCTAATAAGTATTCCTTTATTTCAAGCTTGGAGCTTTTTGGGAATTTGAAAACATGTTTCAAATTCATAGGACTACAACACTCCACACCGTGCACAAGGCTAGTCTAAATGACAGTTCTTGGAGTCATCAAATGCAAATTAAAAACAAAAAAAAAAAGTCACAGGGAAATTGTTCTAACACTGTAAAAGCACTCAAGCCTGGTAACAGTGCCCTCTGCTGTCTTCATCAAAAACAGTATTTTCTGAAATCAACAGAAGGCTCCTTAGTAGTTATCAGAAAAATACTGGGGAGCAATAGTTAGAGTGTTTTATTTTGGGTAATTTTAAGTTTAATATTTTAATCTGTCTCTGCTGACAGAAGACAGCTGCGTAGCTATAGGCAGGGCTGTGTTGAAGTTAAGTCAAAAGAGAGATCACCAATGTATTTTGCAAAACCCTAGTAGAATTACTAAGTTGGGCTGTACATGAACAACAAGGATAGGCAATCATGTCTCATTGAAAGAAATGCTAAGAACTAAAAAGAAGCAGTACAGTTGAAAACAATCACTGAAATTGTTTATTACACAATGAAAGGATGTCAGAATAGACAACCTTAAGTTGACCTAAATAAAAGCTATAAATCTTAAAGTTCACAATATCTTTCTACAAATATATTTAAATATTTAATCTGTCAATGCATCTGAAGTATACTTGAGAACAATTCTATAGAAATAGGTCTCCAAAATGTATAAGGACAAACTCACTCTCCCTTATAGCTGTGCTGGTTTTGGCTAGGGTAATTTTCTTCACAGCAGCTGGTAGGGGGCTGTGTTTGGGATTTGTGCTGGAAACAGCGTTGATGACCCCGGGGTGTTTTCGTTGCTGCCGAGCAGGGCTCGCACAGAGCCGAGGCCTTTGCTGCTCCTCACCCCACCCCGCCAGCGAGTCGGCTGGGGGGGCACAAGGAGCCGGGAGGGGACACGGCCGGGACAGCTGCCCCCGACCGACCCAAGGGACATCCCAGACCATACGGCGTCGTGCCCAGCGTATAAAGCCTGGGGAAGGAGAAGGAAGGGGGGGACGTTCAGAGCGATGGTGTTTGTCTTCCCAAGTCCTCGTTAGGCGTGACGGAGCCCGGCTGTCCTGGAGATGGCTGAACACCGGCCTGGCCGTGGGGAGCGGTGAAGTAATTCCTTGTTCTGCTTTGCTTGTGTGCGCGGCTTTTGCTTTACCTATTACACTGTCTTTATCTCAACCCATGAGTTTTTCTCACTTTTACCCTTCTGATTCTCCCCCATCCCACCAGCGGGGAGTGAGTGAGCGGCTGCGTGGCGCTCGGTTGCCGGCTACGGTTAAACCATGACAACAGCGTACAAGTGGAAGGAACATCAGCCTGCACCAAAAGCTGTGCCACTGCATTATTAACTCAGCACTGAACCAAATGAAAATATCCTGACAATCTGCAGAACTTATATCTCAGGCCTGACGCTATGTCAATGTAATAGCAGGGAGACTTCATACAGAGCAAGGTGACGACACCACGTAACGCACCATGCAGATATAAAGAAATCACACAATGAACAAAAAAATAGTTTACTCTTAAAAATCCATTTCAGTTTCTCCTCTTGAAACAGAGGTACTGGATATAAGAGGGAAAACGTAACAGCAGGGATCATTTTAAAAACAGACATTACTGTCTTGCCAACGCTACCTTTTCTGCAGAAGAGGCTCTTGAATGTTCCACACAGGTAGGTGCAGCTTCCACCGTGCATATCAAGATGTAGATCGTAGTCATGCAGTCCATATTCTGGGTCAACATCATCCAATACAGGTTTATTAGGTGGAAGGGCATATTGACTTAAAAAAAAAAAAAAAATAGAATTAAGCAAGGGCGAATGACTTAATAGAGATATAGTAAATAGCCCTACACTGAGACTATCCTCTTAGGAGAGGTTATAAGAGGGGGGAAAAAATTAGTAGAAGACACAACCTTTCTTCATGAATGCTTCTGAAAATCAAACATCTCTAGTTCACTATATTTCTTTTAAGCCGTCTAATACAGTGTCTAATACTTCTGATCAGCTGTCCAGCCTAGCCAAAGGCAGAAAATATGGCCGTCAACTTTAAAAGGTACATCTATTAAACTCCAAAATATGGACTTGTTTATGCAAAAAAAAAAAAAAAAAAAAGCATCAGCTTAACTACAAATCTAAAAGCCAACTAGCTGCAGACTTCTCTGGAATAGCGGTTATTGAATAATTTTGCCTGTGCCTCACCTAAAAGGGAGACTACTGTATACAAATGACCAGAAGAGCCCAAATCCCAGAGGCAACAGAGCAGCTTCTGCATAGGATCCTATTTGGTAGTAAGGGAGATGGTGTCAAGTCTTACCTTCTGTGTGCAAAGAGCCATACTAAGTTATAGCAGGTACATAAGACAACCAGTAGATATAAGAGTATCTGAGAAGAAAGCTGAAGGGATGGGCTGGCGGGGGGGGAAGTCCCCAAATTCATCCTCTAAAGCTAAAAACCTTCATCTTTGTAAACAGTTTACAGTGTATAAACAGGTATTAAATTATGTTATACATTGCAATATACACGTATACACAATTACTTCATAGGAAATCCAGCTACTTTTTCAATAGGACTGAAAGATAAATGCAGGCACCTTACTAGAATTTTTTTCTCCCCTCTTACACAGCTAAAGACTCTTTTCCTACTTCCTAAAATGTCTCCCTCTTTTCTAGGTCTTTCAGATAGGAAGAGGGAATAAAAAGACTGCTTGTGAAAAGAGAGAAAGTATGGGCAGTGTATTTCTAACTTTCTCAATACAGCAAGTACTAGTACACTTGTATGACTAAATTATCTCCTTAATAGCATAACAATGGCAACATTTTAGTATGAAAATACTTCTACAGCTTTGTATATAGTTACCGTAACGGTTGTTTATATTAAGCAAGAATAGTTAATTACTGCCTAAATACAAACCTCTTACCACCAGCCAATTTTAACTGTAAAACTCAAAGCTTTATTCAAAAGGTTATCTTTATTACCCACAAAGCAGAAACCAAAACTTACACAGTAGCAGAACCCAAAGTGCTTCTCTCAAGAAGTTGATGATAATGAAGACTCGCCATAACAAAAGCGATTTCATTTTTCTCCTGAAAAGTTAATTAAAGTAGATGTATTTTCATCTGGAAATACTTTTTTTCACAACGTCTTCCGGAGCATTAAAATTCATAGATAAATGCAGCTGCTTATTACTCTGCCAGTTACTGGAATAATGTTAATAATAGCCTGCTTTAACACTTGGACTCTTGTAATTGCTACTGTCTTTTCACAAGAGTACAGAATACAGGTAAAAGATCACAGCATTTCTGTATTATGGGGAAAGTGAGGGAAACTAGCTATGCCAGGGCAAAAGTTAGCAGCAGCAATCCATGAATTGTACTTCTCCAGCTTCTACTTACCACTTTAATCTGTATACCTAAAGAGAGGCAAACAGGTCTTACTCCCAGCTACTAAATACCTAAGCATCAAGCTTATTTTTGCAAATAGTTCCTTACATACGAAGAGGGCTACATCAGTGAGGAATACAGAGCTTTCAACAGAAATATCGAATTTCAAAGTAAACCCCCAGATGTCTTCACCAGATTACATACTCCTGGGAAAACAGTAAGACATACCTTCTATAAGCCTATATAGCTCAAAGAAAACTTCAAAGCTCAATGTGAGAACCAGAGCCAAAGGTATCTATTTACTTCAAGAACACAGAATGCTAGGATTTCAGCTCTTAAATGCATTTTTAAGTCCTACATTTGCAAACACGTAAGTCAATAGCAAAATTATTCACTGCCAGCAGTCTTTTACTGTCCTGAAAAGCGGGCAACTATTGTTTTCATCTCTCTGGGTTACCGAACAGAAAATGACATCCCCTACTCAAACTTTTTTTTTTTTAGCTACTCCTGTACTTTTGTAGTGCAAAATTACAGCTATAAAAGACATAATGACAGAGACTCATCAATCACATAGAGTCTCTTAGTCTTTCTCTATCAAAATACCAAAGGCCCACACAACTTGTACTTGGCTGTCAAAACTACTAGCATCAACAATTTCTGTTATGCAGCTAAGCTATCTGTAAAAAACCAAGATGTGTGGCATTTACGATTATTACACCCATCTACAGTTAACTGCCTAATGTTACTCTGCCCACATAGAGCATAAGAACAGCTGTTCAGAAAAGTAAGCAGGAAAAATATACTAGAGTGATGCACTCGATGCTTAACAACTTTGTGAAAATTTGTTATGATTGAACCATTTCCAGGTGCTGAAAGAGTTCTCTTTCCAAGCGTAGGAAGGGGTAACACGCTAGCAAGCCCATAGGGACAACAACACAGGGACACCAATCGACTAAACTTCTGAAGACATGAAAGAAATGGCTGTTCACTTATCGGAGCTTTTCATAGACTGAGACAACCCATAATAGGCTCACGCAGGTCAGCCAGTCTCAAGTTTTCTAGGAAACGGACACCTCCAAGTAAGAGTGAAACAAATATTCCTTCTGTGGTTTTAAATAACTCCTCTGGTGACTGTGCACATTTAAGGTAGCAAGAGTTTCCAGCTGGAAATGAGCACAGCTTAGAGCAGCTGTTCACAGGCTCGCTGAGGGAAATTCCTTGCCAGTGCCAAATAATGGAAGTCTACGTTGTCAGCACGGCTGGAGGAGGAAGAAAAGCCTGCCACCTCTGAGTTCAGTCCAAGAGCAGAACACCTGAGGCTTCCATAGCACCTAACTGTATGCAACTTCAGGCAGATATGCAGGTCCCAGTGTATTCAGTGCAAAGATGCAGATTCCTTTGGAGCAGAAGTCTACTTCAGATGTTCTGCACTGCTCTCTGAAGACATTCATCTCTGCACACAGCCTACGGAGACTAAGCCCTTAACTTAGACACTTGGTACCAAGAACTGAATATCCCCAAAAGGGCACAATTTACAGCACTCCTACTGCTGGAGCAGGATACAACTACCTGGTGACGTAGATTAAAGGAAACAACTAGCAAAGTTGTCTTGTGGGAATTCATGACTTGAAGTGATGGGAACAGGGCAAGGCCTGTTTCAGGGGAAGAAGCACATCTCTCCTCAAACCATTCTATTTAAAATGTCTTTAGGATATCAAACTTTGGCATGTTAAGACTGCAAAATAAATAAAATCGAACGCAGAAATAAGATCATACAGTATCTAATACACGATACATAACGGTTCTTTTCATTAGAGGTGGATTTTTTTGGAAAAGTACAGATACTCCTGCGACAGCTCTTTAGAATACAATCAATCATCAACTAGCTGTCCCTACCTGTATTTTCTTGTTGCTAGTTTAGATCTTTCAAAATCCAAAGAAAAAAAGAAAAATGGGAAAAAAAAAAAAAACAAAAGCAAAACCAAAAAAAACCTCACAAAATACCAAACTACAAGGCAAAAGAATCTGTTTCTTCAAGTCATAATCAAGTATTGAAACAAAAAGTTATCTTACCTTCCAAAGTCCTACTAAGAGTCCTGGATTGAGACTGAAGAGCTGGACAAGCTTATCAGCACCAACTGCTACGCTACTTTCAGTCAGGTTAGTAAGATGGTATTCAGCAATTAAGGAACGTCGGCGAGGCCTATAAAAGAACATACAGAATGTAGCAACAAGATGACGTCTCCTTATTTATGTAGGAGCTCAGCCTAGTTTCATTTTTAACTCTGAAGTCTGACCGACATGATGAAAACGGTTTTGAAAGCATTCAGCACGCACAGCCACCAACTTTACTTGTGAACAACTACAGCATACTAGCAGGATCTCAACACCTAACAAGAAAAAAAACCAAAAGCCACCATAGGATGGCCTAATATACTACTAAAAAAAGAAGAAAAACTTACATGCTTGCCTAATATTTCAATAGGCACAGAATTACTTTATGATTTGTTTTAATACTACGTTGGTACTAGACGGAATCACCGAACATTTGTCAGTATAAAGCAAGCCACTAAGAAGGTAAATTCTTCCTCCACAGAAGCAAAATTCCACAGAAAGTATCAAACTGTACATATAATAAATTAAAAGCTTCTGTTAGAGGAAGCTTTCCTTTTTTAGGAAATTACCTCTAGATTTTGCCTGTAATTAAAGCGATTTAGCTCCGTAACACCCTTTAACTAAAGTTCATACTTCACAGGTGTTCTTATTGACTAATGATGCATAAAAAAAAGCAGAAAATGGAGTCTGCATTACCTATTCAGAATGGAGAAATAACGCTTTCTAAAACCCTTCACTGATTTAGGCTCTTCTTATATTCAAAACTCTTCCTAGATTTCCCAATAGTATTGCAGTAGTATTACCTACCACTACACACTGCTAGGAAGACAGCAACCAACAGGAACTCTGTCACATTGCCCTGAACAGTAATATTTGGGGCAGGGATGGGACATCAGCCCTTTCCATCTTTAAGTCAGTCAGGCTGGTATAAACACAGAGACTTTCCCAAAGCCCCTGAACTAGCTCCTTATAGTCTTAACATTGAGTAACATTCTGATATTTCTGAAATCATTACCTTCATGTATATTCACAAGCTCTAACAACTTATGATTCTGTGAAATAAATACACTAAATGCCTGCAAGTTTTCTTCTGCCATTTTCTACAAATGAATCAACATCTTGGTAAAACAGCTACATTTCCCACATAATTTGACTGCAAGACTTGTTTAGCTGACTTTACACAAAAGGCTTCTCTTGATTCTTTTTTTAGGCAAATACGTAGCTTCTGCTTGAGGAACCATGTTTTTTGCAGGTGAACAACAATTCTCCCTTTTCAGAGCTCTACTGCTAGGGGTTTTGCGTAAGAAGCACGTAGCTGATACCGCGTATACTAAAATGACACATAAGACACAGACATGTGGAAAACTCCTTGGCAGCACTACCAACGAAGAGAAGGACATAGGCTTTGGAAGAAATACTACATAGAGGCTTTCTAAGAAAGAATTAACTTGTTAAGTCAAACCCAGGTCAGACAGCTCCTACAGACACATTATCAATGAGTTACACCAAAAACCCTCAAAAATCCTGTGTTAAAACTCACCCATTCTTGCTGGGAGCTCTGCTTTGGTCAGGAAGCAATGGCATAACTCCAAATAGTTTTAGGGTTGACAGGCTATCTAAGCATGGCCAATTTGTACTATACCAAAGTACAGTAACAGACGTGTCCTTAAATGATAGGTTTGCCTTCTCCATTACATGTTCCTTTCCATTTTTGTCCTTTAGAACAATCATCCAACTCAAGCCAGAGGCTCTGTTATTTAGGAATTGAGAGGGGAGAGGGGTGTTTAAAAAAAAAAAAAAAATTTAAAGGTGACAAAATTTAAACTATGCTTCCAACAGAATTTTTAAATTTCTACTAACTGCTACTTATATTTCTCAGGCTAGGTCATTTATAGGCTATCACCATATCTTCCCATTATGATATATATTTTATAGCTCTATTTCCATATCCCCCCAGCATTTCCAAAGCCATTAATATTCTGTACACTGTTCTTGAGTAAACATCTTCTGTGACAAGGCATTGCTTACTTCATAGCTTCTTTGTTTTTACATGGAAGACCTGTATAAGGATCTACAGGTTTAACAAGTCGCATTACTCTAGTTTTGACAGCAGCTATTTGTTTGAAGATGTATTCTTTCTTCCAGTACCCAGGCTTTCTATCATGTAGAACAGCACAGCCCAAGGAAACAGTTTCTGTTTGTTCAGACTTCATTTTCCAAATTGTCCTTTTTGGTTGAAAACAACTGGAATAGATTTTCAGCCAGATTCCACTGAAAATAAAAATAGAAGAAAGAAGAAAGCCACATAAATTTTAGGAATAGTTACTTAATTATTCTTACACGCACATCTCAGCTACCGCCAAGTATAATATGTTAGCAGAAAAATATAAAGTCCTAGATTATCAGCAAACTGAGTTTGATCTAAACCTAAATTTACAGAAGACCAGAAACTGTAGCCTCCTAGGTACTAGCCAAGAAAATGCAAAGGCACGGTTGTACACTTTTCCCCATTTTGACCTTCTGAGAGCTCATACGAGGTCAGTTTCCCTGGTGCGAACATGAAGGCTCAGGAACCAAAAGATGCTAGATGTCAGCATTTCTCATGGGCTTACTAGGTTATCTCAAAGAATATGGAATCTTTGAACACATCTCTTGTTCTGGATTATACATACCAAATAAGATCCACTTACAACTTTCTGCTCTACGACAGGGGAAAAAAAAAGGCAAAAAGAAAAAAAGGAAAAAAAGTTATTCACTTAATTCTTACATTATGCCAGTAAGGTTGATAAACATTTCAACTACAGATACAGAAAATGTTTGACTAGTGCTCTAGAAAGTAGGATCATCGGGTATTGCGAACTTCCCACTGTTTCACACCTCTCAATAGCACACTAGAGTACATGGGTTTTTAAAAGCCTTTTTTCCCCTTATGCTGCTACTTCCTTCACAGACACTCACTAAAGCAGATTTAAAAAAAAAAAAAAAACAACAAAACAAAACAGTACATATCTGAGAGAAAGCTATCATGAGGAAACAAAGAAAAGGTAAGTCTTGTCTGTCTTCCTGAAAACACAGGATCCAGGATGAAGCTCAGAGACAGCACAGCCATACTCAGCTACTTAAGTGAAAACTGATTAAGGTTAAGCAGTTACTTTTGAAAATTCCACCCCAAAACAACGGTGCATCCTCCTCACACAAAATCAGCTAGCGGAAAAAGCGTTTTAATACCTCTTACTCAACAAAAACAATCTGGACTCCTGAAGTTTCTCACACAGATTCAGCTGAAAGTGGGGTGGAGGAGGACAATTAGAATCACCTGTTTGGTGGTGGTACCACTGTCATGTCAATCCCTTCTGCACTTGCTTTTGAAAAGCTCAGAGAAGAGATGTCTTTTTGAAGAGATCAAAGAAACATGCAACAGGAATGATGGGTTCACCTCTTTCCTGTTAGGAAAAATATGAGGTCACATTTCCACCCCCACCCCCCCACTATCTCTAGGACAGTTCAGGGAATATTGGGTACAAGAAGTTACAAGAATTCAAACAACAATCTGTGAATAAACGTTTCCAGTAAGTTTTCTAATTTTGAAGTGCTAGCCACACAGTCTACATAACTGCACTAAAGAAAATTAATAGCAACAGAAATAAATTCTCAAGAGAAATTATCTACCATTTATCAGCAAGATTACCTTTACCAGTCCTCACTTATCCCCAGGCAAACTTACACTAATGTGCTTTGTAATGCATTTTTCCCCTCCTTAAAGCATTAAAGCATCCAAGGACTGAATCCATCCCACACTGCCTCCTACACATGAAAACCACTCTCACTTCGTCAGCTGCTGAGAATAAGTCCCCCCATGCCAAGAGCCAGGCTCTTTGTTATTGATGCAAACGTACTCAGGAATTTTACAAAAACCTTCCAGCCTGCTGCTCTGCAGATATATGTACAATCTCCCACTGGCATTTTTTGAGTCAAAGCTGTTTGAAACACACAGACCTGTAAGCAGAGGAGAAAAAAAGGGGGACTTGGAATCACAAGTGTTTAGGGAGGTATCACTGCCCTTTCACCCTCAACTTCTGAAGAAATCCGGACAGACAAATGAAAAAGGCATCCAACAGGGAAGCACGAATTTGCCACTTTCACAGCAGAATACGCGACACTTTTGCCTCTAAGTTTTAAGTATAACATTTATCTCAAGGCCTCTTATTGGATGTTGTTACAACAAGCCAAGCCAACCTCTTACTGCTAACTCAAATGCCAGAATCAGACAGACACGCACCATTGTCAGTCATCACTTGACCACAATGGCAAAAACACCTGGGCAAGGCAAAAAGATCTTCCTCTGTGCTCTGGCTTCTCACTTGCCCTTATACAAATACTTCCTGCTGGTGATCAAAACCCTCAGGCTTTCAGACAGACCATCTATGTGAGCTCCCCACGCTGCATGACAGGAAGGCTGGAATAATACCACATGCTGGGGCAAGGGGGTGCAGAAAGCGGGGGGGTGGGGGTCAGAAACATTTCCTTGCCTTCAACAGTTACATTTTTAGACATCGGCGCCAAGGAACTGTTAAAGTGCAGATGTTATTTGAAAAGCCTAAAGACAAAGCATTGCATTAGGCAGCACAGATATATCATGATGAAAGACTGATGGTCCTGCTGCATCAAAGACAGCATCCTGTACATCTAGGTCAGCAGAAATATCCTTAAAAAGATACGCTGCCTAAAAACCACGATCAGGTTTGTCACAGAGATACACAGGGACTTCAATTAAAACTTCTGTTAATTCACCACAAGACTGAGGGACTCAAGAAGGTCCATGGAAATCCAGCAGGAAGAACTGACCTGATCCCACCAAACCAGTCAGTCTCCTAGATAAGGGAAAGTATCTCTTCCTCGAATCCCATTTGTGCACACACAGTAATCTCTGTCGAGATTAGAAAACGGAAACAGACATTGTTGAGATGGAAACAGATGAATCGGCTTCCCTTGAACAGTCACAATGATTGTATCCTACCTTACCATTCTGAAGTGGAAAATGCATATTAAGATATATAATCTGTGTCAACTACACAATTATCTACATGCATCTGCTGACAGCCTCAAAAAATAAATCTGGATTATGGCCTTCCCTTTAAATTCATCAGTTCTAAAGGTGTCAATGCCAACGTTAACTGATTCACTATACAAATTTTGGCAAATACGTGAAAAATGGATGAATACCAGATGCAGCAATTTCCTATATAGGAAGACATTTTCTCATTTAAACAACACTAATGCAGCAGAACCCTAGAGAAAAAAGGATACCTAGACATCCTAGTTGTCGTGTACCAACCAGGGTCTCTCCTCTTGATCTGTTCACAAAATTATGATACTGATAGGAGCAATTTGTGAACTCTGTATAAGCAACTGCTGACAAAAAATGTGTCAGTATTTATCTCTGCCCCTTTTGTTTTCATTTAGAAGTCACCAAAATCTGACAGAAAGAACAACAGATAAAACCCACTAGTGAATCACTTGACTAAATCAATCCCCCTGCAAAAAACTGATAAAAGAGCTAAATAAGCAGGACTTCAAAATTATGAAAGCTATGACAATTCTACAAAGCTACTGGCTACACACCACTAAGGATTGCCTGAACCAAAAAGCCTGTGCAGGTGCATGTGAACACAAATATATGCAAATTTTACAACAAAATAAACGCTAATAGCAACATTTCAAAACACTGTATTTAGTTTTCACCTCATAACTCCCATTAAACTTAACAGGGCTTGTGCAGCTAGAATTCCATATGACACACTGTACTGTGAGCTACGCAGTACATTTTCAGCAGAGTAATTGCCAGTAGGGACATGCATCGGTGCTCTGGCATCAGTGAAACTAAATTAGAAAGGCTCATAACTCAGGTAAACTCAACTGCTGCACAATTAAGACTAGCACTTACGCTTCCCTCTTCCTTACTTGTCATTGGCGAGATGATAGAAGTGCTTATTCACACAGCCAACAGACAACAGGGACACAGCATCCAAATAGGAAAATATCTTCATCAGCATTTCTGATGGCATGCTGGCAAAAAGAGAAACACCATTAGACTGGCCTGCAAACTCCAGAAATGACAATGGCAAAGAATTTTAATTCCAAACCAGAGCAGAACAAAAGAGATGGAAACTATCAGCTTGTAAATACACAAATCAAAACTCACCTGAAGAGTTAATTTGCAGAGTTTGGGTTCTGATTTGTCTCTCTGATACAAGACGTTTGCTTAAAACAATTCACCACAACCTATTCAAGTGGCACAGCACAATTACGTGAAAAGTTATGGGTTTGCATTTTCATTAAACTTTGTTAACTTTAACCCAATTTGACATGAAACTACCTCATTCAACTTCAGTTTCCCACTGCTTGTACCATGCTTTTAATACGTAGTCCATAACCACCAGCATTTGCCACAACAGCATATACTCAGCTCTCCTCCTGACTGTGGAGTCAGGTATCAGAATGCACCAGGACAGAAACGTCAAAATCGAACAGTGAGATCATGCTCCACTTCATCAAAATCTTCAAACCGTTTGTGCTCAGGGGTCTCAGACAGTTTTCATTTATGTCAACAGAAAGATGTGAACTTCAAAATCAGAGCTGAGTGGCACCTTGAGAACATTCATGTTACTGCACATCTGTAAGAGTGCCTGAAATGCAGGTGTCAGCCTAAGTACAACAAGCACATCATAACCTGGAGATGAGCCACCACGATTTTTGTATTAAACACACAGAAACCTCATACCCTTCAAGTAGTACCTGGTAACGGCACAGAGTTTAAAAAAAGATGCATTTTATACTCTAACTTTCTGAAGCATGAGAGTACAGTTAACATCAAAATCACCACGGAAAATATAAGCTGCTGTGAAAGTCAACAACTCAGCTGTGTCTCTTATCCATTTACTACCGTGTCATTTACAACACCTGCTGATTTATAATACTTTATTCCAGAAGCACCTAGCTTTCAGGCGTAGAATGATAACGGCAATACTCCAAGGTTTGCATTAAAAACTTTTTATGTTATTATGTGAAATAACTCAAACACTGTAAGCCCAAAGCAGTTAGTGCATTTATTCCAGACAGAATTTAGAAACAATCCCTTATAAAGCTGTAAGTTAGCTAAAATAATTTGCTTGATCCAGAATTCTCAACAGTAGTTTTTGCAACCATATAATTTTTTCTTTGAAAGAAGCTGAGAGAAGGGAATTTTTTTTCTTTTTTTCTCGTCTTTCACACCAAACTAACACCATAAAGGATTGAACCGGCCATCCAATGGAAAACAGAGGAATGAACACACGGGAAGCTACAAAATGTATAACACAAAGAAAATAAATTAATCTTTCATGTAACATTCTTAAATATTTTTTGTAGAAATGTAACTAATCTTCAATATAATCGTGAGTTGCTTTCTTTTTGAAAGTGCCCTTTCACTGTCAAAAAGGAAGGGAAACATTTACCTTGTGGCAAACATTCAGCAGCCACTTTATTCCTCCCCGCCTCATCCTGCTCCACCACCCTAAGCCTCTCTATACAAGGCAACAAGCATCAAGAGAAACATCCGAAGTTTAATTCCAAACTGGCTTTTATTGAAGTAATACAGTAACAATTTTTATTCTTAAGGAACAACACAGCCCATGATTTGCAAAGGAGTTGTTGAAGGCTTCACATGACTTGGAAAACCTACATACTTCATATGAACTTAGAATTCTAAGGAGGTGAGGGAGAACCATGCCAGAAAACATTAGAAGGTCAATGTAAGATCACAAAGTAGGCCAGGAAAGCAAATCCTGTCTTTTCGACTCAAAACACATGACATAGAAATCTCCAAAGTATGAACATGGTAACTGTAAGCAGTCAAAAGACGGCTTATAGTCTGCAAAGGGTCTTCCACCCTTACTCCTAAACTAAGGACATACTCACCTCTCAATGCACAAAGTAGGTTTCGGTTTTATGGAAGGTGTCAAATACAGACTTTTAATTCCAGCATTTACAGTTTCAGAACATATCCCAGGCCTGGCAAAGCTCCTTGACCAATTTCTAAAAAGGAAAAGCTGTGAGGAATCACATCATCACAAAATGAAGAAATATGCATATTGTGAACACCTAGACACCATGTCTCAACCGAGACAGGATTCAGGGAATACATCACATTGTAACTCATTATTATGAGTTCAGAAATTTGAACAATTATCACCAAGTTAAAATACCTGACATCAGGAAGATGCCAGGTTTAAACTCATAGGTGTCTCCCCTATGATTAAGCTCCCACAGTAGTCAGAAGGGAATAGTGTCGCACCACCAAATCAGTTTGAATCCCATAGACATCAATTAACACTAGACAGCTGCCCCACTGTGGCCACCATAATCAAGCTCCAGATAGGACCCTGCAGTAAGTCAAACTCACTGATTAATCTTCTGGTTTGCAACATTACTCCAGGGACATTTTTGAGCCATCCTACTTTGCCAAGCTACTAAAAGATATCAAATAAAACAACAACTTGAAACTTTCTCAAAAACTGACAAGGCTCAAAAAGAATTTCCTTGACTACACAACAGAATCACATTTGAAGCAGTTACAGTCTCATTTCAGATCTTCGCCTGCTAAAATACTTGCAAATCTGCGAGAAAAGCATTAGTCAATCGGCAAGTTGGGTATCGATGAATTTATTGCTCATTAACACATAACAATTTGGACAGAAATTGCTCTTTTACTAAAGAAAGCAACTTTGCATATTTCTAACATAAATTCTTACAATCCAACTGGCCACACATTTTTTCCAAGTTTTCTGCTCGTAAGAACTTTGTAAGCTGTAATCACAAATATTATCATTAAAGCACAAAGAAATATTCTGATGGAGTTTCAGTCTTAGTCAAATCCTTACACTTCCTACCCACTGATGCCACTGAGCAGGCAGAGCTCCCCATACACTATTAGTGATCGTTTGTATCACCAGCTGACTTTTGAACAGCTGGTCAATCCAGCTCCGGGTTTCTAAGTAACCAGTCGATGTTGCAGGGAAAAAAAAATACCCAATTTTTAAGCACATGGGTACTGTGTACATTAATGCACACTGTTCTTGATTTAAGATTGGTTTATGTGCAAACTAAAATAAAAAAGAGGAGAAAAGAACAACTCTGCCCTACATTGTCAACTGTGCTATGTAAAAAAAAAGAATCCCTTAAGTTTTACTGGGAATTGTTATAAGCATAACACAAAAAGACATGCACATTTCAGCTTGGGTGCCAATCGCAGATAGATTAACCAAATTAACAGCTACAAAAAAGTAACTGTATATCAAATCTGTCCTGAAGGTCAAGCAAATGCTTTACTCATGGATTATTATCAAGAAGTACACTTAGATGATGAGGCTGTAACAAACTGCATTTTTCAAAAGCCATTAAAGGGATTTAGAGACACAAGCTGTGTTCAACAGCAGCAGAACTACCACTTCTGTATCTTCTGGGCAGCAAGACCCAGGCTGTTCTGCCCTGCATTTATGTTGAAAGCACAAAGATACCTAGTTTGGGCATACCCTACAGCGACCTATCTACACAGACTCCAGGTACAGGACTGATTCAGATTAGAAGATGGATCCTGGATTTTACAACATGGTTTACCTGGTACAAGCATAAATAGCCTGCACTGCCTGTATTCAGTCCTTCTCGCTCTCTTTTTAACCACTCCTTGCATCCCCCTGTTCTTCACCCCAGGAAAGAATTCCTGAAGTGAGAGAAATGTCACCTACACACGCCTTGAAAACTTCAACATAGTATCTACCACTTTTGCAAGCTTCAATTCAAAAAAAGTACCGATTTTTTGCATCTTCCAAACCAAAAATATTCTTGAGGTATGAAGAAACAACAGCAAATCCATCACATAAACTATTTTTCAAGTATTGCGTGTGACAAGATTTGAAATTAGTATTAACAAAACGCTTTTACACTGCATTGACAAAGCTTGCCCACCCAAGTTAAAAACTGATGACAGCTGTTACTCCCCCTCTTTAGAGACTTCTAGTCACCACTGAGATGCTCTTGCTTAGAGGCACAGCTGCCTCAATTGCTATTTCATTAACTTTCAACTTGTGGGACTCAGTTTTGTACCACTATTTTCACCTTCGCACCCTGCAACGTGGCTATTGGTTTTTTGCTGGTCAGGGAACAAATCTATTTCAAGTAATGTATACAAACTTGTAAGTAGTGACAAAACCCACCTCCTTCTCCAAATGTTAAAAGCATACCTGGGGATAAACAGAAACGACAGCAATGTTTTGACATTTGTGGGTTTTTTTTCCCTCAGCTAACAATTCTGAAATCTTTTAAAAAGGTGGGTATTATCCACTCCATTTACAGGTTAAAAAAATGGGGGGAATGAAACAGCTATGAAACCCAAGGTTTTACAAATGGGTTAGCAGAAAAACCTGCTTTCTCAACTTTGCTTCTAAGACTGGTGCTTTAAATTCTTGGAAGCTGAACCTGTACTGTAACAATTAAGCTAATCATGCTTTCCACAATGAATTCCTCCCATTTATTACAAAGGTCTAACTACCCTGAGGATATATACATTAGCCACTAAGCTAGCCAGTACTTTGTGGACAGCCTACTGCTTATTACACTACCTCCTCTAAGCTCAAGCACATACCCAAGTTTAAGCCCCACCACCCAGACAGAAAACAGCGCGTTGAGCCTCGGCCTTCCCTACACCCAGAAAATCCTCTGTCTCCTATCACAAGGCCCCCCACCTTTACAAAGACACCCCCCTCCACAGGGCCACGGGGAGGGAGAGGAGAGCACCGTGGCCATGAGGGCGCAGGCCCGAGCTGTGGTGGGTTTAGAGCGGGAAACCAGAGCCATGAGGCGGGCGGAAGGTGTTTCCCACGGGAGCAACGGGGCTTAAGGAAAAACAACAAACCACCCGCCACGGACAAGGTGACAGAGGACGAGCAGAGGCAGCTCTGGGGCGGCAGAGCCCTGCTCCCCGCTCGACGCCCGCCGGCAGCCTCTCCTCAGGCCGGGCAGGGAGACCGTTACCTGGGCCCGGCGGCCCGAGGGGCGGCGGCGGAGGAGGAGGAGGAGGAGGCGGCAGCAGCAGCAGCAGGAGTAAAAGGCCGCGGCGGCCCGACCCCGGCGGCACCAGGGGAACCTGCCGGCGCGGCGCCACGGCCGTACTGCCGCAGGGCCCTACCGCGGCCCGTCGCCATGGCCGGCTCCGCCGTCGGACAGCGGCTTCGCGCCGGGCGGGGTGGGGGGGAGAGGGCGAGGCCGCCTCCCACGTGACACAGCCCAGCCCGGGCGAGGGACCGGCCACCTGCG
>JAVKLA010000047.1:8836483-8851768 GCA_034782735.1 Sagittarius serpentarius
AGCGGCGGTGCTCTGCGCTGCTGCTCGGCGAGGCTGGCGACGAGAAAAGTGCTGCTGCCGCGGAGAGTTTTATAGCCCCAAAACTCAGGAATGGGGGGGGGGGGAATACAATTCTCAGAAAACCGACAAGCCCGTTTCTTTTCACGTCGTGCTGTTTGCAGCAGTTGATACCTTTCAGTGTATGTATTGCACAAGCAGAAGAGAAATTAGGTGGCTTCTTCCAAACAGCTTGTTGGTTAGTGTTTAAGTCACATCAGGGATAAGATGTGGTAGCCTCTCATTTTCCTTTCCAAAGGACACCCTGTCACACGCAACCTGTCTCTGCTGCTGAAACAATTTACCTCCAGCAAAACTGTCAAAAGTTCTACGTGTGATGCTAGTTTCGTTATACGATGGCTGTCACTTTGGTTGGTCTCACTCCAGTGAAAAGTGGTTACTACGTAATTAGCCTCAGAAATTCTAAGTGCTTTGAAAAGGTTTGTGAAAAACACCCGTAACTGATTAGAAGGCTGCGGGAAAAATTGTCATTAAAGCTTCCTCAATAACTTGTACTTGACTGAAAGGCACGCCTTATTGCTTGAACGGGTCAGTTAGTCTCTTGACAAGTTCTCAAAAGTACTTTGTAACAGCGAATCTCGTACGACTTTTTGGGGACTGTTTACTGACGCTTCTACTAGTGCATTAGATCAAAACTAATAGATAAAAACTAATTAGATAAACTGCAGTTAATCTAAATAAATAAGATACATATTTTGGTCTAATATTCCTCCCTTTTATTGCTCACTTGATTGAGAATTCATAAAATCAGTTATTTTTAGTCAGTGTGTGCAATTTATAAGCTCACGCTTTTACATTTTTACTTCTACTGTTCTCTGCATGAGGACTTCAATGACTCTGGGTTTACATGGTAGCTTGAATACTGGCTTGCTAAATACCTCATTAGTTCTTAAAAAAACTAGCTCTTGCGTACACAAAAAGTAGCAATAAGTGCTCTTTTGGGTCTACCACATAAGACATGTTCCATGGTCTCTTTCTTTTAGTGATGAGGCATTATGGAAGCTGTTACTGGAATTTTTTCTTCTGCCAAAATGTTATTTGAGCTGCAGACTAATAGAAGAGCATTTATATAAGAAAAGCTATGCAAGTCCTACTGTCCAAGATTGTAACTCCTGCTTTGTTTTCTGTCTGTTTCAGTGAAAGAAGCTGGAAGAGACTTTACCTATTTTATTGTGGTGCTTGTTGGAATTGGTGTTACAGGTTATTTTTAAAAATTATATTCTTCATCAGAAGACACTTTTCATTAATTCCATCTGGTGTGATTAGTTTTCATTCCATTTGCTGTTGTTTCTGTTACAGGTGGTTTGTTCTATGTGATTTTTAAAGAGCTATTCTCTTCTTCTAGTCCAAGTAAGATCTATGGAGATGCCTTGGAGAAATGCAGATCTCACCCTGAGGTTGGTTTTTGAACCGTAGTCATAAGTTTGTTTTTCTCAGTAGTTACTGTCTCTCTTTGAGTTAAAAGTTTGCCCAAGGAATCTCACAAGCAAAGCTACAGGAAGGCCCACATGGTGCTTAGCAGGCAAACAGCAGCAGATCTGCCTGTGCTTTCAGCTGGCCAGAGGTGGGTCAGCTCCAGATGGGAGCCTATATTAGGACAAGGTAACGCCAGCACTGAGCCTGAGTGAATTAGCCTACTAAAAGCCAAGTTAAGTGAGTTTACCACAGCACAACTGATGCAAATACAGGGTCTGCCCCTTCAGAGCATGTGCTTGTGTCCCCATACAGAAAGTTTCATAGACGTAACGTGAGTGCCTACTGAATGTAGTACTTAAGGAGTTCTGCAGGTCAGGGAGGCAACTGGTCCCAGTGAAGTTTTGTAGATATAGCCTGCTGCCTTTCCTCGGCACAGTTATTCTGTTGTGACGCTTCACTAGGGTTCTGTCATTCTGCGAAGCACTGCATAAGTGTCCAAAAATTTAAACTTTTTAATTTGAAACACAGTATTCCCGTGGCTAACAGGAAGAGAGACAGAGAACAGTTATGTGATCACACAGTCACATGAGATAGCTAGATGTAAACAAAAATGAATCTAAAACTAGATTCTTAAAACCCACTATTTCAGGCAAAACAAAAAAAGCATGGAGTAGCTTTCAAACAGGGTGCCACAGATGCCACTGAGGATAACCTAGATACGAAGTGACGGTTTGTGACTAGAATAAAAATGAAGACTGCTTTGAAACAAGTTTGTAGAATTAAAACTTCTCTCCAGTACTTCTACAGTAAAAATCACTCTCCCTTTCTAACCAACTTTAAGTTTAAAACTAGGTTAATTTCATCTGGCTTTATAGATATATAAAAAAAAAAAGAAAAATTGAATTTCTTAAAGAGTAATGGATTTTATGTAATGTGAAGGAGGGCGCATTTGCATTTTAAACTTTGAAATATTGTCTTGGAGGAGACATGAGCAAATAGGGTTTTTTTTCCTTTTTATGCAAAATGTCCATGAAGTATAAAATACACAGTAAGAAGAGAGATTAAAACATCATAATCTCAGAGGATGGTATAAATGAAAAATATTAGTAGGATTTATTTTAGACATTTAATATGTTACTGTAAAGAAAAGCACTGAAATACAGAGGAATTTTCCTTACACTTTTCTTTCTTAAACTCTTCTGTTCTGGACACATCAGACTCAAAAGGGGCATTTTGTTGAGAGAAGATGCATTCGCAGCAGGGGTGTGAGTTGAATATCTGTTTGAATGTGATACCTTCTGACAGCTCAAACCTCTTTTCTCTTGTAGATAATTGGCGTTTTTGGTGAATCTATTAAAGGTTATGGGGAGGCAACAAGAAGAGGAAGACGACAGCTTGTCAGGTGCTCTTTGGGTGTTTGCCCCATACAGACGCTAGTTTTTGCACACCAAAGACATTTTGGGTCACATCATAGCAAGTTAGATCTAGATTAATGAACTATATGTGACGTACCCTGTCACTTTTGAGTGAAAATGAAAGCAGTTTTTTGCAGTACCTCGTGTGTGTCACATACCACTAAATACAGTGCACGTTCAATATAAAATGCCAATTCTGAGTGCCTCAATACAAGCAGTGGTCAGCACAGTAAACATAGAGCTGGTGTCTCCAAAAAGTAGGATGAGTCAGAAGAGAATAGTACAGAGGCCTAGGCATGCATCTGGGGAGCAGGGATCTGACTGAAGTTTACAGCCAGAAGCCCTCAAATAGAGTGAAACTGTTCTTTGAAAAATTGTTCTTCGGGAGTTTTTCTTCTTTTGAAGCAGTAGTTTTTATCAGGCCAGAAAGAGCAGGAGGTACTAACTTTCCGACTTTCAAGAACCCAGCTGGCTCTGTTTAAAGCTAGGCTGGGTCTGCCTGTACAGTTTGTAGTCCCAGCAGTGATTACATCGTCCCAAGCTGATACGCAGCATTGACTGCCCATTTCTTATATTGCTCTTTGGTACTTGAGGCCACATTTCTGCTGTGTATTTAACAGAACATCTCTCACCTAAACGTTTCAAGAGTGTGTACATTTATCATTGTCCTTCTGAGAGAAACAACAGAACTAATTCTTACAAAATGTAAATCCTCCCTGCAGTATAATCCAATAGGAGCTTTGTCTTTATTGGGTTCTTTGTCTTGAATTTATTCAGGGAGGTTTAATACAGGATGGGACACATAAGCCCAGATACACAACTTGAACCATGAAATTGAGAATTTTTTTTCCAGAGGACGGTGATTTTACTAGTGGAAGTTTATCTTTTCACCAGACTCTGTGAAGTGTTTAAAGTGGAGCTGCTAAATGAAAAGGATATGCACAAGTGTAGTAGGCATCTGTCTGTAAAACAAACTATGTAAATAAGTAAATGTACTGCCAGCATTCCTAGTATTTAATTTCCATCGTTTTGAAAGTCTAGTATTTTAAACAAATTTTTTGAGCTGAGGACTTTGTAAGATTGTAGAGTTTGTGTCTACAGTATAAGGACGACCTTAATGTCTCAAAAATGTACAGATTTTTTTTGTGTGTGTGTATAAACACCTTGAATGTGAATTTACTGCAGTAAGGCTCTGCATTCATCTTTGTTCTCTGTAACCCATCGTGTCACCTTGAAGTGTATTGGAAGTTTAATTCACAGTGTGTATCTAGGTGTGACTGATGGAAATAAGAGGTTGGTAGTACGCAGCAGTTAGTAATTTCAGTAGGAAGCATAAACTGGCACCAGAGCTTGTAGTTTGACCATTAGTTTTCTGGAAGTGGTTGCCTTGAAAGTGACATGACCTTTCTATTTATCTAATACATAATCTAACTCCAGTCTCAATATTGGCATTTAGGTTGGAGATCTGGTATCAGTGCCAAAGTTACACCACTTTAGTAGAACAAAATTGTTGCCAAAATAAATAAAGCATATAGTAAACTGTTTGGTTTGATGTGGTTTAACCAACCTGGTAATTAAGCTGACAAAACATTCTTTGTGTGTTTTGGCTTGGTAACTTAGTTTAAGCGCCTAAAAAAATACCTTGGCGGTCTTGGTGATATGGGTGTTCCTTTCTAGATCTCAAGCTCTGAATCTGGGGGTTTTTTTAGAATAAATACAAGGAAATTCCAGAATCTTCAGCCATTGGATTGTTGTTGAGTTTTGAGGGGACAACTGGGGTGAGGACATTTAAGTACTTCATCTGTTAATCCTTAACTGCTAATTAGTTCTTCAAACTCTGCTAGTCCTTCTATGCTCACGGTAAAGCTTGGTAAGAGCAGTAGAGAAGGAACCCATGGTAGCATGAGGACTGCATCGGAATACACTTTGTCACAAAACAGTTAAGCAGCTCATCTAAATAAGAAGTTTAAATTTGAAGTTTAACTAGCATATAATATGTATCCTTGCTGGGTGGGTTGGGTTTTTGTTTTGTTTTGTTGTTTTTAGTCACATTGAATACGTAAAGGATGGACTGAAACATATGCGTTTGAAGTTCTATATTGAGGGCTCTGAACCAGGGAAGCGGGGAACAGTCCATGTGGAGGTCAAAGAGGTGTGTACAATTGCTTGATATAACTAACAAGCTTAATCTTGAATTTAAACTACCAAAAAGAAACAAACAGCCTGAAATTGTTTTCCTTACAGAATCCTGAGAGAGGAAGATTTGAGGTCCGCTACATATTTGTGGACGTTGACACCTATCCTAGAAGAACCATTGTCATAGAAGACAACAGATAGCCAATGATGAATGTTGCTGCTTCATCTCACTGGGTATTGGATGATACTGGTGTAGCCAGTGTACACGTGAATTGTTTGGTGTTCTCAATTGTATCTGGCAACTTTGAGGTTGTGTTACAGGAAGTAGCCTCTCAGGGCCTCCATTAAGGTCTTCCATGATAACAGATATGGGATTTGAAGAAAAGCCAATGAAATATAGCAGACCCATCACTTATGGCAAATACTTCTGACATAGGAAGATAATGGCTCATAATAAACAGTTTAATGCTGGATAATACTTCTGCACACCCAAAAACTGAGTCTTCCAAGATTTTAGGTTTGGATGGGGAGGTTTTTTGTCTTCCTTTGCTTGGATTTCCTGCTAGCACTGCAATAAAGAAAGTGGTATTTTAAGTGTAGACAAACTCAGTGTTTTCATTCTGGATGCCTTTGTAGATAAGGAGGTAAAATACGAATGTATGTTAGTGCTGCAAAGGAGATCTAGCCTGAAGGTATGTAAGGATAGGAATTGTGGAGAAACACACCCATGACAAATGACTGAAGATAAAGACTCTGTTATTTGTGTCTTCTAAATAAGTTAACAGCACACAGAACAGCAATACTGCCTGTTCCTTCCAGTGTTGTCTGTGCTGCTCTGCAGTGTTGTAGCTGCTCAGCACTGCCCACAGTATTTCCATTAACTTAACTACCCTAAATCTTCTTGGAATCAGATTCCTGTAGGTTTACCCAAATTCAAAAGCTCAACTCATGACCAAATTTCTCACATGGGCTTCTTCCTTAGTGCAACATGGCAGATAGCAAGCATAACCCTGTGTATTTATAATCAGACTCAGTCATGCAGATCTGTCGAGCAGCACCAACCAGAAAATTGCAAGCTTAACTTCTTACATTTAACCGCTTTCTTAAACGCCAGCTAACGCATTTTTCTGTAGTTACTTACATGTTACAAGCTTTTTAGCTCACTAGTGAATTATCCCTGTGTTAAGCGTACACTGACGTTCAGCTATCAGCCCTTATGTGTTCATTTAATGGTACATTTGGACAGCTCTAAAGCTCATACGATGTTCCCTCATACAATGGCACAAATACCATATATAGACCTGTAGGAATACTTTACTGGACTTTAGCCATCCTGTTCGTCTGTCTCCCAGTAATCTCATTTGCATAATCACAACAACTAAACGTAATACTTTGTTAGACCTGGATAACTTTGCTTTATATTAATCACTACAACCTTGACTTCAGTCAGATCGTCATAGTGTTTGAAAGTATTCAATGAAGAGGAATCACGCATTCGTCCCAGTTCTGTGAGCAGAGCGGAGTAACCACTTGGTACAGCAGAGTGGCCGCCGGTGTCAGTCCGTGTTAAAACTGCAAGGCATTTTGGAGTTTGTATGCTGTATACAATATAACTGACTTCTACTGTGCAGGCCAAAGGGTTTTTTACAGAACTTGGAACATCAGTTGAGATTGATTTCATATCCTTTAGTTTCAGCAGAGTTACACATTTGTCTGCTTGCTCTCATCCCTCAATGGATGCTTGTCAAGACTAAAGCCCACAATTCTACACATAGTCAAAAACAATGGCAGTCTGCATTGGTGGCTCCCTACTGTATGAGAAATTGTTGTGGTACTTGATAACGTCACCATGAAGTAACTTTGATAAACTTTTATTTTTACCTACAGTTAGCTATATCATTAATGTCCATCTGGAAAGGTGTCTTCTTTAAATGATGAAAGCAGTTAACTCCCATTGTTCTTCACGTTACTTTCTTGAAAGCAGCAGAGTCAGTAACACCTTTTAACTTATGACTCTTCCCAGTTCTTAGCATTACACTTGCCAAAACCTCTGTTTCAGAAGAAATTTTCTAACCAACCTAATTGATTTATAACCCAGTAAAAAAAAAAAAGAATACCCAAGGCTGTCATTGTTTCACTGCAACCTGCTGCAGTACTGACTGACAGCATTGCATGCCACATTTACCTGCCACCACTTCTGTCCATTTGCTGTAGGGCAGGTGTCATTCCGTGGTGGTTACGGAAAACTATCTCTAGAGGAGTTTTGTCATGAATGCAAGACGGAGCCCGTTTGTCAGAGCACATCAGAAATATTGCAAGCTATGTAAGTTTATAATCATACTAAGATTACTAGCCTTAAGCCCATACTATACCTTGATAAAAATGTAATTGTTCTTCACCTTTTACAAAGTGAGACTACATAAAAATACACAGTTTAAAACTAGAAAATGTAATACTATTTCTGCCCGCCCTTATGAGTTTCTACCATATCAAGCTGCCTGAAAGCTATTGTAAACCTCCATGTCAACAACAGAACAGACAGGCTAGGTTTTTTTCCTGTAACTGCATCCCAGCTTTGCTTTCTTACTAATCCAGCTGTGGCTTGTTTTCAGTGGGCTTCACTGCTGGAGAAAGGAGTATTTCCTAAAGCAAGATGTAAAAACATTTTTTATAGTAAATGGTGTAGGTACAGCAAAGAGGCCAGCTGTTAGGTTTACTTTTGTATTGTTTTAGAGCCTTATTTGCACTGAAGAAACTGAACTAGAAACTTTCTGGAAAGGAAAAGATGATGACTTCACATAATGATGTTTTTCCAACAGTGCAGGTATGTGAAATTCTCCATCAGGCTTGAGGCAGAACAGGAAGAATTGGCCATTGGGGCCAATTGCTTATTTGCAACCAGATTTATTTACAGTTTTTTTCGGTAGCAAGGACTTCCTGACATACACAGTAATATAATGTATTTCAAGGGTAGTGTGAAAGAACTGTCTGTTTGGAAATTGGATCCCTGGTTGTTTGATCCCTTTGAGATACCGAAACAGAAGTTTTTAAAGTTGTCTGTAAAGCTGTCGGTACCATACATAGTTCTTGCACTAAGTGCCCTTGTTATACTTTGGCATTTGTGTCAGGCCTCACTATCGTGCTCCTAGCTGGGAATAAATGCTGCAATTACAGGTGTCGGAAGAAGTCTTGGCAAAGTCAACATAATGATTCTGTCTGGCCCTTTGGCAACCAGTCCAGACCCGTATGAGAAAAAATGGAGACGAACCAAAACCAGCAATAAGGAAGAGACTCAAGTATAATGGAAAAGACACAGATGGATGTGGAGTTGTCCACAGTGCAACTGACCTTCACGATTTCTCCATGATGCTCTGACTGTCTAAAAGCAAAGTACAAACCTCTGGTCTATGCATTGTGTTTCAAGAAACTGGAGAATCCAGAGAAACAAGTCAGGATTACTTTCAAGCTTAATTTTTGTGAGGGTAGCCCCAATACGACAGGTTTGTTACAAATAAAATGTTTCTCACCCTGTACTTGCATGGAGTGCACCGTTGGCATTGTCACAACTCGTGTTTCTCCTGTGGAGTCACAAGGAAGCAGGTGGGCGAGCACATTGCTCAAGGCAGCGGGATACACGGCCGCAGCGGCACCCTCCACATACTTCGTAACAAACAAAACCTCTCACAGGCTGGAAAGAAACTGCAGTGGAGGAGTATATTGTATGTAAATCATCTTTGTATATCATCCTGCTTTGTAAATAGCAGAATACTAGAGAGGCAGGATAATACTTTGCTTCGAAAGAAGTGGAAGAATAAAATTGCCATTATAAATGTAAAATTACAATTATCTCCAGGAACTGCTAATCACTCTGTCCTAACTAAAGCTTAACCTGCTTTTATTTTGTTGGGAGGCCGAGGTACATAGCAGGTCAGTCAGTCATCCCCCCACCCTGGTGGGAAGGGGTACAGAGCCCTTTGAGGGTGCCTTCAGTCATCCTCTTTGCTGAAGTTGCATTACCCACCCTATCATGGCTAGGTCTAAAAGTTATTCACAGGCTAGGGGAGCTGTAGTACTTGCAGCCCAATATCTGACACTCTCCTTTCCTCTTGGCCACCTCCCTCAGCACCATCGCCCCCAAAGAGAAAAGGGAGAAAGACCTCAGTATCTGTAATCGGTGACGCAGGCTGCGCCCCTGGATGAACTGTGTAATTTCACGTATCTGTAATCGGTGACGCAGGCTGCGCCCCTGGATGAACTGTGTAACGCAGGCGGTCTTTTTACCGTGCAGTGCTAGTTACTGCTGTTGGCAAAAGGCCACATAAATGGAGGGGATTTTTAGCTCTAGAAATGGTCTCCTGTAATTTCAGGAGAACATTTGGTATTGCCTTTAAAGCTGCCTTTTCTGTGGAATAACTAAAGTGCCCAGGAAGTAGTGTACTCCGTCACTACACTTTGTTTTCAAGCCCCGATACCAAAATGCTAGCTAAATGCAAGAGTAAGAGAGGTGGGCATACGCATACAGAATGTTCACAAAGCCAAATGGTAGTGAGATCCTCACTGGTGTCTTGTGAAAAAAAATTAGCCTTAAATATCATTACCTTCAAAACATTCTGAAAAGCACAATATTCCATTTAAATTTCTCTACTTCCCATCTTGTCTATGTCTAGAAGTAGTATTTATGAGGATGTGTCCTCAGTCCATAAAGTGCTCCTCGTGGTTTCTTTTTACTGCTTGCATTGCCTCGCCAGCTAAACAGATACACAAGGATATTTTACTTTGTATTTCTCAAATAGGGGGACACAACTCTAAAAGACGTCACTTTTCCTGCTTTGTGAAAAAGCTGACAATATACTGGATAAAATGAAGGCAAAAAAAAAGTAGCAGAAGAAAGCCACCTTTACCTGGCCTTAAATGTATTAGTGTTCTTCATTTGAACAAATGACAAATATAAGGCTCAAATGCTTTCAAGCCTCAGTGGAGAAAAGCTTTTGGGAATCCTTTTTCTAGTAAAATCTCTTCAGTGAAGAACATAAACTTCATGGCTTGATTTATCCTCCTCCTTCTAGCTAGATACCTATCACCACCAAGATTATTTAAGCCTCATGAGATTTCAAGGATATTAAAGTTTTATATGTATGTAGTTTGGCTGCAGAAAAATAAGTTAAATGGCTCTTGCTAACATAGAGGTCTTGTGGGAACTAGTTCTTTCCATATTCCTCGGGAAGCTGAAGTTCTGTCAGTCCCTATGGACCAAGCTGGGATCCATGTTTAAAAAATTACTTTCTCAAATCCTCTCTGACGCAAGCAAATATATGGGGACACCTTCATCAGAATTAGGTGAAGAAGCTTAGCCCAGCAAGACATCTGGTATAGAGAACATTGATCTCTTCTGCAGTACCACTTTACCTGGTGGTAGTTTTGCGCTGGAGGAGGACAGCTGCGTTCACCGAGTTTAAACACAATGTTTTACAACACCCCTGTTGTAATTTTGAAGACTGTTAGCTGAGATTGTTCCTTGGGAAGCTGTCCCTGCTTCCCTGGATCATTGTGCTACCGGTAAGCCGTGCAGAGCTCCTTCGACCTGGCAAGCAGCTCAGTGTTCCGTCCTCTCACTGGATGATGCTTGGCAGGGGAGAAAGCGAAGTAACTGGAAGGTTCAGCTTCACTTTTCGGTAAACACAAGCAATAAACATTCCAGTGTTTCCTTTTTAAAGCTTTTTCCTCTTTTGCTCTGGGAAAGCACAAAATTATAGCGTATGCCAGTTACTTTCTGATGTAAAACTGTCATGTTATTGTTACTAAAGTTGTGGAAAAAAATCACGGCCAGGAAATCAGAGCCAAAACAGTGACATTTTCATGGAAATTAAAGATGTTTTTCGAGAGTTCAGTTTTGATTGTTGCAGAATTAATAAATATATATATATACTCAAAACCCTCTTCTCCTTTAGGAAATGAAAATATGTCAGTCACCAGAGAGATGCTGTGTTTCCAGAAACATTGTGTGGCAGACTACTCAAAATGTGTTTGAGGTAGGTGTGCAACTTGCTCTTAACTTTCTCATCTCTGCCTTCATTTTTGTGGATACCAAAACTTGTGTATATAGTATAGGCAGCCAACATCCTTAGAGCTGGTTCGTGGGAATAATAATGTTACTCTGTCATCTGCATGACCTCTATTTGAATCTAGGACCTGTGTATACTTGGTGTATCGTAACAAAAAGAAATATACCTTCAGGAACTCAATTTTGTGAAAACTTCAAAATATCAAAAAATGACTACTCTTTTACTAACCTTTAGTAAACAGAAGGTCTTTTAAAGAAAATGGAATTTTAGACTGGGAAGAAAAAATATTGTTGTCCATGACTGACTGAGTTTAAAAATGACCTTGATACGTGAATAATTCCAGCATGGAAATCACGTTTCAACATTCAGTTTAGGCAATGAAATCATGATCTTGGGAATGGTTGCAAATAAGTGCATGTCTGGTACACAAAACTTCAACAAACTCGCTTAACAAGCAGAGAAGGCAGCAATGTGAATAAGACAATTATTGTATCGCACGCCAACTGCAGAAATAAAAAGACAAAGAAGATGTGCTGGGGGTTTTCGCAATTAATTTCAATTCACTTTATTCTCAGCCGCGTCTCACTATCACAACGGATGCCATCCATGCTAATACTTGTGGGATTATTCCAATGTGTAAACTACCAGCAACCTAACCTGTTAAAGATTAGGTCCAAAAAACATTTGGGGCACATTTTGAGTCAAAGCCCCCTTTTAGGATTCATTGCAGCCTGTAAGCTGATGGAAATAATACATAAGGAAAGCAAAAAGATTTAAAAAAAATAAAGATTAAAGGATAAAAAGTTTCAAGGAGCAAGCTTAAAGATGACAGTAAGGGCTCATAACTAGCCTCTGTATATGGGGCTGTGAAGTCTGCTTGAAGATCTAGAATACAGCTGGCACTGGGGAAAACAGATAAATTTGAAAGCAAAAATATCTCGCCCCCTCTTTTTTTGGGGGGGGGGAAGGCTTCGTCCCTAGAGAGATGTTCACTTGCTCCAAACAGAGAATAATAGAACTCCAAATTGTGCAAATTGTCCTTAGGCAGTTGGGATTGTATATCATTATGATACAATATACCCAGAATTATGAAACTGATTCCCATCTGTACTGTAAATAATTGAACAGCAGAAGTATGTGATAGTTTTTCTTCCTAAGTTCTCAGGGGTTTTCTATTCTGTATGTGTTGTGTAAAATAATCTATAGGAATTACAGAAGAATGTGAATTAATACCATCCTGTATTCAAATTCAGTATATTTAGATTTTCTTAATGATATATAGTTAAAAGTTGAAAATGTAGCAAAAATATTTTGCAAGTAAAAGGAAAGAAGAGGAAAAAAAAATAAAAAAGCTTGTCTGGAAGTTTTGTGGTTGTCCTAGGAGGAATACATATGATTCCCTTCATCTCATATGGATCATCAAGGAACATTTGTAACTTGACAAATAAAAGAAATACGCACAAGTACCTGTTTCAGTAACGTGGTTCAGTTTGGAAAGCCTGTGTTTGCCTCTCAGTGTTCAGTATCAAACTACCGTGTTTCATTTTAAATATCTACATAAAAAATAATACCAGTTACAGAAAAAACGTAGTAAGTAAGCTTATCATTATCTACATAAAGGAGGTGACACAGTACGCCTAAGAGAAAGTATCAGGGATTTTAAACTAATGGAAAATCCCAGGTTTAGTTGTCATATATGGCAAGTAGAAATATTTACCCGTCTATATATATATACACAGGCTTTTGCCTGAGGTGGCGGTGTGGGGAGAGCACACGCACCCCTGTCCCTCTGCCTGGGCGTGGGATGCCAGCACCCTTGGCCAGCACCCAGGCTCCCACCCGGCTGCTCCCCCCGCAGCGGGATGGGGGTGAAAATGGGGAACAGCAGGAACGAGAAATGGGGGGGGGGGGGGGTGGGATGACGACAGGGAGCTCACTGGCCAGTTACAGCAGCAGGCAAAAAAGACTTCAAAATTAACTCAATTTATTGCCTGTTACTGCCGTTGTCGCCGCGCGGCACGGCGCGGCGGCGTGGGCAACCTGCCGCAGTGGTGGAGCACCCAGGGGCGCTGACGGCGGTGGCATCTCTACTTCCAGATCACGTACACGTGTCTGCCTCTGCATCTTAAAACCTCCCGGGAAGCCCTTCCAGGATAATCATGTTTATCCGACCTCCATTTTATTACAATTCCCCTTTATCTGAATCACAATTCTGTTCGCTAGCATGAGTTGCCTTCTTGTGTTACTCCCCACAATTAACTCTATTAACCTTCATTTATCCAAGTGCGTTTTCACTTCCTATAGGAGTGGGGTTGTTTTGCAATTTCAATCCTAATTCTTTTTTTCCACTAAAAACTTAACAATCTCAGCCATAACAATATCTTATTACAGCTGGTTTATACATGTATTAAATACGTGGCTATATTCCCTGATTTGCTTCACTAGTGCTACCACATCCACAGAGGAGCTGGAAGTGAATTGCTATTTTGTACGCCGTCCGGGGCCACGCGTTACCCTGTGTTTCAGTAACACGAAGCCAAATCCCAATGGCGGGGCGCAGATTTGCAGAATGCCACCAGTTGCTTTCCAGCGTGATACCCGGTGAGGCCCGGGCGCCCTCTCCTCCTCCACGTGGCTGCAAAGCCACCGTATTCAGGTGTGTGGCAGGGGTAAGGATAAAAGTGGTGGAGAAAAATAGCTGAGACACCTCAAGATTTAAAACAGAAAGCGGCTTTCTATCAGCTGTCTTGAGCATAAAAGCCTCCTAATAAGCCACAACTATTTTTCCCTGAAAACATCCGTGAAAGATGTCCCACTTCACTAATTTTGTTGTATTCTTCCCACTTCTTTTCCCTGAATTTCAATTTTAACACTCTTTTTGGGAGTCCTGCCAGCCTCTCACAGATTTCTCTTTTCCTTCCAAATATTATGCCTAACTTCCATGTCTGCATTTCTCTTCTTTACCTATATTTAATTTAGCAGAACGAAAGCTGAGGAAGAAATATTACACCTTCAGTTTCCAAGGTTTCTAGAGCTGGCGGCTTTTCTCCCGTGGCTTTCTCCAACTTTTCCATCATGCTGACTCACTTAAAAGGTGGTATGAAGTCAGTGTCTACAGCCTGTAATTCAGCATCATCTGGATGACAAGTAATCTTATAGCCACCAAATATTTTACCATATGTTAAGGTAAATAAAGTGAAATGATTTCAGGGAAATCATTTTAATTTTGCTGAGTGCCTGATTTCCACATGAAACAGCGGCAGTATAGCATTCAATGTATTGCCTATGAAAATTTGGAGGTATGATTATATCAATATACCATATGATATACAATGGTTTATATCCAAAATAAAAGTCAAGGAATTCATCCCTGCCCCATCAAAAACTGAATAATTAAACCCAAAGAACAACGTCATCCAAACCAGCCCTCTGCCACATTCTGGAACTATTTGAATTTTAATGTAGCATATGTCTCTACATAAAAACATATATAAATACATAATATAGAGCATATATGTTATATAATGTATATTATGTATACGTAATAGAAATACCTACCTACATATATATATATGTATATATGTTCTTGACCGCACCTTGGGAAGCTTTTCACGTGACATCAAAGTAAACCAGCTTCTGAGGCCATTCAAAACCAGACACCTACCATCACTGACCACGTCCTGTCGGAGAGCAGGTCTCCGGTGATGTTCTTGAGATCACTGTGATCTGCGAAAGCCACCTGGAACTCACAGCTGGGGAATTCTGGATGGTGGGTCAGATCGACCCCTTCATTTTTTAACTGATGTCCAGCACCCTATCCAAACCTTCAGCGACTGACATTTACAAAAGCTCCAGACATCTCTCAGTGGCAAATACTTCAACAAGGGGAATTAAAAAGAAGTCAGATAAGCACAAGGATGTGACTTGTGCTAAGATTAGAGGCAGTCAACTCTAATCTTCTCTCCTGCACTGAGTGAATCATGATGGCAGTTTCTCCTTGATAATCCCTCACCCCGTCCTGCGTCGTAATGGTAAAGGCCAGAAAAACAGCGCTGCGTTCGCCAGTGGTTGTCAGCCTTTGGGATAGAATACCAAAATGGAAGTATATGGATTTGGTTTTTGTGGTTGTCGTGGTTTAACCCCAGCCAGCAACACAGCACCACGCAGCCGCTCACTCGCTCCCCCCCCACCCAGTGGGA
>JAVKLA010000047.1:8867064-8905180 GCA_034782735.1 Sagittarius serpentarius
TTTCTCCCTTTCTGTTCTATTAAACTGTTCTTATCTCAACCCACGAGCTTTACTTTATTTTCCGATTCTCTCCCCCACCCCACTGGGTGGGGGGAAGTGAGTGAGCGGCTGCGTGGGGCTGAGTTGCCGGCTAGGGTTAAACCACAACATTTCCCAAAAGGTAAAATTCTAGCAATGAATAAACCTTAATCCTACAGAAACTTTACATGATTTTATGCTAAATTTGTCTTCCAGAAAAATCTAAACAACTGCCATGTTGAACAGGGAAAGGGGCCATTTTAGCTTAAAAATGCTACTAATTTAAAATTCATCACTGCTATAGCGAAGGCCCCCAGCAATGTTGTAAAACAGGTAGTTTTGAAGGCCACAAGAGAGGTCCACCCAGAAACCTGAAGGGATCTGTACATCAACTGTGCTGTTCGGTACCTTCTCTAGGACATACGCAGTGTGGAACAGGCATCTCAGACTCCGTCTTGGGCAAATGCGAACAAGCTCACTCTGCTCGCTTCAGTTTCATGGAGGATATCAATTTCTGATCTAGTAAAAAATGCTTACAAAAATGCTTTTTGTTTATTAAAATTAAATCCCAATAGTTAGGGTAACTCATTCTGGCTGCAAAATCCATGTATTTGTATTGCTGTTACCTCAAATATTTTTCAGCTGAAGGTACAGACTTTTTTTTTTCCCCCTGGGTAGAAAACGCTCTTTCAGATTTGCCCTTAACTCGTATTGCTGAGCAGCTTCTAGATGGGCCACTTGCGAGACCGAACTGCTGCCGCCGTATCTGCTGCCACGCTGCAAAGAAAGTCTGACAGCGCGTTTCTCTCGGCTGTGTCCCTTGGAGGTGACGGGTTGCCCTGGTTCGCTCCCAGCTCCCGCCAAGGCCCGAGACGGCAGTTTGCTACCTGCAAACAACGGCAGAGAATAAATCCCAAAGAAAAAGAATTGCTGGCCTGGTTTTATGTGTGATTGATTTGATAGTTTGGGGCATAGAAATACATTATTCCTTTGTATGTTACTAGCAGAAAATTAATAGCCCCTTTCTTCTGCCACAAGGGCAACAGTGATAGCTGGAGTCTGTCCCATTTCTCAGCTTATTTATCAGGAAGGAGTTTAGGTGAGGAGCATTTTGGATCCTATACTTTAGTTGAATAAATCGTGATTAATTCTTTTGGGACATTTCAGCCCAGTTGCGTTTTACACCCTTCTCCAAAACATATGCAGTGACACGCCACTCATCTCTGGGAGCTGCTTATTTTTACAGTTTTGTACGCCTTGCCTAATAGTACTCTGACACATGTAAATATGCACTGAAATGCATTTGACAGCTTTCTTCTCCTTGTATTTATCTAAAGCTTTGGTGGTCTGTTCTTCTTGTTGTTCCCTGACACAGGAGTTACCGACACGCCAAGCAAAGCTGCTTTGGCATCTTGCTCCTAAAATGTAAAGCTGTAAAGCACCTAGAAGCTGGTCTGACTTTCCTGATGTAAGGAATGCTACTGCGTGCCTTAAGTCAAAATGGTCACAGAGAACAATTCTTGCCTTAAAGAAACTGAAATCATGCAGCATTGCATAGTCGTCGTTAAAGAAAGGTACCACACAAAATAGGTATTTTGGATACAATTCAGTAAAAAAATTAATTTGGTCAAAATCTAATCTACTCAAATAAAACCCCTGATAAAGTTTTTTAATGAAGGTTTATATGTACCTGAAGATGTAAGTTTGTTTAGAACAGGCAGGTTTTAAGCAAGTGTGGGAATGAGGCTGGGTACCTACACTGTCTCTCAGATGCATTTTGAATCTGCTGAGTTTACAAGGTCGAACAGTTCTTACACAGTCAGCCCTGCAAAGCCTGCCAGAGAGCTGTCAAATTAAGGGGGGGGTATTTTTTTTTTCCATCTTCATTAATTAAGGTCTCACAGGAGAGGTTTCCATGTTCCAGCAGCAGCAATTGTATCCTACTTTTTGTAAAGCTATTTAAACTACGCTGAAAACTGTGAAGTGGCTTGAGAGTTTTTGACTGGCTTCCCGATTGCAAATAACATCAATTCTGGTCCCGAGTGCACTTGCAGGAGAAAAATAATTTGTTGTGAGCTCTTAGCTTATGCATCTTGCCTGCATTAGGGATTTTTTACGCAAGAGACCTCAGTAATGTAAAGCTGAGAAGATACACACATAATGTGCTGCTGAAAAAAATGTGAGGTGCCCTGAAGTTTTGTATGGTAATATATCCAAAATTCACATTTGAAGATGTGATCTCATCAGAGGGAATGAAAAAGATCTAATTACAGATGGGTCTTTTTACATCAGTACTGTGATGCTAACAACTCTAAAAGACAGAAATAATTCAATTTAATTTCTAAAATATGCATAATTGACTTCACATACAGCCTGGATGCAAATTTACTGACACAGAAGACACCATTCTTGTTTTTGTGTGCAAAAGAAGAATTGCTCTTTAAATATAATCAAAATCCTCTGAGAGACTAGTTTAAATATTTAATGATTTTCAGGTCTTGCTAAAGTGATGCTGACTGTTTTTCAGATTCTTCACCCTTCCAGCTCTGGGAGATGTTTTTGCTGTGTTGTGCGTTCACAGAAATATCTCATGAGTACTGAGACTGAAATTTAAAATTACCAGGGTGGTGGGTTTTTTCCTAATTGCAATGATCACAGTGCGCAGGATGCGCATAGTATCTGGCAACTATACCCTCCCTCCTTCTCCCACCTCCCCTTACCGGCTTTGCAGGAAATACTGCTTTTCAAAATACATAAAAAAAATCAGTGGAAGCTCTCTAAATATTTGTTAACCCTGTCTTTCTGCACATGCTGAGAATTCTGTGGATAAAACCGCATTAAATAATAAGAGTATCATGTGCGGGCAGACAGATCGCAGAAGGAGCAAGCTGGAAGGAAGAAATGAGATGATGTGTCGTAGCTGCAGGTAGACAGCTGGTCCCTGGCCCGCGCTGACACTATCTATCTCAGCAGGACGTGAAGAAATCGCTGGAGGTGACGTGAAGAAAGAGCTGGAGGTGACAGATGACAGTAGAAGAAGCTGGCAAAAGTGAGGGGGAGCGCCGGGAGGGATGGCTGGATTTCACAGCGGGGCTAAGGGGAAGGTGTGGGAGCAAGGACCAAACGTGACAGCTGAAGGCTGCGCGGAGGACTTGTGGGCGCAGTGTACCTCGCGAGGCCAACAAGGCCGGGGGATCCACTTCAGTAATGCCCTCCAAGGCTGAGGGTATCACAAATAGCGAAACTGAGGCAGGGTGCAGCAGAACTGGGAGCCATGAGGAAAAAGTGATTAGGGGCAGACTGTTTAGCTGGGTGGAGATAGGGGGAGGTGGAGAACGGGATGTAAAAGGGCAGCTAAGAAGTTGATCAGGAAAGGAAAGGATAGGAAAAAGGAAGACAAGGTATACAAACGATGTGATCTGGGCGGTCTGGAGGTACTTGCAGAGCAGCCCAGCACCTGGTCACAGGCTCGCAGGACCATTCAGGCTGGAAGGGAGCTCAGGAGGTCTCAGCCCAACCTCACAGCTCACAGCTCTGAGGTCAGACCTGGTTGCTGAAGGCTTTGCCCAGTTGGGTCTTGAAAACCTCCAAGGATTGCCGAAACCAGGATGCTTAAACCACACCAGTTGCCTTGCCGACACCACATCCTCTGCCCTGCTGCCAGGGCCTGGAGGCTGGAGGCAGTGGGGTGCTTCCTCCCCGACCCCCAAGCAGCGGGTGGTCCCAGGGGACGCACTGAGCATGGACGTCCCTTACCAAAGCCACACGTTTTGGCAATGCAACCCTCCCAAACCGTGTTCGGTATGCCCCGGGTGGCGGTCTGAGAGCTCGTTATCCCTTCTGCCTCGCCTTGCCCCTTCTCTCAGATCATCTAATGGACGCAGGGCAGGGTTTAGCCAGGGGTGAGTGACTGTACGAGTCAGGGTCAACCAAAAATCTGTTCACATCTAACCCTGCTTTAGCACTTTGCATCAAGTCTTTCTACAGAACTAAGAATAATATACAAGAAAGTGGTTTTAATCAGGATAAAAACCATTTATGCAAATCAGGCTGCCTACCCAGTGTTCCAACATTTAGTGACTAATTCTTAATTCATTAAAAATTTTGGTACCTAATAATTGAATCACTCAGTTCTCTGCACTCATCAAATTAACCAGGACTAAAGAGAGCCCATTTCCTTACGTTTCATTTTTGAGTGACTCTTCACATGAATGGGTCTGGGACTGCAATGCCAACACCTTTTTCTCGGGCATCAAACATTATGATTTAACCACAGAAAACATCATTCAGGTAGCTATAAGGCAGTAAAAGACTACAAGAGGTCAGCTATTCTAGGTCCTGCTTCAAGGCCAGGGAAAATTACACCTAAAAATAAACTGTCTAACCTAAAGACCTTTGGCTGTGGCAGCTCCACAACCACCCATGCAGCCTCTTCCATTGCTTCCTATCCTTGGTGTGTTATTGCAGTGCTGTTGGACCTGCAGTCCCCAAATGGCCTCTGATCCTTCCTTGTGCAGTGATGGTACTCAGTGACTCCTGCCCAAATGTACCACCTTTCTTTTATCACCGTGATAAAAGTGATCCCTAACTCAAGTTTCTCAAAATTCTTGAATTCTAGCCTTGTTCCCCTGTGTTCACATCTTCTTGTATCCAAGAAAATCCGCACAAGAGACACCTTGAGCAAAGTGTAAATTACCTGCTTACTAATCTGGCATGAGCCACTAATGAAGGTACGGCTGGGTACTCTCTGTGTCAGCCTCCCACAGGCACTCTGTGTCCACACAGACTCTGCTCCTACACCGCTGTCCTTCAGGGCATGCGTAAATAGCTTTTCCTTTGTAGCTGGCTAGCTATTTTTACAAGTAGTGTCAAACTTAATATCTCCGAAACCTTTTTCCCACTGCCGAATGTATTTGACAGTAGCCAATAATTTCAAAATTATTCAGGGGAAATAATACACAGTTTTGATTCCAAAAGTGACAGTTCTTCAGAAAATGTAAGAGCAAAAGATGGGTTAATGCATTTTGCGCTCACGTTAAGTAAGTAACTTCTTCATTGGCTGAGCAGAATTAGATGAATCCACGCGTGAGTCTAACATTTTCAGCCCTGGAGCACCTGCTTCTGCTATAATTTTACAATCCTGGCACAGGATGACAACTCTTAAAATAGTGACAGTCTCAGGCCTGGAGAAGATGAGATATGTTCTAAACATGAAGAAAAGAACTGATGAAAGAATTAACTTTTCCACCAGAAAATACATTATGAGATACTCATCTTGCTTTAAGAGGCAGTGGTTTTTTTATCCAGAATAATAAACCTGGTGTGAAGGTGTATTTAGTGCACAACTTTGTTTCTAATTTGAAAAAGTTGCTTTTGTTCGGGTTTTGGGTTTGTTTTTTTTTTGTTATGGTAAAGAGTCCTGTTATTTACACTCGCTTCATAGTATTCCATATCCAATAAACTTCTGATTCCCTTTTCTTCCCCTCCTAAAGTGGCTGTTTGAAAGGAAGGGAGAAACAACTACTCTTACTGTGCCAGTACTTCAGATATGTAGAATAATCTGTAGTTGACATATTTCATCACTAGAGGGAAATCCATTCTAGCGCTCTCCTCAGTAAGGCTGGTAGGCGGACTCTCCTCCAGAGCTGCAAAACCTGCAGCAGGCTTGAGTTGGGATGCAAAAGTTGTAGCAACAGAGTATGACGTAGGAGGAGTGTTTTTCCCGTTCCCAGAAGGGCGCGCAGGGGAATTGTCCCTAGTCTCATCACATCACACCAGAAAGTAAGAAGGAAGAGGCTGGAGCACAAGTGTTCCCAGGAAAGAGAAAACCCCAAACTGGGCCGACATTAGCAGTCCAGTTGTCCTGCAGCAGTGTCTCCAAGCCAAAACCAGGACAGAAAGCTATCACCCCTACGAAAGCACAGGAAAGGAGGCAGCGAAGCCTTTTTGCACCGCCAGCTCTCAAACCACGGACATTTGGAAGAAACAGCAGCATTTTGAGACACTTGTAAAAACCAATTCCAGCTGCTCTTTCCCTAGCTAGTCTCCCTCTTACACCAGAGCTCATGTTGCTGCTGACCATCAAACAAGATACTGAAGACACCTCATTCTGTCCAGTTTTAAGGGCCTGGGACCAAAAAGCCAGTTTGGAAATTAACGGTCATGAATGAAAAGCAAGGCAAGCAGAGAGCTGGGGTGCTGTGAAGGCAAATTTATTGCACTCTGCCGCATAGCCTTGGTGTCACCTTAGGTATGCCTGTACTCGCTCCCTGTCTATTACGTGGACTGCGATCTTTCAGGACGTGAACGCGGCGGAGGCGTACATCCTTGTCTCGCCGCCCCCCGAGCCCGCTGGCTGCCAGCACTGCTGCCTGGGGCAGCCGCTCGCTCCAGCTCCTGCCGCGCGCCCCGGTGCAAGCGTGGCACCCACCCTCGCCCAGCTCCCCAAGGGGAGAGTCCCAGCCGGCACCTGCCCCGGGCGCTGCTCCAGCCCTCGCATGGCTGAGGGTGATCTGCGTCGCTAAGAGGAAGAAAGAAATGGAAGAGAAATGCTAACGAGGGAGGAAAACTGATTTTCAGCGCTGGCTCTTAGGGGTTTTATGGTACATTTTATCTTTGACCTCACTTAGTAGGAGTCAAAGCAAATCAATGAGAGAATAGAAAAGGATTGCGTGAGCCATTGCCATTTTGCGTGACAGTTTCTAGTTTAAATGTTTCATTTCAAGATAATGAATTGAACTTGTCTCCAGAAACACCATTTCATGCTGTTTTTACAGTGACCTTCTGTGGTGAAGCACTACAGAAATCGGTATTGCATGTGTAGCTAGCATTAATCATGCTCCTTTTAATCAAAACCTCATTTTTAATGAAACATAGCTGCCACAGTTCAATCCCTACTACTTTTATTTTCCTTTTTAAATAGTGTTAAGTTGTTCCTTACCATTCAAATATTGCATCTAAATATCAGGACAATTTAAACCCTAAACTTCATGCTATGAATGAAAGAAATAGTAAAGAGGTTTCCAAGTGATTTCTTGATAGACAGATCCTCACTTCGCCATCCCTGCCTTCTGTGTCTTTTGTTTTGCTCTCCGCTGCAGTGGCATACACTAGTAACTTTGCTGCTCTGGCGTCCTACGCACAGATGCTGAAAGATGGAGTAAATCTTTGGATTGACACAGGGTTACGTTGACTTATACTGGCAACATCCTAAGCTCTGATCAGCCTTCTATTTAATTTCCCAATTATGTTGTTCCTTTAACTCACTACAAAGTGATTTTCATCTTCTTACACAACTCTCTTTGAATGCAGCTGAGCATTAGATTACAAGATTTTCAGGCTTCACAGATAAATGCCTGAACCCAAGAATCATCAAACCCTCGGAGCTCAGACTGAAGAAATACTTGCTATAAATCTAGTTTTGAGCACCTGTCAAAATCCATTTAACTCTCAAAGTTTCTTATTCTGCTCCAAAAACTGGAGAAGCTCTGTGTTTGCATATTGAAAAACCAAGACACAGTAATACATCATGTGTCCTAGGAGGTTTTTTCTCCTACCAGTATTTTCTTCTCCTATGAACATATAATTTAGCACATATATTATGACCATTTAAAAAGGACTTATATGGGATTTATGTGCTCTTCCTAGATAATAGCAACTGGCAAAGAAAAGAAGAAGATGAAGGAGAGCAGGAATAGAGGGAGGAAAAGAAAAAACTAGGGAAATCACAAACAGGTTACCAGCAAAGGCTGATCAAGACAGGCTGGTGGAGACACCAACAACCTGCCTCCACCTCTGTCTTGCTGCTGCAGGTCACTTTTTGCCGTGCAGACAGGCAGGACTTCTGGATTTGCCTGTTGTGGAGCTAGAAATCCCAAAATAACCAGGATTCAAGCCCGTTTCTAGATTTTTTCCTCCAAGAAACAAGTATCTTGGGAAAAAGAAAGTTAACTTGCAGAAGGTCATAATAGTAGCCCCTTACTCACGTGGGTTGGTTGTCCTACAGCTGATTTTCCATACTTAACAGGCTTTAGAATAGCAAGATAAATGACAATTGTCTTCTTTACTCACTGATTTAGCCAGAATGCCTTACGACAAATTTCCTGCCTATGTTTTCAGGGAAAATTATATCCTTAGGCTGGAGCCAAGGAGCAACCTTCTTTCTGTACTTGTTTGCATACACATACGTACACACATACAGAGAAACTCGTAAAAAACCCTCGGTTGGAAGGATCCTCCTCACCTCATCTGGTCTGATCCCTGCTCAAAGCAGGGTCAACCTTGAAGTTAGATTCAACGCTAAAAGTAGGTTGGATTGCTCAGGGTCGCGTCTAGTCAAGTTCTGATTATCTCCAAGGATGGAGATATATGCTCTTTCCCTAATAAACAAGTGGCTTAGATCCAGAGCACAGGCAGCTCAAGGACTTAACCTTCTGGAGTTTATCTGCAAAATAAATTAAGAACACTAACAGAAGGGATCATGTGCAAGCAAAGACACTTCATCCCACTCACTAGACTCAGATCTGGGCTCGGATTATAATCTGCTGTTCCATGATTAATTTTGCTTTTCCAGTTCCAGTGTTTTACTCTCACCCTAATATCACAAAAATCATGGGTATTTTTTCCCTTAGGGGAAAAAATTAATTACATTATATCCAGGTATGCAATTTAAAGGGCTAAAATTAAAATGGTGTCAAGATGTTTCCTTTTAGGTTCTCTCTCACCCACAGACTCTGAAAAACTTCCTTTACTGATTAATAGACTTCTGGCAATCAAACAGTCCAAAGTTTTACTGGCAGGGCTGAACTCTTTTGCTCCGTATCAATGATGAGCCTTTTCAAAGAGCTGTAAATGTAATTAGTTAGGCTTTTTAATAAATTACCTGGGGAAAAAAAAAATTCCTTTTCACCAGCTCAGAGTTGTCAGTAAGCAAAATAATAAAAGCAATTGGTGAAAATATAGGTTCATTTCAAGATGAGTTTCAAAATGTTGTGGCATTTGATGTGTTCCACATTTATTTTGAAAGGCTATGCAAATGGTTGATATTTTGCATTATAAAATAAAATTACTTAAAAATGTGAATTGTTTTGGGAAAAGCTAGCACAGACAATGTTTTAAAAACACGAAGTATTAAATAGCTACATGAAATTTTTCAGCTAGGTAGGACCCAGGTGAAATACAGGGCCAGACTAGAAAACAAGGGCTGCTGTAGCTTAAGCCAAAGTAATTTCAGATGTTCTTGACCCTGCTGAAGGTCTCCCTTCACCGCTGAAGGTTGCTGAGCCCATCCCTGCCTTTATTCTTCATCCATCACAGTCATGGCCACTGCAAACCTCTTGCTTATGAAGACGGGCTTGTACTAATACGCTGATTTGTAAACTGGGTTATACACCAGCTACCACCGGCACAGAGCTGAGACCTCCACAGAACGGGGCTAAATCCACCACCACGTGTCTGTCAGAGCTGTTAGGCTCAGCAGCACCCAACATTAGAGCACTTGTCCTCAAATGAGGAAGAAACTCCAGATTTCTCCTCCCTTTACCTGCCCCTCGTCTCTTAGAAGAAAAGTTTGGCCCCACCTGTGTAGCATGCTGAGCCTCAGTCTGTCCGTGTTCTCAGAGGATACCAAAGCTTTTCCTCCCAGGACGAGCCCTTGGGGACTTTAAGCAGAAGGACGTCTATTTTATGGTTCACGTGATCAAGGTATCAATTTGCTCAGCCTGGTTAATACTGGGACATCTCTGGATACACATACAGATGCTACTGCAGTCATTGGGGAAACTTAAGCCAGACAGAAAGATTTTTTTTGTGGATACTAAGAGACTCCAGGGTTAAGCAACACCCAGGCGTGGTTTTTCAGGACCTTTCGTTTTGGACACTGGGCGATACATTCATCTGGTTTCTGACACCATCAACAACAGTACATCAGCAGTAGGAAATATAACAGGATCAAGGCACAGGTCCCCACTGCACAGACCTAGCCCAGGCAGCTCTACACAGCTAAGGGGTGGTGGACAACACAAGGTGCACAGCAGCAGGCAGACTACCCACAGAGGATGAGCGTGTCTGAGGAGGCTGGTCGCGGCTCGCTGACGTAGCACCGCTTCTCCAGGGAGCAGTAGGCAAGCGAGACAGCATCCTGCAGAGATGCCCACAAACCAGGAAAGTCACTTGCTGTAACCCCAGCTGACTTCTCTCTGCTAGCCCAGGCCTCTTGTAAGTTGGGATTGCCATCAGCTCCTCTTGTCCTCACTTCCAGGCAGAGTATCCAGCACACCAACCCGTCAGTAGGTTGAGAAGCGTGATCCTAAACCCATCCTTTAACAAGGCCTCATTTCTCACTGCCTGAGCAAAGGTCGCCCTTACTCTGAACCTAACCCAAGCCCTAGCACAGCCTGTGCCACAGTGTCCTCAAGCTTGCATGCCATTTCCCTGTTGGGACATCCGAAGGCTGCCACGACCCACCAGGGCGCTTGTCCTGTGCTCGGTCTCCAGCCTCCAACGGCTAAAACAGCAACTGCAGCATCAGCCGTAACCTTACCCCGTCGACGGTAGGCCAGAACACGGCAAGAAGTCCCGCACTTAATCCCTTGGGGTTTCTTCTAACTGAGGCCTTATCCTTGTTCGGTGAACTCAAGCACATGTCTTACCCCCCCTGTCTCAAATCAATCTATGCTGATTTCCAAACCAGCTCCCTGTCTGTCCCAGCCCTTTTTCCTGTCAAACGTCTCATTGTTGCAGCCCCAAACCAAAAAGCTGCAGTTCCCTCCAAAACAAAATGATACCTGTTCACATCAACTTCCTACAAACCAAATGCACCTAAACCACAGCCCTAATCCTTTACACAGGCTTAAAAAGGCAAACCTGATCTAGCTGTCTTCCTCAATGCAGTTCACTCAGGATGTTCTGAGACTCCAAACTTACAAGTCAAAAATAAATAACCAACAGCTCAATATAGAAATTAGAAAATTACGTCTTCAATATTTATTTTATTTCCCTAACTCCTCACTTCCTTAACTGAAACCTGTAAATAACTCGAACGACAAATTATCCAAGGGAACTTCTATCAGCTCAAGAGGAAAATCAAGCTAGGACACGTTTGACAAAACTAGGCGTTTTTTCTGAATGCAAGACTGACTTACCTCTATATTTAGACCACTGGAAAAAACCTACTCCTGCAAAGCCCAATCAAACTGTACCTATTACTAGGAAAAAAAGGTGCTTTGCAAGCCCAGAGTGCACAAATGCTAACCTGAGCCCTGGACAACAGGCCTTTTGAAGGTGGAGACTTAAAAAAATGCCCTCAGACCGTGCCAGTGCACACCCACAGCGTGGTGTAGCTGCCCCTCACACCAGCCTGCTCCACTGGAGAAAAGGGTGAGCCTTCTAGAAAAGACTCAGAGGAGCAGCCCCATGAGCTAGCCTGAAGTCACGGTAGCCCAAGATGACCATTTTTTTAAAAGCAACCAACATGTGTCAGAATCACTCTATCAAACCTTATTTCAGAAAACCTGGAGTCTGAAACATACAGCAATAAATTCAAAGCTTCCTCAGACCTCAACCCAGAGCCCTAACATAAAAACTATTTCTACCTGCATCACCACCCCCCTCAAATTGTCAAATCCCAAACCAACCCCCCAAATAAATCTTGTTTATTCTAAACAGCTCTAAAACATAAATGCCCTCCAATATATCCCCCGCTGAGAGATCAGGCTGATTGAGGAATGAGACTGGGGATAAAGTTAGGAATACAAGTTACTGAAACAATAGCCAAAATTGTTATACGTTCATTACGAAATGAATGAATCCTCCCCTCCGGCCCAACAGTATTAAAAATTAGTGTCTCCAAAATCTTGGCCACCAAACCCATAAAGGGTCCCATGCTTCTTTGCAAAGTTGACGTGGCAGGGGGATCCCAGCACATGACCCATGTTGAACTTAGGCCTAAACAGAGAGAAAAGAGCCTCCTCTGGTATTGCCAAACCAAAATTCACCTTGCTACCTCTGACCGAGACTAGCATTTTTCCAAACGCTTCCAGCCCTCTCCGCCTCTCTTTGAGGCTACGATGAGCTGGTGGCTCCTGACGCAGGAGAGCCAAAGGCATCGGGGCTTCAGGCCTGGACCTCAGGCCGAGGTGAAGGTCTGGCATCAGGCAGGGTCCCCACCACCATGGGAGGCCACTGCCCCAGTGCCAAGGCCAGGGCGAGGGATGAGGGTGCAGTGCCATAACCCAAGGAGGTTGAGGAGGCACCGGGGGTTGACACCCACACGGGCCTCTGGACGGGCCTGAACTTGCTTCGTGTGAGGACTCCTGCACCAGCACCCTGTCCCATTGGGAATGGTCGTGCTGGGTCACAGGCTCATCCCGAGACTAAGGTGGAGGCCTGGGAAGAATTTCGAGGCCACGTGCACGTGGGGCCATGGGCTCAAAGCGGGGTTTCAGACTCCGCGAAGCCTAATGCAGGAAGGTGACTGAGCTGGCAAGGGCTCGCTGGGCTGAACTGAGGGCTACTCTCCATGTTCGGCACCACGACATTTCAGCACTTGAGGCTACACGGGATGCCTAGACCAGGATTAGGCTTGGGATAACTTCTCAGGACAGCATGAATACCCAGGTTTAAAAACTGGGTTGTCCAGGACACACTGCGGGTTGCGGCCCTGTAAAGACAGCGCAGCTGTTGCAGGTAACAGGACGCAGGCTTTGCTTTGACTTTGCAGAGCCTCGGGGTGGAAGTTTTATCAGTCTCGCTTTGCCTGAATTTGTTTAGACCTGCTCGAAGCTCTCCTTTTATTTGGTTTGATATGTTCCTGTAACAGCCATTTTTCTAACAACCCGGTAGCTATGCCTAACTTGCTTTGCTTATCTTCATACAGTATAACCATAGCTTTTACACAGATAGTAGTAACACGCAGCTGTTCTGTGTAGCATGAAATATTTATGACCTTAGCAGAATGATGTACTGCAGGCCTGACATGAAAGAGGAGGCCCTTAAGGTGGGCTCCCAAGAGGTGGTGTAGAGGAGTACAGGCACAAGAGGATGGAGATGGGGCACGGAGTAAGGCTGAGGGCTGCAGGGCTATAACCTACACACCAGAGGCCAGTGAGAGAAGTACAGACCTGGGAGGCGAACAAAACGCACCTTAGGCGCAACAAAAAGTAATGAAAAGAATAAAGAACAAGTTTCTAACATAGGTAAAATGCACCATATATAGTAAATTCCCATGTAACATAGAATTGCAGACTGATGAAGAAAGAACAAAGCACGAAAGGTGTTAGGAAACATGAATATGACCTTAAGTGGGCCTTAGAGGAGGAGGAAGAAAGCACCACCACCCCTAAAGCAGCAAAGGACTCGGGATGCTGTTGCCTTGCCATACCTGCTCCCCCCCAGGCTGAAGCCATTGACCCAGGGGAGCAGTGGAAGGGTAAGCAGGACACCAGGGGAAAGGGGCAGAGCCTAGACAGTGCATGCATAACACTTTTGACTGTATTATTATTACTGAGGCTTTCCATAAATAATAATATTCCTAATTTTTTCCCTCCTTCTTGTTTGGAAAAACAAACAAACGAAAAAATCGATCTGAAGAATAACATCTTTTTTATTGGACTGGTAAGACTTGAGCTATAATAACACTAAATTCTCAGCGTTCCGTCCCCACCATAAGAAGATTTTGAATGTCACAAGGCTTGCACAAGCACGGATGTATTTAGGCAAAGGGCGGCAAGGGTTGCTAGACTCTGGCTAAAGCTGGGTCAGAGTTTGATTTAAGGCTGGGTTCATAGCTCAGGTTTGAAGGGCTTTTCCAGAAAGCATAGAGCCTGGGCTCCAAAAGCTCTGTCAGGTGTGGCTGAGCTAAACCAATGTCATTCACTGTGATCCCTTCACCTCTGCAGCTACATTTTTGCAGGCATCCCTAACTCTAACAAAAGCATCGATCCTTGTTCAGTGACCCTGTGCAGAGGCAGAGTTCAGGGATCCATGCAGGCATCAGCTGACAGCTTAACCTGCCACCACCTTTTTTAACCTACCGGTTGCCTTGGTGTATCCCAAATCCCAACTGCGGCCAGGTTGTGGGCAAGGATGATGGCTCGGGCTTGCATACACCCGTGAGTAGCGGTAGGCTGGAGGTGAGTCTAGCTGGTACCACCAGCACTCCTGCGGCTTCCCACCTCCTCTGCTGCTGCTGCCCGAATCTGGGGGCTTGAAGCTCGCCAAAGGGTCATGCTGTGCCAACAGGCAGGGAAAAGGAGAAAAGCTGCCCGTGGAAAGCCGAAATCAGTTCACTGTCCCCAAGACAGTCTCACCTTTTCCTTGGGCTTCCTGCTCTCTGGTGTCTCTGGACTTGGCTTGGCTCTCGGGGAATGGATTACTCTGAAGGTTCTTCCTTCCCGTTTGGATCCTGGACCATGACGACGCTCTTAGGCAACAGAAATAGTTAATTAAGCAGCGAACCTCTGAATGGAGTTGTCGTGCAACAGGGTCAATTTAACTCCTTTGCCTTGGACTCTGTCCTAGGACTGTTGCCTCCACACAGTCCAGAAGGACACCATCAAAGTTCAAGTAAACAAAAGATTATTGGTCTGCTTCGGCAACTGGGAAGAAGAGGAAAGATAAACTGCCTGGAGAGTCATAAAAGGACTGATTGTTGTTGCTAGTGTAGGGCAATGACAGAGAGAGGATAAGAGGTTTATCCAAGTTTTGCAGTGACAAAAGACAGAAAAAAACATCAAGAACAAAGCCTTTCCTACTTATATTTATATGAAAATTATTCTACACACAGACACTGAGTTAAAAAGTTTACTGAATGAGTAGGAGGGAAAAGCTTTTTATCATTTAACCTCTTTTTTAAAAGGAATCAAAACCAAATGTAAAGACCTTGCTTACTTAAAAAAAAAAAATCACCTTATATTCTTTTCTGTTTATACACTTCATATTTACAAATAACTTAGTAAGACCAAGAAATATTTTGACCTACCATTAAGCTGAAAAAATAAATAAATAGACCTTAAGGGTTTTTTTCCATCTTCTCTGAGCTTTGGATGTTTTAGAAAATGGTTATTTTTACAGAAGATGACAACACTACTCTCATTCAGGATGTCAGCTTCATTACGTCTCTCCAGTTAAGCCCACAGCCTGACATAACTATATTCCTCATCACCGTAGAAAACCTTTCTGACAGTTAATCAACTTAACAAGATTCCTGCGAGGATCCCAGCATATGCTATTCCGTTAGTGCAACTTTATGATGCCTTGCTTCTAAGGTCACCGAATTCCTTTTCATTAACACGCATTTGCGTGACACAGCTGACGCTGGCACACCTTCAAAAGAAACTCCTCTCACAACCCCCCGGAGAAATGTTTTCTGCGAGAGCTTAGCATCCTACAGAGGTGCCTGTGAAAGGAGTCTTGCAGATAAAACCATACGAACAGAGAAGAAAGAATTATGGAAACACAACAGGCAGCCCTAAAACATCACCTTTACGACCCAATCCTCCACAGCCAGACATTTGTTTAAAAACCCTCAGCTTTAGCTAATTAAAGCCTTGGCGGCAGAGGGAGTCAGCAAGTGCCTTCAGCCAACAAGCCGGCACTGGCAAGCACTGAGAAAACACACACGAATACAAAAGCTCCTCTTCTGTGGTGGGTGTGCAGCATTTCTTCCTCCTCTGAACCTTCAGTACTTAAATAAAATCCACTAAGAATGCGGGAATCATCCACACACTCCCCTGGGCACAGAGCAAGCCCCTCCACGACTCGGAGCCCTCTTATTTCAGCAAGGTCAGCAGGACTCAGCCTGAACTTACAGTCAAGCAGCATTTGGCCCAATGTTTTCTTTAAAGGCTGAGTTTTCTTCTGCCTCTGCCTAACTTTCGATTAAAGGCCTAGTAAAACTGGGGGAGCGGGACTGAGCCGGGTATTTGTCCCGATCCCCCAGCTGCCCCTGCCTGTGGCACTCTCTGCACCACCCGCGCTGGGGAGGGAAAAGCTTTGAAGGAAGAAAACACAGCAGCAGCGCTTACAAAAGCCAGGTAACCCCAGATGGTACATACTTCTGTAATTTTATCTGGACAAGGAAAAAAATTAATAGATCACCTCGACCTCTTCGAAAACCTTTTGTTCCTCACTGGTCATGTTGTCTGGCAACAGAGCAGCTCTGTGGTTGGACCGAGACCTGTGTCTCAGCTGTGTTTTGGCACAGCTACAAAATCCAGACACAGGTTTTGCCCCACAGAAGGTGGCATTAGGGATGCAAGAGAGAAGGTGGAAGCAAGCTATTCATTCTTAGGTAAAAATTTGAGCAGAAGTTTTCAAGAAGACGGTGCTCAGTTCTCATGGATGAGCAGATAAGCCGGAGGATTGATTTTTTTTTTTTTTTTTGAGAACTTTGCCTTTTTCAGTTGTTAACATATTTCTATATATATGCAGCTAGATAAACAGTTAGGAAGATATCTAGGTCCTTTCAGCTGCACAGAATGATAATCCAACTAGGTTTTGGCATTAAGCTACCTTAAGATTTATGTTAGCTCAGCAAATCTGTTTACTTTGCCCAAGTGTTTCTAATAAATACCGTGCCTTCTTCACGGTTGTGCCTCTGAGAAGCGCAGCTATCCAGGCACTAGGTTGCAAGAGGCTCAGAGTATAGATGGAACAAGTGGGTGAAGGCAGCCTTGTTTCACCAGCACAAAGCCTCTCGTGAACGCAACTGCACTGGTGCAAAGCACCTTTAAAGTGAGGCAACAGCGCCCATTTTCGCTGGGTCAGCCTGGTCAATGCAACAAAGCTCCGCTGAAACGCTCTGGAGTAAGGACACCCTCGGACACCCTCGGAAGCTTTCGCAGCCGGGGTGCGGTGGCCTAGCAGAGCACAGGAGCTGCAACGCGCGGGGAGGGGGCAGGAAGCCTGTCACTACCCAAAGATAACTCGAGAAATCCTTTGGTTTTGAAAATCGGCACCAGTCCAGTGTTGCAGGACACTCAAAGTGGCATAAGAAAAGCAACTCTTGAGGAGAGCTTCTCAGAGTTTTCAAATCCAAGCACTCTGTCTTTGATGCTCGCTGTCTGGAGGAAACCATACTTTTATTTTACCCATTAAAACTTGTTAAACTTGCACTTACCTTCCTTATTCTTTTCTGCTGCCAACAATTTTAAGAGCCCTGATGGGTCCTGTACACTATTTCTATTTTACTATGATACTACTAATCTCTGAACTGCTTGGTGATGTGGTAACTCACAATATCATTAGAAACTGGAGGAACTTTCGGATGCAAGCTTCTGTATTTGGAGTACTACAGTTAAAGAAAAGTAATGTAATATGATGGCGAACCTCTCATTTGTCTTTTAGAGTGGAAATCAAATCGAGTTCTAACCTTGTGAAGTCATTGAATGTACCCTATGAAGTGTTTATTATTACAGCAGAGAGATGAAATGCTTGCACTCTGGCTTGGGCACATGAAATTGTAATAAGACTCAGTATTTCATGAAATGGGGAAACTGGGAGGAGGATAATAACCGGGGTATACACTATATCTTTCACTGATGTCTTAGCCACTTAAACAAAAGCCACTAAAACTTGTTTTGATACTACTTTCTATTTATATTGTTTATAATGCAACACATTGATAAGATAACACCTATTTTGTTATAAGAGACAAAATTTGTTTTATGCCGAGCAGCTGCTTGCATGGATTTGTGGTATACACATAGCTGATTTAAGCAACAAGATGCTAAAATATATGTATGCCTAAGCAAACATGTTTCTGGAAGACTATCCTTATTCCAGAGCATTTAGACAGCACTTTATTGCATGGACTGGGTTGATCCCTCTAAAATGGACACTGTTGCCTAGGTTTAAAGTTTATTTAAATTTTTAAACTAAAAAAGAAAGGATTTTTATGACGTAGCAATCTAATTTCTGTGGAAATCCCATTTTCTTCATGACATTCCTGGTCACCGATCTCCGAAGGTAACATCGCAGCCAGGATACGATCAATGAACCCTAGAACTCATTAACACTTATATGACACTTCAAAAACCTAGAAGTCCTTTTTTATTGTGTTAATAAAACAAGTATTAAGGTAAATTTAGCCGCCTTCTAACAGCATCGTAGGAGTGGACTCAAAAGGAGATTATTAAGGGAAGGTTTAAGACAGGATGACTGGAGCGCAGCATGCCAGAAGAAACAGCAGGCTGAGAGACATACGTACTCCCCTTGCTTACTTTTAAGTAATGCTCCACATAGCATGGCACACAACCGCGGCTCATCACAACGTTCACACGTGGTGTCTCACTTTGTGCTCAACATTTGTAGTCTTAATTCACTCCATACTTCAGATTTTTAATTTTTCTGGTAGTTTACATAGCAAACAAAAAAATTTAACACTGACATGTACAAATCTGTATTTATAAAGGGAATTTAGACTCAACTGCTTGCCTGCAAGCCCCGTTACTGATACACTTTTCAGCAGTGTAATTAGAACTACTGAGCACTCCAAACAAGATCAGCCTATTCGTACTAGATATTTCACACACAAGAGTGAAGTCCCTGCACCAATGGGTTTAAAATATGTGGATTTTTAAAGTACAAAAATAATGTAGTCTGGTGATTTGTTAGTAATATTAACCCTATGCTTTTTTTTTTTTTTTTTTTAATTCAAATTAGCAGTTGGAAGTAAGAAGGCCGTATGTTTTTAAGGGCCGAGCTTAACAAGCTCGTGCCAACTTCAAGAACAAACCGAAAGGTTCCCACGTGGAAGCGTGCAACAAGTCTGGAGCTGTACTCTCATGCTTCATGCAAACCAGAAGCGAGGCCCAGGAGAAACCAGTAAGGTCATGCCTACAGGAATGAGGCAGACGCATCCAAGCTCGCTCTAAACTAGGCCAGAGTTCACCCAGGCTGTAAAACTTCATCCAAGAACCAGGCTAAATATTCAAGCAGTTCATCTGTTCCAGTAGGAAAAACAATGCTGGATTCATAGTGCAGACAAGAGAGTGGGACTCTGTAGCTTCGCAGTTAGGGCACAAAGCTCAGAAAGAAAATCCTGGATGACAGTCCTTGCTTCACAGGCTATTTCTCTTTTCTCCAGCGACTGTTTCTGCTCTCTCACCTGCAGACACCTATTTGTAGACTCCAACTTACTGTATGAAAAAGCATAATTTCTTGTGAAGAGTCTGATCCTGTTGATGTGTGTTATGTGATCTGAGACACCATCCTGGATCAAGACTCTCATGGGACCTGGAGGCAAGAAGGTCTTGTTTGGTCAGACTTGCACATCTACTAGGTGTTGAGCTTCTCAAACATGATCATATATCCTTCAGCAAAGGTGCAGTAAATTATATTGCAGGCAACTAAGACTAAGCGCAACCCACCACCAGGAGCTGCCTGGGAGTAGCTAGTTACCTTTAAATCTATACACCCTGGTTTGTATTCTAGTAACTTGTCCACCCATATCCTTGGGACCAAATATCTCCTCACCGTGACAACAAAGTATATAATAACCTGTATTACTCAAATATCTTTGTTACTTCAATAGGGTCAAAAAGTAGCTCTGCAGAATCACCTAAAAATAAAACAAGGTTTTCTCATTCTAATCCCAGAAGCGGCAACTGTTCAAATGCCAGCTTCCCCTTATTAAATTGCTTGTCCTCCTCAGACTGATGCAGAGAACGTTACCCCACTGCAATGCTACTCTGAAAATGGATCCAAATAAATACAAGTTGGGAATCCATTCAGTTTACAAATGAAAGGGCTTATTTGCTTGTTTCCAGTTACCAGCCCACCACCCCGGGGGCTTCTACAGAGCAGGCCGAGCTCTTCTTTCATGTCCACCCTCAACACCTATGTAGAGAACACACCTATCATGCTCTTCCCGATACCCCTGCAAGCCATGTTAAGGCCAGATGAGTGACAATAAAAGCCCAATTGGCTTCAGAAATCTGTGACAACTGCATGTGATAGGAAAACGATCTTTCTTGCCTTCTAAGAAGTCATTCAGGAAAGCACTCCCCTTGCTTGGCTTACCTTTTTCTCTCTGACCACCCCCTCCTAGACCTTGAAGCAGTTTCCAGAACACATTCTATTTAGAGACATTTTTTCCCACAGCTGACAGGTAAAAATCTTGTCATTTCAAACAATACAAGGCCGCATTTATCCAGGACCTAAGCAGGTGGAACTCCAGAGACACTGTGGAGTGCTCTCACCCTCCAATAGCTTTATCCATAGACCCTGGTCTATGGAAAAAGGCAAGATTTCTGTGGTTAACTGTGCTACTGGGTACAGTTCCTGGACTCTGGGGGTCCGCATGAGTTCTGTGGTGTTCTATCTGGAGATACCAAAAAACCTCCCCTAAGGTTTTCCTGCGCGTAACTCGTCTTGCCTGACAGGGCTACTTTCCTCTCAGCGAACAGAACTGACAGTTCCTGGCAGTACGCTGTCTGCCTAAGTGCAGTAAACTAAGACACAGGCACAGAAATTATAGTACACCAGATAAAAGTAAAAATCTATTCCTTATACATGAGACTCTGCAGCGCAATTGAGTCCATTCTAAGCTTTGTTTTAGCAGCCATCAATATAGACCAGTAGTCACATTGTATGTCCCCAATTTTAGAAAGCTGGCAAAGAAAATGTCAAGGATTGTTTTATGCACACTCTTACATGCAAAAAGATCAAGAACAAGTCTAACTAGTTTTCAGAGAGAACAGAAAATCCAGCATTAATCATCTACCGAGATCCAACGTTCCAACATTTCGCATTAATTCATGTGCTTGTCTGCTCACTTACCTACAAGCCAGGTCATTCAAAACTCAAAAGTATTTCAACACATAATGAATTAACCATGAGAAGAAATGTAACGTACTATCAAAGGAGAGTAAAATTCCAATACGTGATCCATTAGTTACTAGCTTCACCTCAGATCTGGTCAGGCATTAGAGCTAAGCATACAGGAGCACGAGCTTCCTCACGCTCTTTGTTCTTTCTATGCTGTTTCTGAAATCCTTTTCTGTATTCAGGAGAAAATGCTGTAACACTGTTAGTGTTCCACATGTTTTGTATGACACTGGTACAGCTCATTCATTCTCACCGAGTTTCAGTTAATCTTCATTGCCAGCCTTGCCCAAAATAGCCGAGAATTTATAAGCATTCATTTGCCCTCAGTAGTCAAACATAAAGAAAATAAAAAAAAAAATAGCACCTTCCCATTTTTTTGCCTCTGAAGAAAATTTGTGATCAGCTTCCATTTGCCTAGCTTTTACTCCCTTGCCAATTTCTCTTTAGCATTCTGCAAAATGCTGACTGCAGCACAGCATTCCGAACTAGAGAAAGGCATTGGACTAGTGTGCCGGAGCAAGTGAACCAGAGAAAGGGACAGAGTACTACTTTTTCCCCATCATAGCAGGAGGAGCAAGTGAACAAGTCCTGCCGGCTTTACTCCACAGACACCAAAAGGAAGCAAAGGTTGTCCTCGTTTAAGGGAGCTCTCTGCCACTATGCATTCTTGTGAACAACAGGATAGGCGAATGAAGGCCAAAAATGCAATGCTCGAATAATTTAAGGCAGTATAAACATTGTGAGGTTGTACAAGTAGACAACATAAGACAACATCTGATTTAAAGCACTGACCACTAAAACCAGCCTCCTCAAACAAAAATTAGTAGTAAAGTTAATTGTCAGTTAGAGCAAGTACCTTCAGATCAGATCTGGGGACGAAGGATTTTGTTCTGAGAGGGAAGCAGACTGTCCTTTTCTTTTTGCTGCCAGACTCTAAAAACATTGACTACCCTTAATTCACTTGACTAGTTTTTCAATAGCATAGTCAATTCATTCCTTACCATACCCATATACCTTTTCTCTTCCTCTCACATTCATAATCCAAAGCTGAAGTCACTTAAAAACTCCTGTATGACCCCCTATGGAAAGCAGCTCTAAACTTACGGTATTAAAAAGGAAAATTGTAAGCCTGATCATTTTAGTTTACAGTTTTATCAGTTTACATTTAAAAACCTGAAATGGTCATGTCCATCTCTGAGGAGCAACTTACACCAGCACTGGTGGAAGGGAATATGAACAGACCAACTACAGGGAATGAGCTGTGTGCACCTGCATGAGCATTTTAACTTGTATCAGTTTCAAGGCATTGCCTACTCATCTCCACTCACTGCGCTTTTGGTTCACACTGTGAAAATGCCCTGCACATGCCAGCTCAACTGGTTTTAGATGGGACTGAGCTTGCATAGGTACTCCAGGGGACTGCATAAACAAACATCCAGCATATGGGACCCAAACAGAGCTATGCCATACTAAAACTCCCAAAACATACACAGCACGGACAAAAGGCCTTTCACAGCAAGTGTTTTGCCCTATGGATCCACTTGCATTGCACTACCCTGTCTGCTGATGTGGACGTAATTATCCCAGTCTGAAATTCTTGAGGAAAAAAAAAAAATATGAAAGGTTAAGCTTTCTAAAGTTGCTGGACTTTTTTTTTTTTTTTGGCCTCACCTAGACATGTGAACTTAAATGTTATTTTAAAAACTAACAGAAAATTCAGTACTTGAGACTTGATTTATGAGTCTAAATACCAACACAGAGTTAATATACTCTTTTTAAAGGTTACCTGTAAAAAAAGTCAATAAAGGCTGAATTTTTTAACTCCGCTTGACCACATTCAGAAGAAAAGCTAGGGCAAAACCAGGACATAAGTTAGTGCCATTTATACTGCAGGTTAAAATTTCCAAGGGAAAGAAATTGATGTGATGTACTTTAAGTCCATGTCTGTATCTGTAAACCAAGTCTGACAGAACACATAGATGCAAATGTAAGAGATACTAAACACTTTGACAGCTGAAGCTATACGAGATATACCTACCTGCTATAACAGTAAAAGAATTCCCACAACAGGAATCCCACCATAAGGAATTCTTAAAGGACTGACATAGTCCTACCTACCTGCTATAACAGTAAAAGAATTCCCACAACAGGAATCCCACCATAAGGAATTCTTAAAGGACTGACATAGTCCTACATATGCACAAGACAATCCCCTGAAGTCACAGCACTTCCCAATTTTTTTTTTTTTTTTTAAAAGCTTATGTTTACAGCGTACTATCTTTCAATTTGATTTGACTTGACACAAGGCATAAGCTGCATGCATCCTCCCTGGTGCTGCCAAGAGGCAGCCCTTGGAATAGTCTTTCCAGTCCTGATGAATGTCAGGGAGGCAGAGCTTGCCAAGCCAAACCACTGCCAAGTCACTAGCTGGTGCTGAGGTCGTGCTGATGAAAGTGTTTATCTATGCTAACTGCTCCACAAGACACTTCTTACCTTTTACATGCTACTTCCCTGCATAAGGGACATATCTTGCCTTTTCAGCACGCGCTGTCAGACAGGTACTTCTGAGAAGTGTCCCAATATGTAACAGCATCCCTTCCAAGGCCATCAAAACAAAAGTTTGATATGAATGTATTTAAGCCAGCAAGAGTCAGTAATTAAACTTTTATTCATGTTCATTTACATATGACTAAAAATGTTCACCACAAAATGCAAACTTTCAGTTATCTTGTATTTAGCAGTGAAAATAGTCATCTCTTCATAGTAAAGCACCAAGAAGCACATCACAGAATGGTCAGAAAAAGATTCCACGTATCAGTTTTTCTCCTCACAATGTACATGACAAAGTTGAAGAATTTATGAGTCTAAAAGTTCCAGAACAAATTCTAGAGTCACCTGAGTGCTCAGCAGGAACAGTATTATTTAGTAGCAGTTACTTTTTTCTGCCTTGTTTTTTGTAAAAAAGAGCTACTTTTCACAAAACTGAGACAGACATAATTGGGCCAAACATTGGGGTTCATATTTCACCTGAATTTTTCAACAGGAGCCAAACAGAACAGTTTGCTAGGAGGAGTATCTACAACAACTATAAGAGCAGATATCAAAAGGAAAGGAAAAAAAGAAATCAGCTTATAGCCTGATTGGTAGGGCCCAACCACTTACAGGCACCTATAGCCACTACTCCACTCAGCTTTTTCCATTACATTTGATTAGCATTTCATTCAAACATACTACATTGAAGAAGACATGATTTTTTTTAAGTTAAGTGAAGTTATGTACATGGACAAATACATGTACACAGTTTTGGTAGTCATTTAAAGCTGTAAAATTTATATGTAAAGAGAGACCTATGGACCCCAATACAGATTAAAGAGAAATAACCAGAATCAGTGTTACATACAAAACAATATTCTAACACAGAAACCAATACAGTTATCAAATAATTCATTAGAGAATAAAATTGTTATACAAAAAGAGAAATGCTGCCTTTTTTTCCCACTTCAGAACAGCAAATAAGGCGGCAACATTAAGAAAAGTGCACAGCAGAAAAGAATTGTTCAGTTTTCTGGAAAAGTTGAATTTTTCTTCAGACATGAGGCTTTTGTCCGGAAACAGATTGGGTTAGGATTGCTTATATTCTCTCCCAGATCAGTCTCTTCTTGCATTAGTTCTCAGTAAGACGCTTACTCTGACATGTAAGAACGATACATCAGGGCCACAATAATTGCTGCTATTGCCGGGATTACCCAGTTGGACCACGAGCTAGAAGGAAGTTTTTGAAACAGCAGTTTAGGAAGTGACAACCAACAAGTTTAAAAGGAAAAAAAAAAAAAAAATCCTTGCTTAAAGAAGTCCTTCCTCCCCACTCCAACAAATACTTCAAAGTTAGGGCAACAGAACACCTGGGCTGGCCAGTAATACTCTAGCCAAGTGAAAAAGCTTGTACTGTTAAGACTTTGTACTACAGCTTACAAGAAGTTTGCTTACTAGAGAAAAGTAACACTCTAGACACTCAAAGTCATGGCGTGCTGCCCAGAATATCATTCATTCAAAAGCCATTTAAGTAGCGGTATCACATGACACTTTCAAGCACCCAAGCTCCCCACTCAGAGTGGCATGGAACAGTCTTCTGAGGTTTCAGCAAAAGGCAACTGTCAGCAGGATATAACTTTATAAAGTTTGATTCAGTGGTGTTGCAAAGTGGTTCCCCCTACCCACCTCCACCCCCACCCAGTTCTGACAGATTTTCCTTGTTATAGACACAATTCTCTTACTTCCCTTAGATGCAACAGTTGTAGAAAATTTTACAAGTGAGGTGTCCATGTCAGTAAAAAAAGTCAGCAATGGCACCGAGTGTCTTCTGTTCACCCGATAACCTCCAGAAATGAAGGCTTGCACAACATAAACCATTTGGTACATACTGATAGATATCAATGTGAGAAAAAATCTAGCTAGTAAGCTAACATGCTTGTAAAGTGGTACGCAGATGCCAACCTGGACTTTATGTAGAACAGAAATTTTCATGCACTGTCCTCTAACATCTAAGCTTCCAGCAGCTAGAAGTTACTCAGCTTTCTAAGCTTCAGAAAATAATCTTGAGGAACTTCAAGTTTGACATCAAATGTCATACTATACCTGGAATTAGATTGGGCAGTGGTAATAAGAGTTTCCTGGAAAGCAAAGCATAAAGAGATATTTACATCAGGCGGAGACCCCTCTCCACCTTAACTAGCCCCTCAATTTCTCAAAACCCATTAAGTGAGACTCATTTAAAAACAACTCTATGTATTGCATTTGGAAAGCATTTTCTCAGAATTCCTATAAACAGACTGTTGTATTAGAAGCTAGCTAGCAGCAGTTTCTGTAGTCAACATTGTACCAAGTTAATTAAAAAAAAAATATCATCACAAGGAATATTGCTGCAAGTTTTCCATAGAGCTAACTTCAACCTCAGGTTACATTTGAACAGTTTTAGTTGCCTAAAAGACAAAGATCCCTTCCTTGCTTAAAATCTAATTGGAAAGACTCTGCATTAATACACAAATATTTCTTATATGGAACCTAAATGAAGAAAGCTACTAATTTACATCCACAAGGCTTATTAAACTCATCTCTTAGTGTGGTGTTTCAGATTGCATCAGAATCAGTCAAATTATTATACTTTTTTCTCATACCTATTTGGACTTCTTGTTCAGTTTCCACAGAAAAAGCACGACAAAACCGAATCTCAGTTGGGTACAATTTATATCAAGACTTATTAATTTGAATACTACTAATTGCACACAGCCCTAAGTACATTTAAGAGATCCAAGCATTAAAATTGTACTTAAAATTAGCAGTACAAGATCCATCACTGAAAAATTACTTGCTTCAGTATCAGAATATTTGCAATTCATTTAAAAAGTGAGATTCCTAACATCCTCTCATAGGTTCAAACAGGCTACTTTTACAAGCACCCAAATCATCATAGGTTTACATGTGACAAATACCATGTTTAAAAGAGTAAGACTCAGTGATTACATCTATACTGGTTTTCTGAACACCTCCATGAAAAACTAATCCCAAAGCCAAACAGCATGGAACAGCTTGTGCCCACACTATCATGGCCAACACCTTCTACAACAGACTTGCCACATCCAGGGCCAGGGCACGGTTCCTCCCCACATCCAGACAGTATGAGAAATACGGCCCAGCTCATCAAAACCTGTTTTTAAACACTATGACACTGGACACGTTTACTGAGGGTACTTTAAATACAGTGCAAGGACAAGAAGGACATTTGAAAGCAAAAGGCCACCTGACAGCTCCTAGAGAGCCAGGGCACAGGGCCTAACCTGTCACGTTCCCCACACCGAGTGCAATGCTAAGTGAAACTCTCTTATCAGCTACACCCACACATCCTGTTGGAGAAAAGTGCTCCAGCTTCCTTCTGGAAGAACAGACGATCCACATGTCGTGTAGATAACTATGACCAGCACTAAAACAAGGGAGTAAACCAAACAGGAGTGTAGTAAAAAGTCATTTGGATACATCTTAACTCCCAACTGACCACGCTTTGACCAAACTCATATTCTAAGTGCTTCAGTTTACTAAGTTCCTGTGAGCTTAATCAAGGTATTGTATACTACAGCTTGCACTGGGCAGTCTGTTTCTCAGCTGCATTTATGGTTGCTGCTCTTACAGCTTAAGTGTAAACTGCCCTGAATTTCAAAAGAAATCTGAATGGCAGATACTATTCTCGGCAGGAAGAAGCTCTGAATTGCAGTTACCACTCGATTTCTTTTTTTTATTAGCATACTAGTTCCAGTCCTTAATTAATATATTATGAAATTAAATAACTGCTATAGCAAACATTTCAGTGTGTGTATATATATTTTTTGCTTTCTTTCCTTTAACTTCTTCATATTATCGGAAGATCTTACAAAAGTGATTGTTTCTTAAAAGTAATCTCTCAAAAGGCAACAATAAGATCCTATCCTACTACACTTCATTTAAAAATAATCTTCAACTATTTCCTAAGTGCACTGATGTACTGTTAAGTACACCTGAGCAAACATCCTCTACACACACAGCAGCAGCAACTGCACAAATTAGTCCCTGATGCACTTGCTCCTTTAAGGGATATCTGAATTTTATAAGCTTGATAGTTGAGTGCCAACACAACTTTATTCTAATACAGATAGAAAAAAAACATAAAGAAAATAAGTGCAATGACAGGACACTCAGCAAAATCTACTGAAAGTCAGGAAGCAAACAGTTTTTTCACCTTGAAAAGGGTTCACAATTGCAAATTAACTGATCTATAATACAGCAATCAAATGCCTCTGCATTCTCTATCTACTAGTGTTACCAATATATTGTGAAGTATCACATTTTTTCCCCACAAACACTTACTAGTTTAATCCATTTTGTCTATAAATGGAGGTTTTTTTTCTTAAACTGAATACTAGAAAACCATTGACTGATTCTAGGCTCACCTTTTTGCTACAGTGTAAATGCCATCACACTTAACCTCTTGGTTCAAAACCACACAAATTAAATACAAGAACAGCTAGCAGGAAGAATAATATGAAGCCAGATCAACAGGTTTAAGAGGTTTATGACCTGAAACACTACACTTAAATCAAGCTGAATTATTTTTGCCTCTGGGGGTATACCATTTACAGACAGACACCGTCCCTAATGCCTAAGGGAAACAACACAGCATTTCAAGAAATACACTTACTGTTGGTTTCTGAAGCTTCCCTCTATCATCCTGCAGAAATACAAGCAAGAAACATTTAGACAAAAACCCCAAAGCATTCAAAAAAAACATTTATCACTACATTCAGTTTGCAATTTATCCTGTTAATGTGTACCTATTTTTACCTAGGAAAAAGACTTGCAAAATAGTAGATGACAGTGTATGACTGAGCTACCATAAACAAGATCACTTCCTTAAATAATATTTCCCAGTATACAATAAAGAAGCAAAACCCAAGCCTCCAACTTACTTATTTCTTGTGCCCATGTTTTTGCATTTCCTTTGTCTCTAAGCAGTACACATAACCGTAGCTTGTACACTGATTGCAACCGTATTAGTCTACTCGTATTATCAGGCAAAGTCATCTAACTAGTTTTGGTCCAATGTCCAGTGCAAAGGTCCCAAGTTCTGTGGATCTTTCATAAACTCATGCAGTTTTACTTGAAAGAGAGTCACATTCACTACAGAAAACCCTGACAGTATATAATCTTGACAGTGCTGTATTTGTACATTAAACTATCAAGCTGTTTGTTTCATATCAAATGAAAACAGGCGCTTGTAAAACAAGGAAGAACTGGACTGGTAGCCAGGTTAACAACTTTACTGGCATCAACTGCCACCTGAAACAGATGACAAGCCTGCAAGGTTACAAACGTGCATCAGAGCTGAATTATTTCGTATTAGAAGAAGCTACACTATTAATATTTATCACGAGAGGGCCTAAGGCAGACAAGACCAGGAATTTTACTGTGAAATATGCTACTCAAGACAGTGATATTTACCCCGAATGCAAGACAAAACATACACAAAACAGATAGAAGAGGAAGAGAGAAGAGGCAGGGATGGGCAGTAAAGTAGAGCAGATGGGTACACTAGCAGCCTAAACCTCTAACAAGTGGCTTTCAACTATTAAGATACAGGAGAGCTTAAATAAGGCCTATCTGAAGGAAGCTAAAGGCAGCAGCTCTGTAGCTAGAAATAAATCCTTCAAACCTTGAGGCAGCAGAAAGGTGCTTGTTAGAAGTACAGGAAATGGCAAGGACAGCATAGAAAAGAGGAAGTGACAGATAATCCAGTAGGAACTGATTATAAACAACCCTGACAACTACAAGTAGGAAACACTGATACAGCTCAAAATGTAGGGGAGTCAGAGAGGGGAAAGACAGAGCATCAAACTATAAGTACAATGCTTACAGTAGCCATTTTCTAAATGAACATACGAAGAACCAAGATTGTACTTTCAGATCCAGATGGAAGCCTGGCATACATATTTACAATTACGAAAGCAGCTCTTAGTAATCACTCTGCATATGGACATAAGAAGAAGTCTAGACATTCTGACATATCACCTTCAGGGGTTATAGAGTCTCATAAAGCTCACAGGGTAGAGCAGAAATGGCATGATTCCATATTCAGTTTATTCAAGAACTAAGCTGTAAAATATTTCAGAGCAGCAAACTTTTAGATGTGACCATCCTTATGCTACACTAATCAAATCCCTTCACATTGGGGGAATCTACCTCCAGCCCAGGTCCACCCACAAACAGCTGCAGGGCTGGCATCCAACCAAACTAGCAGCTCTCCTTTATTTTGAGGTAAGTTACCAGAGAAATAACTAGACTCAAAAACACTACAGTAGCCAGTACTGGTACTCTCACATACTCACCGGATGAAGTTCCCCAACAATAAAGGTTTCTGACAGTGTCCTTGCATCTGTGGAATGGCCAACATCTTCAAAGTTCTCAGTAGCATCTCCCCCAGCTTGCTCCCTGAGGACCTCTTCACCACCTGGGTGCTGCAACATTTAATGAGTTTGAATTTGTTACTGAAAACCATTAAACATTCTAAAAATAGAAATTTTTCATTTCTACATTTCTAAAAATAAAAAAAAATGTCCTTGCAAAATCAGCTCCTAGACTTCTCAGAGCCAATTATAAGCTGCTCTGATTAACAAGGGAGCTTTATGTACTCTCTGAAGCCAAAACCAAGGCACCCAAGTCTCTACTCCATCAGCGATGGAGCAGTAAGAGGCATTACCGCTAGCTAGCAACTAAAGCATTTAGAACATTATGGGAATCAGTCAGTCTTTTAATAGCCCAACTATTATCTAAAGTTACGTTCCATGCTCTCGCTTCTGCAAGAAATACGTATTTTTATCCCAACAATGCTTTATATGGCAAAATGATAAAAGCCAAAAGGAGTTGCAACAAGAACATCCCAGGTAGATTTAACAAAAAAGCTATTCACAAGAAGAGAAATCAAGCACTGACAGAAGTTGGCAAAGGAGCATGCAGAATCTCCATCCTTTGAGGTTGCCTACACAAGGCACTAAGGAACCTGACCTTCAAGTTAATCCTAGTTTAAGCAGGGGGTTGGACCAGATAGCCTTCAAGGGTCCTTTCCAAAAGAAATCACTGTATGATTATCTAGTAAGCCAGGTACTTTGGAACTGTTTAAGCACAACTGAAAGCTCATACAAGACACCAGAATAGCAATTCTGTTTCAGCCGACTATGGAATCCCAAAACCACATTGCTGATAAAACCCTTGAGATGTAGAGAAGTCGTCTCCCAGTATCTCCTAATACCTCAACTCATCACCATTCCCTTAACCTAAATCCCTGTTCTCCATTAACTTTTATTCTTCCCCAGGATGCGCTTTTGGGATTGCATGTAATTCCTCATTTCCATCCATCAAATAACTCTGTACATACTGCAAGATGTATCACATCTTCCTAGTTCCGTGAATTTTCTCAGCTTCAAGTTACTTATTCATATAACAGATAAGTAACGTGCCATAGAAATCCACCACTCAACTTTTAAGTAGGAAACTACTGCATAAACACCGGGAATGATTAGGTAAGCAAGTTGAAAACACTTTAGTACTACTGCCTTGGATTAAGGTCACCATGAAGTAAGTGTAACACTTCACCAGTGACAGAGGAAGTAAGGCTTTGGAGCTCAAATTCCAGTTTTAATGCTTCTGACTATAGGATCTAAAGTGATGAAAACAGGCAACATTTTGGCTATTTAGGGTCATCTTGCCTGGAGCATAGCTGAACAGAAAGGCTGTGCTTAGACAGTAGATTGAAAAAAAAGGCATAAACATTTCTGCTAGTCTAGGCAATTCAGGTTAGCATTTACTTCAATTCCACCATCTCAATCTCCTATCAATCCTTCTCTTCCAACAAAAATAAGGCTTGTTCATACAGATCAGGAAGACACTACTACTACCAGTTTCCAGCAGTACCAGCACTCCAAAACTTAGATCTTTGCATTAAAGGCAGACATGTATTTTAATAGATTAAGAAAGTTGCTTTAAAAAAAAAAAAAAACAAACAGAACAAAACCACACCCCAACATTTTTTTTAAAGAGTCAAGATACCACAGCTAGAGGGGTAAAGGATCCCTACCATGACTAAGCAAAAGCAAGATTAAGCAATTGATAAAGAGATTAAGCACAGCAGCTGAGCCAAAAAAGGTTAAAAGAGTGCATGCAGAGCAAAGATTATGCAAGCAGATGCGCAAATATGGCATGCTCACCAAAATCTTGCCCTTGAATCCATTCTGATAAATATTCAGGGAAAGAACAGGATAAAAGTTGAGGGATCACTCCAGTTCAGTGCCTTGAAAAGTACAGCATATTTAAGAAGCTGAACTTGGGTCTAACAGGCTCTCCCAGATTTTGAGGCTTTTTTTTTTTTTTTAATACCATGCTAAAGAACTGCACTCCCCAAAACAGAAAAATATATGTAGCATCTTCAGCAGAAAAGGCAGCAAAACTCCTTGGAAAAAGTACTTAAACACGACATCAACAAGTAGCAAGAGGCAGCAAAGTTAAACTACCCATGAAGCACTGGCAGCATGAGTAGCATGCAGACTCACGCACTGCAATGAAAGCAAACCCTACTCGTACAAGCAGGTAAAACACAAGTTACTCCAGCAAGTTGGAAAGATCACATGGTTTACACTAACTTCCCCCCCCAAATTCACCAGTCAACCAAACAAGTGGATACCTACCAGTATAACTGCATACACGTTAAAACTATCTCACAGAGTACTTCAACAAACTACATGTCGGTTGCTGACTACAGAATGATCATATACTAATTTGTTCCTAAATCCCTCCCTTGTGCCACTACAAAGCAATTGTGTAGCTATATGGGCAGCTTCACTGAGGCACCTCAGCTTTTCTCTGTAGACTTAGTTTTTGGTCTAATTAGCAACTGATCCCTCCGTCTATAAAACCACATTATTAGCATCAACACAGTGACCACGATCAACCCCTCTCAGTGGCTATCACACATCAGCTGAAGGGGACAAACTCACCCTGACCTCTGCTCACATCAGCAAGACTAAGGTACAGAGAATCACACACAGAGTTCTCAAGTCACCCAGCAGATAACGTTACTAGTAACCTACTAGACATACGTAAAAGTACTTTGAAACTAAACACTTTCCTTTTAGATGGCACCTCTGCTTGAAGATGCAAGCTTAGAAACCCTCTGCAAACAACTAGCATGTAATACAAGCAATTAATGAAAAGACTTCACCTCCCCTAATGAAAGGGAGCAACTGTAACGTCTCACAAAGGGCAAGAAGTAACTTTTCCATCAAAAGCCAAGCATTTCCCATGGTTCAATGAGTTTCTCAAAGTTTGTTTATACAGGGCCTTTGTTCACACTTCCGCCTGGTAAACTTGCTACCAGAATTTCTACTTCAACGAAGAGCCTCTGGATAGACCCTGGAACTGGGAAGCCCACAAGACTATACAGACAGTGACTCCTAAAGCAAAATCCTGCTGATAGAGATCACCGAAATGTTTTTACAGGTAAACTTGTGGTTCAAGGGAAATGAAAAAGCTTTTGCTGACAAATTAAGCTAGTCTAGCTCATTCCTAGGACATTCTCAATATAATACCATAGAGATCCAAGTTACATGCATAACAGATGTCTGTACAGAGCCAGCACTAGTACATAGCATAGATTAATTCCTAACAGCAGCACCCTAGAAAGTTTTAGATAAAGCAAATAAGCTGTTAAACTCACTGCTCTTATCTGGGTCAGAAGTCTGGGATTACTTCATCCTGAATGCCTGCCACCTCTTCTCCCCCTCGCTACAGTCATGTGATTTTCTCAGTGGCACAGTTCAAGACTATTAAAGTCTAACTACCTTAATTCACAATTCCTGCCCCCTCCCCCTTCCCATACTGGGGGAATCAAAGCTAGGGTCCACTTTAACTTTTGGGGAGATCAGCAAAGGTCTCCACCAGTTGCAGTCTCATAAATTCAAGTTTCGCCTTCTGCACTATGGGGAATGAGAAGCGGAAAGGGGCAGCAACAGAGCCAGAGACACCCAGAGAACCTCAGCTTTGTTGTGCAAGACAGACAGACAAATGCTCGTTTGTTTTAAGGGCACTTTCATGTAGTCTGAAAAGAGTCCTCCAAAATTATTTCCATCACCTGTTTAAGTTACAGGACAGGAATTCTGTACTCATGTAAAATTTTAGGAGCCTAGGAGAGTAGAGAGTAGATCTCTTTATGAGAATGTATTTTTGAAAACCATCATTAGGGTTTTAGATGACATGCAAAAGAAACGCCCAGTAGCGGGGTGCTCAGTTCCCCACTTATAAAACAATTACAGCTTGCAGTGTCAGGCATAAAAGAATGCTAAGAAGTGCTGTTTTTCAAAGCATTTTCAAATCCTCCTGCAAGCTTCATCAGAGCTTAAGGAAATGGTAACACTGGTTTTAATCCTTACACTGCAAGTTTCTGCAATAAAAATTCACATGGTACACTGACAGACTTCAAAACATGCTAGTACCAGCACCTTTCAATGTAAGCCTTTCATTACTTTAAACATGAAAGGTATTATGCTACTCTTCCACAGTATCATCATACAGGATGATTATAACTTATCACCACATAGCAGGAGAGAACATTTTTCATTCTGACTTTACTTGATCAGCATTACAAAACACATTTTGTGGGAGCCGTCCATTCTGTTTAGAAACAGTGCTATCGAAGCGCAAGTACATGGAAAAAACCATTTTCATCAGCCATTAGTGTTTTCACTAAATTTTGAGACCACCACCAATTGAAGCAACCCAAACAAAGTCTGTATTAATGAATATTAAATACATACCGTAGTTAGTTTCCAGAACAAGGAATTTCTCTCAGGTAGAGATGTTCCTATTCTTGTTAGCTTCTCTGCCTAGCTTAAAGAATCCAGCCAAGTTCCCACAAGAGCCATAGGGAGGACTCTCACTGCAGTAGGAAGTAGATCAAGACACTGATCACTTAATTCTTATTTTTATATGCCCAGCTACTCTTGTTTAGCTCATTAGATTGATGTCAAAGCCTGAGTAGTGGGATTGCTTTATTAAACTATGGAGAAATACTATTGAGCATTATCAACATACTTAATCCATTAATTAATATTTAATATGATTCATATTTGTCATTATCTGCAATACAGATATAGCCACAGGATCCAGCTGTGAGTACACATGCATTTCTAGTAGCTATTTTCCCTTAAATGACATAGGACCTGAAACTATGAAAAGGTTTCCCAAATTTTCTGTAACACAGGTCCAACAGCCTTTGAATGAAGAAGAGGATATACAAGTTTGTAGTCTCAAAAATAGTCTTTCATGCCAAGAGCTTTCAGATACTGCATTCCAAAAGCTGAGGTTTCTTGATTTCCTCTCCTAGAGAATATACTTTGATAATCAAAGAAAATTCGAAGATGCGTACTCAAGTTATAAAGTTTCCCTAAGATCTGTCATTTAAAAGAGAATTATAAAAGACGCAGTTGCTGGAACCTTCATCTTCAGCAACCCCTAGGATAAAGTGTCAAAGTACACAATCCTTTCCTCCTCCAGCACTTCATCTGTATTTCAAATGATCTTTAAGCCTTGTCCTTAGGAAACCAAGCTAATATGGTCACACTGTACAATGCCTCCGCTCCTTTTCAGTCTCACCACCCTCAACACATACACATCACCACCCTAAGTCCACTTACTATCTAGCTTCAATCTAGTGTTCAGAGAGACTGCCGGTTCCAAAAAAACAAGCAAGTTCCACTAAATATCTACAAGCTTTACAAAGAGACAACAGCTGAACAGAGGAAATACACCCTTTTAGTATTGTAATGGAGTGAAAGGCAGCAGCACACTTTCACTTACTAGGCATGCGAGCATCCAAGGTGTCTTTAGCACTGAAGCACTGTAAAGTTTTCAACTTCCTAATCACTTAAAAAAAAAAAATCTCTGTAGGTTAATGCAGCAGCTGGAAAGATTGCTTGTTGAATTAAGAAATGGTCTGGTGAAGTCAGCTTCCGTTCCCAGTTCTTCACTCCCTAGTAAACTGACACTTTTACTTATTTACTACTTGGGAAGAGCAGGTATGAGGTGATGCTTTAGCAGTGCATCCTCTATAGTACTATTGGACTTATTTTAGTAGCTTACATTTAGTTCTTGAAATATTTTAAGCTTTTCTACTCCTGCAAGGATCTGCAAGAAGTAAAACTGAGTTTGACCAATGATGCTATTGAAACGGCTAACGTAATCTCCATTTCACTGAGAAGTGTTTACCATACTCCAGAATGCACCAGCAAGAGGCTAGCTCCAATTTCTCCTCATCTGTCACATGTAAATGCCTCAGGGTGTCTGACAGTGTCAGAAGAATTAGCACATTACTTGATGTTAACCAGGTATTGAAAGCATTCAAAAAAAAAAAAAAAAGGAAAAAAGTGTCCTACGAAATATCTTAATTCAAGGATTCCATCCCCAAAATCAGCAACAAAACAAACAGGATAATATCCAAGAGCTTTCCTTAGGAGTGTATCTTTATTTAGATACTTTGTTGAAAATAGTTACCCAGTCTCATTCATTTATTATCTTACAGTACCACCCAGAAACTTCAGCTCCACAGTCAGCCATATTCTAATGCAAGGTGTTTAGTGTGAGGTTAAAGTTTCACCCGTCTGTACCAGAGTGCATCAGACATCCCACAGTTGTCCAAGAAACAACTATGTCACTGCTTACAGACAAACTGAATTCTTTCAATAAGCTGCTGAATTAGCAACATTGGCCCGAAATGAAGGCTTTCTTGGAGAAATTTGCACAAGGTAGTAACTCTTAACATTTACAAATTTCATCACATGTACTGAAGGAAGAGGCTGTCAGCTTGTTTATGCAACTAAAATCCAAAAGCTCATTACATCCTGGATTTCTTGTCAAGGGTGGTTTTTTTCTTGGGTTGGGTTTGGTCGGGCAAGGGGCAGTTTGAGTTATTTTTGCACGGGAGTGTGGGTCCCCACCTCCCCCCCATCTGGAAGTGCTTATACAATTATGTATCAACCAAAACTGATCAGGTTTCCAAGAACAGCTACTCCAGTTTCTCAGGCTACATGAAAAACTGCATTCTCCTCCAGGGCTTCTATAATTAAATTGGCCTTGCCCGCATAACTACACAAGTATTTCCATAACTGAAGGATGAACCAGACCAGGGACAGAACTAGATGAAAAAATAATCATGAAAGAGTCAGTAGATCAGTTTCACAATCCACCTTGCTGAAAAGCCAAACAATTCGTGCTGGCACACAGCTTAACAAGTCGCTGTCAACACTGCCTTTGAAAAACTTCTTGTCGGCCTCTTATTTGCAAAATGCTCAATTTATACTTTGAATTGCAAGCATTTATAACCACAAAAATCAGGACAGGGCTACAGAACTACTGAGACTTGAATTCTGTCATGTCGCTACCACACTGCGCTGTACTCTCAAAAAAATTAATGTAACTCTACCGTAACACTTTTTAAGTGGATGCTAGATCTTTGCAGATTGAGAATAATGGAAGTGAGGGAGAAAACTCAAAATATCGCTAATAAATCCTAGCTACACCCAATACTGAAAAAGACGGCTCAGTAGTTGCACTTCTGCATCTCCACAGGAGAATGTTTTAGCCCAATAACTAAAATACTTCTCCATTAACCGTGACTATCAATGATTACATCAACTGTTCATCATCAGCAAGCGATCAAAAACAACCAAAGGCACTCAACCTGACCGCTTACTAAGAATTCGAGCTTTTGCAGCTTCGCAGCACCGCGCTGCGGGTGTCCCGACAGCAGAAGGAGCACGAAGCCTCCGGGGAACGTGGGTTTCTACGCAGGCAGGAAGGTTTTTCAAGGAAGGCGAAGGCAGAAAGTTTGAAGGCAGAAAGCAGCTCCTAGCAGCCGATCACACGCGAGCGGGGGGTGGCGTCCTCAGCAAACTCGGGTTTTTCCTCCCCGGAGGGGCTGCCGCTGCCCCGCCGCCGCTACAGCAAGGCCCGGGGCCCTCAGACGACTGTTTCTCGAGAGCACTATCGCGACCGGCCGAGGGCGGCACCCTGCTGCGCCGCAACTCCCGACCGGGGGACCGGCCGACGAGAGCCCGCGAGAGGCGGCCCCCGCTCCGCCCCTGCCTCCGGGGCCGCGGCCACAGCGCGGGGAGCCGGCCGGCCTGCGCCGCCTCACAGGGCTCCCGCCTCTGCTTCACCCTCCCCGGGGCACCCACCTCATCCAGAAACTTGGTGACATCGTAGATGCGGTGGTGGAGGATGATCCAGGTGCTCTGGCTGTTGTTGTGCTTCTGCACCTCCTCCAGCCGGTAGTACCGGCCCCGCCACGACTCGCCCCCGGCCCCCTCCTCGCTGGAGCCCACCATGTCCCTCACGGTACGACGCCGCCACAGCCACCACCCCGCCGCCTCCGCAGCAGGATATAGCCCCGCTCCCACGCCTCACGCCGACTGGAGCCCGGCCGCAAGCCTATCACCTCGCGCCCCCGCCCACTCCTGGCCGCCCGCCACTTCCCTGCCGGCTTCTCATTGGCGAAACGAAATGCCTTTCAAAGAAGGCGTCGGGCTGGCGACCAAAGTGGCCGCGGGGGGGGAGGGACTTGTGCGGTGGGTCGGCGGCTTCGTGCCCCGCCCTCTCCCCCCCGCCGCGGGCGTGCGCGGCGCCCTCCACGTGACCAGCCGCGGGT
>JAVKLA010000047.1:8905280-8923914 GCA_034782735.1 Sagittarius serpentarius
GGGGTGGCGGCCGAGGGGCGGTCAGCGGCGGGGCGTCGCCCGCCGGCGTCTTTCGGGGGCTAAAGGTTCTGCGAGGGATGGCTACCCCAGCTCTCGTCACCTTTGAGCAGCTGTTGGCTGCGGGGAATGCCGGGCCGCGCAGCGACGAGCTGATCGCTGACTTTCACTATCCCTTTCATCCCCGCGGCTGCCGCCGCGGCGGTTTTCTCCGCAGGAGCAGCGGCGGCAGCGGGTGCGGGCGGGCACCTCCCCTTGACGGGCACTTCCCCTTGACGGGCACCTCCTGCGCGACTTTCCACCAGGCCCGGGGCTGGCCGGGGAAGTCCGGCCAGGTCCCGGTAGCCGTGGACGCCTGCCGATAGGGGCGGGGCGGGGGGGGGCGGTCCCTGCAGGAGGGCGCAGCGCAGCTTTCCCCGCCCCCAGCGCGCGCGGCAGTGGCTCGCGCCGAAGGCGGGAGGCGCGCGGCCGGCTTGGCGCCCCGCGTAGCCCGTGAGGGAGGCGGTGTGAGGAGGGTCCCAGTCAGAGGTGGTTCCTGACGGCTCCTCACTTCCTCCCGGCTGTGGCAGGAGCCCCTCGCCCCGCTTTGGGAGAGCTCTCCCGCGGGCCTTGAGCCCAGGCTTCCCTGTGACACCCCCTTGCCTTGCCTTGCCTTGCCTTGCTGCTAGGTGGGCTGAGGGCGTGGGGAGCAGCGCCTTCCCCTGCTCTTGGTGACGCCCTTTCACCTACCCGCCACCCGGGTTTCCATCAGTTTTGTTGAAGCTAAAACCCGGTTCCTTCGCTCTGCCCTCGGATGTGTTTGGTGGCTTGCTTTGCTTGTTAGGGCAGAATGGGTCCCACTGTCCTGGTCATGGCAGCGCCTGGCGCTTTCCTGCCAGTGCTGGGTCATGCCTGTAAGCTACTTGGGTGCCTCAATAGCAATAGCCCCATGTACACGCTCCGGCGTGATTACAGGCTGGGGTGTTTTTTGTGGGGTTTGTTTACAGCGTAACTTCAGTGACGTAAAATTTACCCAGCGTGACCTGTCGAGGCACCTGTCCTCAAAGATGGTGCTTAGTTGTTTGGTACCCTGTGGGTGTGCTGTTGGTTATCTAAGTGCAGGACAGCTTCAGACTTCCTCACTGAATGCCACCGCGATCTTCAGATCCCATCTCTAGTTCATTACAGTCAGCCTGACAGGAAGAGTAGCTTCCATACCTCACAGCTTGGTGTCGTTCTCAGCTTTAATAAGGAGGCTTTTCATTCCATTTTCCAGGTCGTTCCTGAAAATAACAAATATCGCTACCAAGCTCTGTGATTTACCTGTCTGTTTTGACAGAAAACTAGCGATAGCCATTCTCCAACTGATGCCCTGTTCAGCTTAGCTGGAGCTCTGTGGTGGTTTCAAGTTCATTTGTAGCGGTTATCGGCATCTAAAGATGTAATTTCTCCCACACACATTAAGTCCTCCTACTTGTACAGAAGGCAGTTGGGTTTATTTCCTATGATTTATAACTGCTAGTTCTATCTTAACAGGTAGTTCTATGTTAACTGGTGCTTCTCTCTTTATGCTCTCCCCTGAAGGGAGAAGCCATTAGCAAGTACTTTGTCCCATTAGCTTTTAAGATGACTGCGAAGATTTAACTTACCCTGAATACAGCTAGTCTACAGCTAGTGGTTCCCACAGGGGTGTTGGCCTCAAACAGCAAGCGAATCACTGGAGCGTTGCAGCATGTGTTTTACTACATCTTTATGACAAAAATCCCCGGTTGGCCATTTAGGATTCTTTTAAACATTATGAAAGCTGAGGACCCAGCCTTTCTTTTCTGTGTTTGCAAACGGACAAGATTTTTTTCTCATTTGTTTAAAATGTTTCTTTCCCTTAAGCTGTACCTTTTGGAGTTCTCTGATGAAGTGATAGTCTTGGCTGGCATTTTAAAAAAATCGACTTTTCATGATTCCTAGAAAAAACTTGAAATGTGTTTTCCTTCAAGGGTAAGAAACAAGGAGACATGTTATTTTCTTTTAAATTACAGTTATAAAACACTGACCTTATGATTTTTCTAGGATATGACTGAGGTTAATCTTTTTAATGTGTTACACTGTAAGCAAGGCAAAGCAAAATCAGAGCAGCAAAGTTATCTTTGACATTGTTCCTCAAAAAATGTTTCCAGTTCATCATTTTTTGATCACAATTTTGCAAAATTGCTTTTCAGGTGAATACCTGGTGACTTCATAAAACTTGGAAACAAGGTATTTATTGCTATCTTCACTGCACTGGTAAGACCATTTCCCAAAAGGGTTTTAGGGTTTGGAGTGGGGAGAACTATTAAAGCAGCTTTTTCTGGTGTGCAATGTTTGTTCCTGGCTTTTCATAACAAGCAGACTTTCTACCTGCCTGTTTTTCTTTGAAACACTTTGATTGAGAAAGGTGATATAGTTAAAAGGTATATTTTCTTTAAATAATGAAATAGATGTTCTTTTTTGTTGTAAATATTCTAGTTCCTTTACACTGAGCCTGGCCTGTGCTGCAATACATAGGAGCATACAGCAGGCATCCAGCAGACCAGGTAACAGCCATAACTTCGTCTTACTCCCACTCACATGAAATTTGTTAGTACAGCGTCAAAGGATCACATTCTCAGTCTGAAATTCTGGTTCTTTTGTTTTTTTGATTTTGGTGCTTTTTAGGAAGTTCCAAAAATGACGGAGTTGCAGCGCATCGACTCAGTGGTATGGCAGTGAACATACCTGTACTCTGTATTCTAACTTCACGTGAAATACTGGGTCATGTGCACTTCAAGACAATGATTGTGGCCTGAGCCCAAAACTGCCTTATACTCTTGAACACAAAATGCAGCCAATAATTTCTATTATAAGGCAAAGCTTGGGATGTGAGAGACAGCTTTAGTAGAACCACTATAAGTCTAATCACATTCCACTCCAAATACCAGTTATGTTTTCTTCATCTTTTGATAAATATTTAGGAGCGTACCTATTAAAAATTCCCACCAAGGCAAAATGCTGTTCTTCATACATTTCTCCTTTGAGATCAAGAATGGGAGAACACATTGTCTGTGTTCATTATTGATCATATAGCTGAATGCAATTCTGGGGTAGTGCAGCTTTCAGTCTGGTGTAAGACTGTACTTGGTTCTGCATAGGTTAGAATACAGTGTCCCTTGAGAAGAGAGGTGCATTTCAGTGGGGAGCACACAAGTTCTCTGTACCTCTAGGAAAAGAGCCTGATGCGGGGAAAAAGGAAAAGATTTCCAATGTTCCTCTGTGTTTCTGTGCGTTTTATTCTCTTTCACAGGCCGGCCACGGTCTTTGTATAACTGAGTGAGGAGGTCGCTGTTGAGCTCCTGGGAATTAAACTTTCTTGCCAGGCAGGACGGGACCAACGTCGCAGAGGGATTCCTCAGCTCTTGGATCCCAGATATATTCCAGCCCCAACGTAAACTGAGAAGAAGGTGGAAAGGATGCTTTTGTCATTGTCTTGACCCTGAATATTTTGACTCTTGTAAATAATTATTTTTTCAAGTATAATGCATTATTTATAGCAAAAGTATATTGAGCTGTCTGTTTTAGTTGACCAAACTATGTTATATTGCCTACCTCATCTTAATCAGAGGATAATTGATTATTCGTTCACCTGATAACCATATACTTCTAAAGTTCTGTAAACAAATATCTGCCTTATAAAACTGAATTTAAATTTGTCTTTCAAGACCCAAGCTCCTCTTTGAGGCAATCAGCAATATAACATGAATGACACCAGGCACCAGTCTCTCTTCTTTGTCAGTCTGCCGGAGCTACAAAAACTCTGTGCCACTACAGTAACACTGAGTTCTCAGATGCCAGAAACTGAGACAAGAAGTACACAGATAAAGATCTGCAGGTAAAGAATTTTGAGGGTTAGTATTTTCAGAAGCTGTTGGTGATTGTTATTCAAAGATTTTAGCAGCAGTACTGGAGTTAACTGTAATAAAATCAGCAACATTCTTAGCAGCAGCAAACAGTATAAACATGTTCAAAATAGGGGTGGGCTTTTTGGTGGGGGACTTGCTGGCTATTGGGGGGAAAAATGCATTTCTAATATGTTTTAAGTGTCATCAGCTAAAACTAACAAGGCCACTTACTTCAAATTAATAGTTAAAATTATTCTGTGTTCAGATGCAAAGTTGGAATGCTTTAGGAACAGCTTTTGAGTTACTTTATTGCTTTACGTAGGTTGACACTGAGTGAAAAGAATACTGGGAAGGCATATGTACGCTCCTTAATGTTCACCAAGAATTATGTCATTCCCTTTAATAGGAGAGGGAAGAAATGAGAAATTCTGCCAAAAGGAATGCTCTTGGAGAGTTCTGTTCATGTGCCAAAGGCCTGTTGTCTTTATCTTAGACCACCGTGGGTGGGTTAAGAGCAAGTAACTTGGACTAGTCCAATATATTATACTGAACCACTGGAAAACAATTAAAAGTGGAATGTATTAAGTTTGCAGAAGGTGAGGAAAATAAATTTAAGCTAAGAAAATCAAGTATGGAAAATTATTTTTTTTTTCCTAACTTTTTTTTTTGTAGGCAGTTATTATTCCTGCATCAAGACATCCTTTCTGCACCTGTTATTGGAACACTAAATCAACTTTCAGTTGTAATGGCGGTCAGTATCACTGTGTAAATAAGTATATGTAGATACATACTGTTGAGGATGAGCGGAATGCACCTCACTCAAAAGAGAGAAGCAGCAATATGTTTTACTGAGGTAAAATAATAATTTGACAGAGTTCAATAGGTTTGATGGAATTTAACAAAGTTTTAACAGTGGTTTGACAAGGTTCAGTGAGTTTGATGACAAGGTTCACCCTATTAATTTCTACGTGGAAGAAACATACAAAGGAAAATTGAGTTAGAGTGACTTAGAGACCAGAGGCGCGAAGAGTAAAGAGGACCCTCCCGTTGAGTCATGAGGTTCAGAGTGGACCCCTTTGCGTTCTAAACTCCTTTTTGGAGCCTAGGTGTAGCTGGATCTGATCTTAGTCTCTGACTTGGTCAATGGTTCATGTCTAATGGAATTATCCATACAATGTTTGTAATACCTGAGTAGCTACACGGATTAGTAATGCTTCATAGTACTAATTCAGCATGCTATCACTTACCAAGGATCTGTCGTGGGTGAGGGATCTCTCCACCTTGGGTCAGGAAGGATCTCTTAGTCTCAGGTAAGGAACCTCTAACCTTGAGAGGCATCCCTGCCTAAGGGGAGAGTCAGCTGGCATGCAGGCCAGCTGCCTGTCAGGGAGAGCTCAAATTGTGCCCATCTTGATTTTAATATTTATAGGGCAAAGGAGTTGGCTGCTAGTCATTAGTATAGACAAGACAAATGTCTTTGGTTTAGCTCTGATATCTTACTCTGTACTTTGTTTATCTTGTACATCTGGGTTTTGAAACCACCTTTTGAAATATTTTGCAAGACACCTTCACTCCCCTGTACATGAGCCAAGGGTGCGAGGCCCGTTGCTTCTTGGTCAGCCTGAACCAAAGTACGGCTAGGAGTCAATAGTATCCGTCACAGAGACATGCATGTTTCTCTAAGAAGTGTTTTGTTTGAGGATCAAGGATAAGTAAATTTATGTCATTTAAAGCAAGCCTTTATTTTTGTGCGTTAGTAATGTAGGTGGCAGCTTATGTCTTCTACTCTTTTGATGAAATGGCCTTTTTAGATGGTGAACCTTTTGTGGAACAGAATGGACTCGGTAAGATGCCACCCAATTCACAATGAGAGCAGCAGGGGCAGAGTTCTGTGATGATGTTTTGGGCAGTCTTTTGCTTGCTTGTTAAGGTATCTTTAGCTGGAAATGAGATTACACTATGACAAATGCCTGAACTAATTTTAGTTATCATCCTCCTTTAAAATACAGGATATGGTGTTTGCTTTAACTATTCCTTAGCATGTTTTTCTTAGACAAAGTCACTGATGGACCAGAATTTAATTTATGATTTGCTAAAACAGACGTTTAAATTTTTTTTTTTAATTTTTAGATACCATTTTACAAATCAGGAATATGCCAAGCCTACGTAGAGAAACAAGGAGCTACCGTAAGTGCTGAAAGGTGTCACAGTTCTTAAGATTGTTACTCTTGTCTGCAATTGCTGTTGCCAGAGATGAGTATTTTTCATAGGGCATGCAATTTGCACTACAGAAGCCAAGTTTCAGAGTAAAAAAGGCTGCCCCATAGACAATGTGTCTCGTGAATCTGGGTATAGTAGGTATACTTTGTCAGAGTCAAAAGTTTCAAGAAGTACCTGAGCAATTTCACTAGATTTCTCTGCTGCAGTGGGATCCTGATCCTGTTCAGCCATCTTGGGGTTTGACCTCAAGGCAGCAACAGACCTGCCCTTCGGGCCAAAGACCTGCAGCTCTCCTGCTGGTGTCACCCCCTCTGCGTGTGCTCTGTCAGTTCCACAGGTGGGGGTGTTCAGACAGCTGAACTGTCTCCCCATTCACGTTTTAGGTTTAACCAGCCTGTATAGGACAGTCTCAGAGAAACAAAATAAATATATAGAGAAGAAATGGAGCCCATGAATTTAACAGCTGATATATTTTTAGACCATTATGCATATGATTGACTATCTTCTAGTATGCAATGTTTGTGGGGTTTATGAATGTATGTGTGGACGGACTAAAACTGCTGCATCAAAAGACTGATTGTAATCAAAGCCAGTAGCTCTCGTGATTCATATGCACAGCCAGTTGGGTGTCTTTTCCTTTGTTCCAAAAAGTGTAAATGTGTATCTGGATTAGTAAGACACAGACTGTTCAAATATGCTTGCCTTACAAAACTGCTTTATGTTGGTATGTGTAACTGACTTGTCATCGTTCACTTTTCCAACACCAGCAGATTAGTAGTACGAAGTATATTTAATAACCATAAGCTGCAAGCGGATCCTTGCAGGATCTCATTAGAAACATCCTCCTGGAGGTGTGTTAGTTAACTCTTTTTAACCCGTTGCAATTAGTTTCTTTTTCTTGACTAATGCTGTCTACAGAAAGCTGTGCAGGACGGGCAAGCAGTCAGGCAAGTAGTACTGCTGGGTGAACAAAGCTCTGTTTAACTGTTGTTCTAGTGACTGAAGAAAATGTCTCTGGTCTTGGGTTTGACAGCAGAGTTAATACATGTAAATTTTGGATGTTGTGCCTATTGTCTGGAAAGAGACGCGTATCTAGTAAAGTACTCCATATAATCCAGTTAATCTTTTCCCCAAGCCTATTATCGGTGCTGTGTAAACATTAAATGAATGCACCTTACTTCAGTGATGGAGGAAATCTAAAGGCCTACGTCAAATATTGTGCTAACTTCCTCTTGTAGCTAAGTGGATGAAAAGTAAAGATGTGTAACGTATCCTAGGGTTTGGCTCCAAGATGCAGTAGCAGTATCTTTGATTAAATTTTGCCTGAAGCCTTTAAAAAAAAATCTGTTAAATTATTAATAATGTATTTTTCTTTTGTCACTGATGTTATTAGCTGGAAGCACCACAAACAGTTAGTCCAGCCATTCTCCAAACCTGTCTCTCCTACACACTTACAGCCAGGCTTGCACCCAGATGGAACAAGGCTGGTCATCTCTTGGTGCAAGGTATTTGACTCACCTGGGTCAGGGATCAAGCATTTAGTTTTCAGTTCTTTATTGTTGCATTTATTTTCCATAATTTAATTCCATTGTTATTTCATTAATTACATTAATTTCATTCATTTATCCTATGATTTTTTTTCTTTGCATTTTTATTTTTTCTTTATCCAAGTTCAATGATTCAAGTTAACAATCTGAATGGACATATCATTCACTTTTTCATCTTCCTCCTCATCTTTGTAATAGATCAAACAATTATTTCCACTGAATGCAACATACCAGATTAATAATTTCCAAACCAAATATTGTTGGACAGTAAATGTCTTCTAAACATTGGGCCTATTTTTCAGATTCATGCTTTCATCAGTGGCACTTCTGCACATGGCTTGCATGCTCTTCCAATGCAGAAGTGTTTTTCTGTCAGACCATCTCCTTCTACCAAGCTCTGCCTTTTTAGATGGTAGCTCCTTTGCCTGACATCTCTGTACTGTAGGATAAATGTGAATTGCCAAAGTATGGAAAAACAGATGTGTTTCAGATCCTGTGGTGTGCTTTTATTAGGTAGAGCAATTGTATAGATCATTCCAAATATACGTTGAGAAAAGTGTATATGTTACTGTCTTATTTCCAGCCACGATATTAACAGTATCCTGTCTTCAGTGTCTTCAAAATACATAGCTCTCTGAATGAAATCAACTTATTCAGGAATAGCTGCTAGAAGTAGAGGGCTAGATGGTAGCTGATATAAAACTGATTTAAACGGAAGACATTGACTAACAGCAATGTGACCCTGATACATGCAGCTTGTCTAATCATGTGTGTTGCTAAAGCTGGGCAAAACTGATGATACATGGTAAAATATGTAGTAATACTATACAGATTTGCTTTTGAACCTGAGAAATTTATTAACTGTTAGTCAACTAAAAATAGTTCTATGTATAGATTCCTTACTGGGAGGAAAAAACTATGTATAAATTGCTGTCCACTAACATACTTTAATATCTTTCTTTTTTTAATGAGATGCTAATGAATCAGTGAAAAGTTAATTGATAGAGGGATTTTTCTCTCCTTAAAAGGAGCAAAACTTTCAGCGTTCATGACATTTTTTTTTTTTTTGCATTAAGACATTTGGCGTATGGTTTAGAAAATAATGTCTATTTTATTTATTAAGGTAAAGATTTTCTGTCTCATTCAGGAAGGCAAAATGCTGTTGGTAAGTACAGTATTTTGTTAATGGTAAACTTGTGAGAGCAAGCTATAGTTATGTGCTTTCGTACTGGCATGGTCTTGGTATTAACAACACAATGTCTTTTCATATTTCATTCTGAAATAACCTCTGCCAAAATACACTTGATGGCAGTTGATACTCTGCATGTAATAGTTGTCAGTTCAACTGCACCTTTGAAAAATTACCCACAAAAAATTTTTTCTACTGTTAATCTACAGCCATAGATTGAAATTTACCATTTGAAAGTTATGATTATTACAATTAAATGCACTTGCTTCAAATTATGAGTCTTGCAAGTGATGTGAAATTTCCATAATAACAGATAGGAAAATGAGCTGAAGCAACTCTCCTGTATGTACTGCCTTTGCTGTTCACAAAAGTTAAGTCACAAAACATGCTGCTTAGCTATTGCAAAAATTACAAAGTAATATTTTTATTCCAGTATAAAAGTCAAAGATTACATTTGGGGTTATTGGAGCCTAAATTTGTAAGTGGGACATATGTTGAGGAACATAATACATTCAGTCCCTGTGCTACAGCTTGCTCAGAGCTGGGTGAGTATTTTCGAGATGTGTCAATAAGTGCTTGCCTTGCTCATATAGTCTTTCTGTTGACTGCTTCTGGATGCGTCATACTGGGCTAGATGACTCAGTACAGCCAATGGTTATAAGAACTACATTGGCTTTGAAAATGGCTGTTTGTGTATCAAGGATATGAGTATCAAGGATATGAGTATCAAGCATCCAGTAGCATGGACAGCCATGAGTTCCTAGGGAGGTGTACTCTATAGATGGTAATTCATTATTATTTTAATTTTTCACAGTTAAAATGCACTTAATTTTAATTTCCATGCTGAGGAAGTCTAGCCTTTTGATTGTCAAATGCAGCATTTTGACTAACAATTACTTTAAATAAACATTTGGCTTAGCTTTCTGTCTAACAGATGAACTTCAAAACAGGGCTTTGTGCTTTGTTTTTTTTAGTTATAGACCTCAATGTATCAGAGAGACAGCTTTGCATCAGTGTGGAGGCTTGCTCAATTCGGTTGCCACCCCCTGAGGTATATTTTCTATTTTTGTCTTATAAATCTTTACCTTCTTTTCTGTTAGGTGACTTGCAATTAGCATGATGGGGATAGAAGTGCTTATTTCTGATTGCATTATGACAGTAGTTATATTCGTTAACTATCTGCATCTGTTTTAAGTGCATAACATCCACATCATATCTACATTGATGCATTCTAGCAAGCATTGTAAAATTGAGATTCTAGACTAATTAAAAGACCTTTCAAAAATGCTAACAGAATATAGTAGTGAAGTGTCTTTACGATTCTAGAGTTCTTTCTAGCACTGTTTTTTAGAAGGCATTCACTATCTTACTGTAATACATGGACAGTTTTGAGTAACATCTTGAAAGTGAAGCTACAGGTAAGTTGTCAGCACTATGTTTAAAGTCCCTGTATAAAATTATTCTGGAATGTGCTTCATTTTCTGTGCAGCTTCCAAAATACTGGAGCAGCCTGGACTATGCTGCTTGTAAGCGTAATTAATAAATTGTTTAAGAAATCATGGTTGAGGTTGAAAAATTACCATCCTTTGTGGCAGCCATGTCACCTTTGTTGAATATGTCCATACATACAGGGGCATATTTGTCAGGCTTGCTGGTTTCTTCCAAAATAAGTATTTCTGATCCAAACTCTTCTTTCTTAGAACAGAAGAACAGGATTTCTTCTGTGAGCTAGTTGGACAGCATAAACATTAAAGCTATCTATAGGAATCCAGTTCCAAAATGACACAAAGCAGTGATGGACTCAATCAAGATGTGGCTTCATTATCAGTTTGATCATTTTAATACTTTTCTAAAACAGAAATGGTCAGACTTTCTTGTCAGTGAATAAATTCAAACCCTGGTAGACCATAGAGAGAGAAAATGTTTCTCAAATCTCAGTGGTTGATTGATTGGCCCCTACAGTCAAATATTTTCACATTGTGAAAATGTGTGGCGTTTTTTGATTTCTCACAGGATGAAACTATATGTCCCATTAATTCTGTTGCTTGGATCTTTGCACTTGATTAGGCAAGGTGGCATACACAGTTACTAGACTGTCAAACATGGGTTTCTGATTTGAACTTTAAAAAATGTGCATAGAAGTGAGACAGTTCTTAGTTTGAGAAATTCCTTCTGTACTCTTACTTATTAAAACACCTCAAATAAAGTTTAAATCTCACTGATTTAAATAACCTTTAAACCTCATACTGGCATAACTTTTGGAAGTGTAGGCTGTAATATAAGATAGTGTGCAATTTGATAACGGGACTATCTTCTGAAATGATCAGTCTGTGAGAGCTGATAAAAAGAATAATAAAGTGTAAGCTTCAGTGTATTGTGATACACAATTATTTTTGAAAATTTTAATTTTGTACTGCTGTAGAAATATTTGCAAATAACTTATTTTTTCTGTTTTAAGCTGGGAGATTTTGATATTTCAGCAAACACCTTAAAGCTGTTTGACAGCAATGAAAATACAGTTATTCACCAACATTCCATATTAAGTAACTGGTGCTATGTTTTGCCAAGGTAGGAGTCTGTTTACGTTTCAGCAGAAACAAATGTTTCCTGGAATGCTTGCCATACCAATCGTGACTTTGATACTAGTGATAAGAATACTTCTGTTTTACATTCAGGAATCTTTCTTTTTTAGTTTTATGCTCTCGATATTATGGAAAATGAGAAAAAATAATCAGTGAATCATAAATCATACATTTAAATATTACATGAATTTTAGTAATCTGCTACATCTGTGATATGCAAGAGAATTAATTTTTCTGAAATATAAGTCTAGCAGAAAGTGTCAATATAAAGACAAAAAACATATTTCCAGCTTTGCCACAGACTACCTCTATTTTCACGTATGATTTTAATCGTAAAAATATGAGAAGTAATGATACTTTTGTTCTACATTCACTGGTAGTATTACAGACAAGAGAAATTAGAGTTGTAGGTGCCAACTTCTTTTCCATACTTCACAAAATATTGCCATTATTCTGTCATAAACTTATGAGCTAAAGGTACTAGTCCTCAAAACATAAAAATAATCCATAGATACTTTCAATGCCAAGAGTCCAGTATATTTTCAGCTGAGTTTTGACACCCTTGCTAAGCATCCCTTCTTTACCTATGCACAGCATGAAAATGGGTCAGATCATAAACATCAGCCACATAATTCCTCCAGAATCTCCTTTCCGTTCATATAAAGAATTTCAGATGCACTGGAAGAATCTGGTAAGAAACGATGGACACTGTTTTTGTTTTTCCCTCCCTTTTTTGTACCTATTGGGTTTGTATTTGTAATACACGTTGTGGTTTTTTTTAAGTATGGATATGTTCTTCCAGAGGATCTTGAAGAGACAAAAATATACTTCAGTGTTTACTTCAAACCAATAGGGGAAAGGTTCTTTACGTATCCTTTCAGAATATTTTTGTTACATTTCCTCTACTACACTTCTAACAAAGGTCTACATTTTCATTTTTGAATGTGCCACATTTTCTTCTTTCATAATTTCATAGAAGTCAGTGGAGAATTGTTTCACTAGGCAAATTGGAACAAAATATTTAGTCAAGTCTCCTTGTCCTAGTACTGAGTAATAGTAAGTCAAATAGAACAGTTTGCTTCACAGCTTCTGTAAACATGATCATGCCACTCTAAATGGTGATGTAAAAGGAAGAGATAAGTTAGTGTGAAAATGTGGACAACAAAGACTTGTTTTAAAGAGAATTTTCCTGCTAGGAAAGAAGACTAGACTAAGGATTACTTATATTGAGCAATCATTACTATGGTAGGTTAGTATGGTATAATCATGATGAAGTCCTGTAACTTTATAAGCTTCAGTCCCTTAAGAAAGTCAGTAGGTTTGTTCATCTTTTTGAAAAAGCTTTAGACATGTTCATGCTTTCTTCTCAACAGAGATGATTCATAATTATAGACACGTAAAGAAGCTTGTTATGTATCCTTGAACACTTATTCAGGTACCCTTTAAGTTGCATTCGAAGTCAGCCAGTGCAGTATTTCCCTAGAACAGATTCAGAAAGTGTGTTGAACTCTTTTCTTTCTGACATGAAGTGTAATCTTTCACGTATATGTGGATTTCCAGTAAAGATGACAAGTAAAGCACTTTATGCTACCCAGGAACTCTCCAGGGCTCCGGTGCGTGTACCTTTTTTAATGAACATATTAATGGTATGTACTTTGTTCGCAGTATGAAGTGGTCTTTATCATATTCAGAACACAGTAAAAACATAAAACTATGCTTTTCACAAGAAACAATTATCAATCATGTAACTTTTAATTAAACATGTAATTAAATATTATATTGCTGTTTGCTATTGTTATGTTTTTGTGCACATCACAAATACATTAAAAAATTGGACTTAGTGTTAATTAGTTGATATCAATATTTGCAGTTCTATGGACCTTATTTTACAGTAGATATCCAGAACTTTCTCACACCTCTTCCATACTACTACTTTATTATTATTATTATTATTATTATTATTATTATTATTATTATTATTATTATTATTATTAACAACAACAACAACAACAACAACAACAACAACCACCCAAGAAAAACACTAAGTTCTGTGAACTTACAGATTTAAAAACACTTAAGCCATAAGATTTACTCCATGGCTGGTGATGGAAAGGAGGCAAGCAAGGTTGTGACAAAGGCTGAGACTCAAATTTCTTTGGTAGTAGTGTGTGAAAGAAGAACTCAAGTAATTAATTCTGAACAAAGAATAGTGACAGAAATTGCAGAGATTCTAAAATACTATAATCCTCTTTCAGAAAGCAGTTCCTGTTTGTGTCTCTCCAGTGATCAAAGCTCACATGGCTCCTCTTTGTCATCTGCAGTTTTTATAGACATCCAAACTGTCTTTTGCTCAGAATACAGATGCCCTTAGAAGTCTCAAGAGACGAGGAGCCCTGTCAGTCAAACTGTCTGCAGACCCCCTTAAAAGGGGTAGGCATTACACAGTTGGAAAGGACTAAACCAAGATAATGACTGTAATTTAAGTCTTTCCTTCTGAGAAATATGATATTCCAGCATAGTTTATAAACAAAGAACTGGGGGGAGGAGAAAACAAATCTTCCTTTAGAGTGGCAATGAAATATTGTTTAAAAATATAGTTCATTCTAATTCAAAACAGGAAAATGTATGCATTAGGTGGCACTATCAGACTTTTAAATTCAGTTCATTCAATTTAGTAACTCTTGTTGTATTGCAGGAAATAAAATCTAAGCATATGAAATTGGCTGGTGAGATGGTTTGTGTAGTGTCTCTAACGCAGGCTCCTCCAAGGAAACAGACTTTGCCCAGAATTTCTTCACCCTGCAGTATGGAAAACAGCCACTGGATGGAGCGTTTGATCAAAGAGCCGGAAAAACACACTTTCTCGAGTAGCCATAAGGGTACAGAAAAGGTTAGCATTGAAACAACAGAGAAATCAAAGAATAGTAGGCAAATAGCAGGACTATCAGAGTTACCAGTTGTGAAATCTTTAGGAATGCCTGTAAATTCAGGCTTTGAACTCCCCTCCCCCAAAGTCAGCAAAATTATACCAATTTTCAAAGGAAAGTTGATGCAAATGAATGGGCAGACCACACATCAAATGGATGGGAAGAAAAGAGAATGTGCTGAAAGACATTCACCAATAAAAATTACGGGTGTTTCATCTTCTATGCTGAGTGTGTGCAAGTCCAGCATAACTCAGGTTTACAAACCCATTCAAAATATGTCTACTACTACTCACAGCAGCGTACTTCAGGTAATGAATGCGAAAACATACGCGAAACATGGTATACCTGTATTTCGATGGAAAACAGAGTCTGGTGGACAAATGACTAATTCTGATTTTGCTGATAACTCAGCTTCAGGTGGGAATTCAAGTGAAGTCAATCACAAAAAAGCAATTTCTCCTTCCTTTCTTAAGAATGTTGGATCAGTGCTTCAGAAATCGAACATCAGTCTGAGTCTGAACACATACCCATCTCCTCCTTCCAGTGCAGGAAGGGGAAAAAAGTTTGCAAGTCAGAAGACCACTCAAGTTCTTGAGAAACACCACCAGTCAAAGAAAGTACATTTCCAGTTTTGTAAATTAGACAATGAAATGACAAATTCCAGTTTATCACAGCAACAAAGAAAGAGATCAAATGAAGGAGCAGAGTTAAATATTCGTGAATCTGTCTTAAATGATACAGTGTGCATTGCCAAAAATGAAGAAAATAAAGCAGCCTGCCATTCTAAGGACTATATTGTTAAGACAACCAGTCATCATTCCAAATCTAACTTTGAACAGGTACGGTAAATTAACAGGGCTCATTCTCACTGGTTCTCACAAATTCAGTATATTCTAAAACAACGTTAGGCAATAAAAAGCATGACTTTCATCATGTTCTACCATCATTCTCAATATAGTTTTCTAAAATTTCTACCATATAAACTAACGTTTTCTTCTACTGCACTTTTTTTCTGAAAGGGAAGATGATGTACTGTGTGTCTGAGACACTTTTTTTATTTGGAACTTTCAAGGTGGGATAATTAGTTTTCCTTTCTTTAAGACAGTTTATCAGTTTATCAAGATTTGTGTGAGGCTGACATGGTCAAATGTTCGGTGTTCAGTCTGTCTTCATATGAAACCATATCAATGAACAGCTCCTGGAAGGAATCTCAAACCTCATCAGTTGTGTAGTGCTGACTGCAGTGTGTGTAAGGCATTGTGCTGTTAGACAAACATGGCAATTTTGCAAATACAAGTTTAATTACAATTTCACTAAAAGCACAAGCTACAACAGGAAAAATTCCTACTGAGCATAAGGGAAAAAAATCTTCAGATTGAGAGTGGTTAAGTATTGGAACAAGTTGCACAGAGAGGTGGTAGAGTTGTTATCCTTTCAGATTCTCAAACCTTAACTGGGTGGGGCCCAAGGCAGTGTGGTCTAACTTAAATTTAGCTTTGTTTTGAGTAAAAGTTATGATTAGATGACCATGGAGGTACTTTACAACCTAAATTTTCTATGCTTCTGTCTGCATTTCAATAAAATAAATAGCTGAGCTGGTTTCCGTGCAGTTTTTATGAAGAGGATATCCCGCAGACTCTGCACATGGATGAAATGTGTTGTGCATATCATTTTTTTCACCTATAAAATATAATTTGCTAGGTTATTTCAACTTTGTGTTATGAGGGCACCTTTTAAAAAAGTAGGTTGTTTTAACAAGTAGAAAAATACTGGGTTTTTTTTCCTAATGAAGGTATAAACTTCTATACTTTAAGATGATTACAGGGGACGCATATCTGACATGTGAAATGCTGACCTCAAAACCGACTTCCTCAGTCAAGGAGAGCAACATGGAAGCATCTGGAAAGAAAGGTTGTGCCAGAAGAAGACAGGTAAAAAAACCACACACATAAACTCCTTAATCCAGTCTACAAGGACCTGAATTAAGAGATAAAAAGGAAATCTTAATTTTTTTTATTTTAGCATGTTCCAGTTAAAACGGGGAAACCAAGAAATATTACTGAGCCTTCTCTGGATAAAACTGGCCTTAACCTGGATAAAATTAACCTTAACCATTGGTTATGTTACTGTTACTTCAAGCATGCATTTAAAATGTTTGTCTCCTGCAAAAGATCCTACTAAAATGAAAATATTTAATGGTATTAATTAATGTAAATATGTTTCTGAAGCAGATTTTCTGACTCTACAGAAAACAGTTTTATCTTGCCCAATATAACTGTGGCCATTCTCAATGGCTTTTTCAGTGTCTCATCTTAAGTGCTCGAATTCAGCAACGTTCTGTAGAAATGAGTTCCAAAAGGCTATTTGTAATTAATTCTGAGTTTTTAAAAGTTATATTCTCTCAATTATTTAATATATTTAAGTTGTCATGGTATTACTGGATGGGGTCAGCAGCAGCAGTTAGTAAGTTCCTAATACGAATTTTATTTTTTTTACACTTTTTCCTCTGGAGGCTGCTCTAATGATAGTGGTGTGTACTCGTAAATTCCTTTTCAAAATATTTTTTCATGATTCTTAAATATTGCTTTTACCTACCACTGGGCTACACTTCTGTTTCTAAATATCAGTTCTTTAAAACTCAGTTGTATCTTCCATCTCCTTCTCCTTACAAGCACATTCTCTATGTTTTTACTATCCAGAAATCAGGCCCATTAGAAGGAACAGGTCCCAAGCCTCCAATGCTCAGTACAATTGTATTTTCTTACATAGATATGTATGTGTTATTTCTGCTGGTAGCCAGCTGAAAATGCTGTGCAATAACTCTACAGAGTAAGCCAGGAGAAGTTGCAGGTGCTCAAGTCCCTTTTCGCCCAGGTTCCCTTGCCCTTTTATATTTCGTTTCAAGCATGACCATCTGAGGTCTCGTGACCCATGCGTGCTCTGAAGTGCCTTTGCCTAGTCAGATGTTGCAATGTATTAACTTACCTTGTCCACGTACTCATTAACCGTTAAGAACTTGAGAGTGTGTATCCATACTTCAGATTCTTCCACTTCATTTGCATTTGTTAACATTAGATTTTGTCTGTCATCTTTTTGTTATGCTTTTAAAGGCAAATACAAGACAATTCCGTAACTTTTAATGGTAATTAAAGGAGCACGGCCTGTGCTATCCGTGCAGTTCAGAAAGGGCCAGTAGAGCAGGCTGAGGGGCCAGCTGCAGGAACACCCTAGAGCTCAGGCTGCAGCAGGGGAGAGAGGGGTTGGTGTGGGAAACGCCAGCCCAGCTGCTCTGAGCCGCCCCCATCCAGCTGCAGCTGGGAAAGGCCCTTCCACAGGGCCACAACTGAGTCACTAGTTACAGGCCCAGCACCGCAGCGCTACAGCAGTAGAGTCAGGAGTCAGTCTCACAAAGAAGACAAGAAAAACAGCAACTAAAAATAACTGTGGTTATAAGAATAACGCCAGGGGTGGGACTACTGAAGGGAGACTTCCACCATGATACGAATGAAGTGCTGAAGTCCTTTCCCTGCCACTGGGAATGACTCGGCCACGCTAGGGCTTGTGAGCACAGAGCTAGCTCTACAGCCTGGGCCGGCTGGACAAGCAGGGAGCTTGTAGCTGGTCTTGCTGTCCTGTCCTGTCCTGTCCTAGCCATGAGTCACAAGTGCCCCATGCCATTCCTCTGTCTCCAGGCAGGCTGTGAGTAGCACGGGTACCAGCCCGAGCTCTGCAAGCTGCTTCTGGGAAGTGGCAGGAGACAGCAAGTTCTCACTTGCCTGCTGTGCTGCCAGTGCCACACTGCCACTGCTGGAGCCAAGTGAGGAGGATGTGCAGCTCTGGGGAAGCTTCAGCTGGAGTCTCAGGCATAGGAGAGGGACTTGTCTATTAACTGGGGTAGGAATGGACCCTCCAATGCTCATTAGTCTGATTCCTCCTCTCTCCAGATTAAAATACAATGATGCTGACTGGGGACACTGCTAAACACTTCTCTGAAGAGTAAGCCTTTGGCATTATCTCAAGTTTGGACACCAAAAATGATGAGCTGGTTTTGAAAGTCTTGGCTGCCAGCATGTAAAAGGGTATTTTCAGAATAGCTCTAGTTTTAATTATATACCCACTGTACATATAAACATACTTTAAATTATATTTACGTTGGAAAATAGAAACTTTTATGAATTACTTCTCATGTCATTCAACAAAGTATTTCACTCAGAAGCAACTTTTTAGTTGAGCTGTTAGTTTAGTATTACTGCTTTGTTTGCGTTACTGGGTTTTGCCCTTT
>JAVKLA010000047.1:8923924-8934057 GCA_034782735.1 Sagittarius serpentarius
TAACAGAAAGAAGAAGGTTATTCAAAGTTAAAGAAAGCCAAAAGAAGTAAGCCTCCTATGTAGGATGTTCTGGACTACTGAAAGAAAGCTCGGGGTATGCTCATTACAAATTTTAAGTTTTTTTCTTTATTAAAATAATATCATATGTCTATAATAGTTCCTGCTCTTTTGGAACATGATAATGATATCAGCTGTCTCCAACAGAATCACTTTACTAAACAAATGGCTTCTAGAGCAAAATAACAAGGTAACAGAAGCTAAGATTCTTGGGTTTATTGGATACTAGCAAATAAAGCTTTTCTTTTTTTTTGTGAAACAAGCAACGTTAAATACAAAGGCATCTTGTACTTAGTAGAACTTAGAAATTGGCTTAAATTTGTATTTTGATTGGTTCATTTTCTTTCAGACTGAAATAAACCTGGTTTTTGTGCTGCTGAGTTTCATTTGAATCTGAGCTGAAGTTAAAACCATAAACCATTAAAGTGAAGCTATGTGTATTATATAATATCATTACATGAAATGGGGTGGCCGAGTGCTTTTGTGGTGCTAAGATCTAGTCCAAGGACAAAATGGTCTGCCATACAAAATGAATAAATTTAGGTCTGGGAACAGATATTTCAACCCGCATCGTGGGTGGCTGTCGATAATAGTCTTGCAGGATAGAACAAGCTTTTCCTTTGAATATTCCTTTGAATATTAAGGATACATATAGCTTACAAAACCCACCAGTTTTATTGACCTAATGCATATCACAAGTTACCAGTAGTAAAACATGCAGGAAGGAGTAGCCTGTCCAGTCACCTGTTTCAGAGATAAATAGAAGTATATTTATTCAAAAGAAAATATTGATGTAAGCAAGATAGTCACACAGACACAACAGAACAAAATTGTATGTTGTACAAAAAGAAAAATATAGCAATAAAGAAGCAAAATATAAACTGTGCATCTTTTATTCTGGCTTTTGGCTTCAACGTAAGTGATAACAGGTAGCCAAATGTGCATTTGGTCTCAGAGATTCACTTTATGTCCTTCCTTTCTTTGCGTAGATAAAATTCCTCCAGTGAACATGTATATCAGTTGTCTGTTTTCCCTAGAGAAAGTCCGTTGTATGGATGGAAGCTTTCCATATAGGGTCTTCATATCCTATTCCTGGGTCTAGCATTTAATTTCTCCTGCTTCAAGCCAGGCACTTCAGGCATGATCCTTCTTCAGAAGTGATCTGCGATTTTAGCGATTCAGCATAGGTATCTGTAGGTCCAAAGTCTGTGACTTTCACTGAGGACTGATGAACAGAAACGGTGTCTCTGAGAATGGTCAGCACTTTACTTTTTTTACTTAAATAAAAAAATCTGTTTTGTTTCTTATTTATGAGTTAAATGCCACAAGATGCAAGTTGATTGTGGTAGCGATGCTTAAACCCTGGAGAGCAAACAGTGTCTTCCATAAAGTGTTTAAAATATGATTTTTAAGAATCCCATTGTTATGGGTTCTTCATTGGTGTTGACGATTTAAAAAGAAAACTGGAGCTAAAATAACTTCTGCTGTTGGATCAGTGCCTATAATTTTGATTCGGAAAAGCTGTGCTCTGAATTTCTTTACTACGTATTACTACACATGCATTCAGAGTGCATGTTTTCATTTGAACACTAGAGAATTACTTGTATGTTTTCAAATCTACTGTGTAACAAGATTTATGGGTGAGAAGGTCTTACAATGGAATTCAATGATGTAGTCAACAGGAAGGACTTGGATCTATAATTCATGACAATAAAAACATTTTTTTTACACTTATCTTGCAAAAAGGGTCAGCTTTTATGACTTACGTGCCAAGTTGCACAGCCTCTTAGCTTGTCCAGGAAATCAGCATAATCCTAATTTTCTTCTTTGTTTTGCTGGTGAAAATAGCGGGTATGTTAATAAAGCAATGTCAGAGAAGTAGTTAACATTTTAAGAAGCTGAACATTTGATTCTAATACTAAATCTTTCTAATTCATTCTGGTTTTACCCATATGAAGACAATCCCCCACTCTCTGGGGAAGGACTCAGGCTTCTCTTTGGCGTAGCTAGATATGAAGCATGAGTTTGAGATACCCCCACTCCTGCCCCGTATTTAGGGGTCAGGACTACACTGGGTACATTGTTCTTTTTCAAGGCCATGCAGATTGGGCCAGTGGAACCTCCAACGCTGCTGAGGTGCCCAGCCCGTGGGGTGGGGGCAGGATATCTGCTGCTGAGTGAGCTCTGTACAGTCTGTTGGGGACATCTACTAGATTTCCATTGAATTTAACAGGAGTTTTGACATCTAACACATATGTAGACAGCTAAATTTCTAAATCTGGAGCTCAAAACCATCTCAAGAGTCAGACTTGAATAGTTACTCAGTTTAAATAAAGACCTGCATGATTACAGAGTTTTCAGAAGAGGTTTATAGATTCTTTTTAAGCTTTTTTGTATTTGCTGTCAAATTAAAAAAAAGTGTCCATGCTTAGTCTTTTATTAACGGAAGTCATCCTATCATGTTCAAGGTCAAAAACTACGATGAAAGGCAAGTTTGGCTTCTAAGACCAATCAGAAGAGCAGAGCTTCCAAAAGAGAGTATATACTAGTACAGAAAGGTGGTTTAAAAGAAGGATTTGCATCATTACAAATGTTGGTGCTAGAACAGACATACTCAAACCAGCAGCGCTGAAGTCCCCAAGCCTTTTCCACTGATCTGCGTAACTCTTCCAGTTGCTCTGCTCCTGTGTTGTCATATGATACTGACCCTTGGGTTTAGTTGCCAGATTTCATTTAGCAAATGAGAAGCTACAAATTCATCGCATGTAGTAATAATAATAGTATTATTTTACATGAAAGTCATTGCTGCCATTGCTGTAAAGATGTTGTATGAACAGAAGCGGAAGGCAGGGGATCCACACAACTGGAATTAAGTAAGAATTCTCAGCAGTTTTGTGTATAAAGGCTAGAGATCTATTGGACTCTTTCTTCTAAAAGGTGGATTGCCCCAAGCCAACATTTAGGAATTTCTCTTCTAATTAGAAGGCTATGGTACAGAAATGTCAACAGAGCCATCTTTCAGATGCTTTCTTGATGTGAAATATTAGGCTAATCATATAAATATATAATAGCTGGAGCTGGTTTTGTGAAGAAAGAGTTTTAATTTAAAGTTGAAAATATTTGCATGGAAATTGTATGTGGTGAAAATATTTGGGTTTTCATTGAAAAAAAGATTCTGAAAAAGTGCAGTCTTTCAATGAAGAAGCAATTTCTTTTATGATGGGGGAAAATTCATTTCCCAATCAAATCTAGTAGCAGAAATAATAACCTTTGGACTGTGTGCTCTAGTAGGTTGTTGGCACCTAAATACTTGAGACATACTCCAAAAAACCAGATGCTGTCATAGCATTACTGCTATTATCCTATCCATTTTTCATTGCTGCAGAATTGTTCCAAGTTAGGGTTAATCTAATTTACTGCATGGTTGACCATTTAAAAATGCTAAAGAATAGTTTCCTAAGATTCTGTCTCTTACTTTCTTGTAGAGGTAAGAATGTGGTTTGGCTACCTGATCTCAGCTGGTTAAAAAGGTGTGAATAGACTTCTGCAATCGAAGTTCCTTCTTCCAGCACCACAACCGATTGTAATATTTTGAGGGTTTTAAATTTAAAACCCCAGACCTAAGAGGAAGGATAAAGCTGTGCATAGTACCGTCGATTTATCAAGGAGAGAATTCTTTCTTGTGCTGTGTAAAAATGCAAACATGTAACTTGAAAGCCCTAAATCTAAACTTCGTAAACAGACGGCAAATACAAATGTGGAAATACAGCAACTTTTGTTTGCATATTGACCATACAATTTTGAGTTGTCTTTTGGTTTCTTTTGTGATCTAAACTTCTTCTATGATTTCCTCCATTCAGGTTCCCAAGAGGGCATTAACATACTTGAGGATCTCTGAGTTTTGTGACTTTTGCTGTGTTTATTTCACATCACTGGTACCTGTTTGTGGATGAAAACCTGGGGGTTGAATACATACAAGTGAATGTGTCAAGTGAATCCATGTATCAGTAACTTCTCCAGAGAGTTTAGGTTAATAAGCCTCTAATGAATTTGAAAATTCAGCTAGTTGCTTAGTTTTTGAATCACATTATGTCTGTCCTAGTACTTGCTTACACACTAAATCATTCTTCCAAGTTATTTTGAAGTTTCAAGTCTGTCTTTTTATGATATAATTATATTTAATTCTTTGCTACAACGTCTGGGCCTCTTTGTTTCATCAGTAAAACATTCCTAAATAACTTTCCCTTGTCAAGTCAAATGCTTAGAGAACAAATGGTACATTTTTTCTTAGGGGAATAGTATGAAGGCTGGATTAGATTCAAGCTTTAATTCTTGTTATAATTTTAAATGAATTTCCATTTTCAGAAATGAAACTGCTCTGTAGAAGATTTTTTTAAGTCTAGATGATAATGCCGTTCTTCAGCAGTTCATGCAGAATGTGTATAGCTGCTCTTTGAATAATTTTATCAGCATAAATGTATCTTCAGTGACCAGCTTGAAGGTGTAGTTACAAATACATACGTATATGTGATTGTTGCCCCACAATTGCTATTTTTAAGTGAGTATTATTGTGTTACCTGGAAAATAAGAATCAAATGTCACACTAGCTCCTAAACTCAAAGATACAGGACTGTAGTTTAACACTTGCTTTGGACATACATTCGCAAAACCTTTTTCCTGAAGGAACTGGTACAATGGAACTTTGTGTGCTTTATGAAACCCTTTTTCGGTTTATACTGCCATAATTGTATTTTTATTTACGTCATTTTTCAAAACAGAATTTTGCTCTGCTACAATGACAACTTGGGTTTTTTTTCTCGAATGATGACTGTTAATATAGCTCTAATTTAATGGTGCCAGTGTTCAAAAGGAAGTGGGCACTTCAACAACATGTAACTTTCTCATACATAATACAAACCAACACAAGCATTACAAAAATTAGAGCAGTGTGCTCAACAAGAAATCAATTTATACTTACATTTTGTTTGGAAATTGGTATACAAAGCTACTTCTCAAATGCTGTGGATTAGTTATTCTTCCATAGGTTTGACTATGTGTAATTGATCTTTTTCTTGTCTTACAATCTGAAAAAGCCTGTAGAGCAGTTGCATTTCTATTATGCTATATAAATTAGTGCGTCATCTGTGCTGTTTCCTATTGTTGCTTTTTAAATGCTGCCAGTTGCCAACATTTGCCTTGTATTATAGCAGAAGTCATTTTGTATTATCCTTGCATTTTCAAATGTTTACATCGTTTTGTGTTAGCTATTATAATACTTACAATACAGAAAATTTAATTATTGCAGATCTAATTTCTTCCATTTAAAATAAACTATTGAATAACTCATTCGTGCTAAATTGCTGAATACTTCCTAGTCTATGCTGTAGGGGAGGACCCTGTTATTCAACCCCAGCCACCCACTCTGTGTAAACGTGTAGTAAGGTGTTGATAGTGAGTGGAAACGTGCTAGGTGCAGGAGTGGTGGTTGGAAATGCCACTAACGGGGAGGAAGGATTAGTGCTGTGACAGCCTGCAGAGGATTTGGCGATGCTGAAGGGACCTTCGCTGTTTGTATGGAAGGGTTGTGAGAGCCCATCTCAGTTTCTCCTTTTAATCACTTCCTACTAACTGGGCCGAATACCCTCGCTTCTGGCAGGTGCACGAAGCTGTCGAAGCACAGGAGCCCTCGACGTCTAGGATCACCTGGAGCCTCCACGTGTGATGTCTGCAGGCTTGATTTCTCAAGCTTAAAGGAACAGACCCCTCCACCTGCCCCAAAATATATAGATGTGCATCAGGAACAAGTGGAAATGTGAAAGGTTTAAACAATCCCCAGGTGTGAGAAACTGGCAGAAGATACCACCTACCCAGCCTGCTGGGTTTTATAGTTTTTTATAGCTTTTTCCTGAGCTTTCAAACCATCTGATTCTATGTCAAAGTCGATTCAGATTTACATTTGCGAAAGCTTTCTCTGGCCACTGTGTTAGAGGAATCAGACAGCTTCAGTTGAAGTATTTGTAATGAGTTCACGTTATTTAGTAAATACGCGCTTCCAGAGAGTGCCCTTTTCTCACATACGTTCATAAGGTGACAGTGTTCTTTTCCTCCCCAGTCCTCACAGATGTAAGCCAGAGGGACTTCTTAGATACTTCAAACTGGCATGTGCACAAGCGCTCTGTCAAATCTGAACTTAGAAGTTTACAGATTACTTTATAGGTGCTTGTAACAGCAGGGAAGCTTGCTGGTTAGTTCGTTAGTTTCATACCGGCTTGTGGTTAATAGTCGGTTTAAAAATAATCAGATTAAGACCTCTAAAAGCACTATGTCACTATATCACAAAGCAGTTTAGCAAATACAGCAATTTAAGGACTTTGGGCGGCATGCTGATTTGCATCGACATGCTCGTCCTCGCTTCGTGGAGAACCGTGCATTGAAGATTTCTGTGGCATCTCGTGTACCAGTTCAGGAAAACGATTCGTCCCTGCCCTGAAAACAACACGATAGAGTGTTCTGCCTCTTTGCAAAACCGCGTAGTTCTGCCGGCCCACGGACAGCAGAGAGCAGCGGCTCAACCTCTCACCTAAAAATTTGCAGCCAGGATGAGCAAGTGCGTTTTCACTGGGATCTGTGCAGAACTTGATGCAACCTCTGAACAGCTTAATCCCCCCAGGGTAGCATTAGAATCCGGGACAAAGCAGTTTAACTTTGCTGGAAAATATGTGAAAATTGTTCCTAAAGAGCTGACAATTCCATCAGGAACACACATAGCTTCTTGCAATGATTTTTTTATCGTTTGAAACGGTGACAACAAATTTCTTCTTAAACCCAATATGTAAAAGGGATTTAAGCTTGCTCCAGCGAGAGAAGTTCAGAAGTACTGGAAGTTAATATGTCTGATCTTCCTGCAGGATGGAGCTCCTTGTCTGGGATCAAATAATTGCTTTTGGGAACAGATACAGTTTTGTTCCAGTGTGAGAGCAGCCCAATATGTGTGTAAATATAAATATATATATTTATATATCAATACACACACACACGTGTGTGTGTTAGAGTATGTATGCACATATGCACACATGCATAGAGCTATGTTTCATTACAGATGTTTAAAAATATGCAGAGTATGTGAAAAACGTTGTTCTAGTACAGACAGTTCAGGTTGGGCGGCAGCATTTGGTAGTTCCCTGTTGCCAGGTACCAGGGGGTGATGTGTGAGGGATAATTTTCATGTTGTCATCCTGATTCCCTTGTCCGCGACACAAAACTCCATTTACATCGACGGGAACAGGCTGCCGATGCTTAGCTGGTTTTAATGGAGCTCTCTCTATCAGTATATGAGCTTGATTAAATACTATTTAAACCATCAACTACTATTTAAATAAATCAACAGTTAGCCAAGTGTGCCGCTAGTTGCCGCTTGCAGTGTGGCTACGGTATGAAATCTTGGGTGATGCCGGCTTCGTAGTGAAGGTAAAACTTGTGAAAGTAAAACCTGTGAAGGTAAAACTTGCACTTTTTTCTACGTGCCAGGACCTACCTGTTCCAGTGCATCAATCTGCGCCCTGCAGGCGTGCCTGGGAGTTGAAGGGGTCAGCTGGGTAGATGATCCGAAGTTGAACCTTAACATACATAAATAAACATAAAAGCATGTGGTTGTGTGCTTTGCAGCTTCCACGGTCCGGGAAAACACGTTTCCCTTAATTACGCATGATATCACCGCACGGATTTTAGCAAGAATAAACCTTTGTCTTACAAAGCAGCTGGCCACCTGGCTCAGTTCAGCCGGTAAAGTGTACCAGGGAAATCGGCTAAGACTGCTCAGTGCCGAAGTGCTTTCCAGAACAAAAATAGGAAGGATTATTCCACAATCGTAATTCAAAATGATAACGTGTAGTTTTCAGTCTTCAAAAGAACAATTTATCAGGAAACTAACTTCCTTTCTTTTTCTGCCATTCGTATAATGGGAAATAATATGGAAAGAAACAAAACGGACCCTCTGTAACGCAGATAGCATTCTGCAGCTTACCGTGCATCTTTTTAACATATGTGACCAGCATTGTAAAGAACTGAAATTTGCATAAATTCAAACATTTGTTAACCAGGAAATTTCTGTAGTGCTCTTTCTATTGGAAGAGAGACTTAAGTAAGACTCGGTTCCATAAGGCTTTATCTCCTGGGAGATCAGATGCCTTGAAGGCTGACGACAGCATTTCATTTTATATCAGATCTCAGAGCTCCTTTAGGAATGCCCTCACTAAAATGCCACCCAGACAAAGTGAGCACTTCGTCCTATTGACCAAATGTGGGTTATTATTTTTCAGACTTATAATACTAATTGGATATTCTGCCTCTGCGGGTTTTTTTTCATTTAGAAAGAGTAACAATAACATCCAAATTCTGCACATCAGTCAGAGTAAATGCATTCCAGTAATGGAAAACGCATAGCTCCCAATACCTGGGCACCCGGCCAGCCCAGCTTGGTATTAAGCATACATCTTCATTAATTCTCCTTCAGAGATGAATCGATTGATGTTAGCAGCATAAGCTCAAGTCGTGCAAACCACCATTCAGACGTAAAGGAAAAAACATCAGTTTGGGGCTTTTGCCCTTACTGGGAATACTGGATGTGCGTATATCTGTTGGCTACTGGCATGCATACATCTACTTTAATCTGAGGCCCCAGCTGGATGAGGGATGCTGAACTGTACTCCCTCACGTCCTGTGCCCCCCGGCAGAGCCAAATCTGCCGGCCTTTGGGTCAGAACGCCGATTTTACCTACTTTTCCAGGCTTTTTCTGGGCTGGAGGGAGCTGACTGGGTGGGAGCGGGCAAGAAGTTGTGGTAAGTCACAGAGACACTCCTTTAGAAAGCCGCTTTGCATGTTTGCTATACAACTACAGAGATTAATTAATTTTAAATGAGTCCAAACTAAAAGGCTAAAAGGTACTTACTTTCTGGGTTGTTATTTGGTGAAAATAAGACAGCGGGAGTTTATCATAGCAATTACACTGGGAGTTTCAATACTCGGAATGCTGTACACACACATCTTTATGGAGGGAAGTTCTCATCTGCTTGGATCTTTTCAAATATTACTGAGAAGTATAAAAGGTGCTATAGAAGGGTTTTTTTTTTTTCTGCTTTGCAGCTTAAAACATTTGGTTTTTTCCCCAAACTTCACTCAAAAAAACCCTATTTTTATGCTACCCTATGGAATTTGTAACCCGAGATGGAGATCTAAAGCAGTCTTATTGGCAACTGGAAAGGAGGCCACAGAGTGGAAGATCTCACAGAAAGGCTCCGTAGATTAAGTAGAAAAATAAAGATAGACAGAAGGAAAGCTTGTTGGTGAACTGAGCCCATTCCCCGATACATCGAGGGCATACCCATCTAGCCAGAATCTCATCTGAACCTACTGAATAGTGCATCAGTAATGAGATAACACTGAAAGTATGCATCATTAATTTTTAAGACAGCTACTGTTAGAAGAAAACTATCAGACTTTGTGAAGTGTAATAGGCCTGTCAGGGCTACATTTTAACACCACAACATTTTTATTTTCACGTCTCCGAAGAGTCAGTATCTGTTTAAGTTACAGCAACACTCATTTATTGTGCAGTTTCACACAGTACCCAGGGGAAATTTCATGCAAAGTTTAGCTCCTTCAAATCAGCTGCACATGCCTACTACTGCATAATCAGGGCAAGTATGTTCAGAACAATTCAGAATGATAACACAGCAGCCTTTTAACATGTTCGTTACATGCGCCAAGTGTTTTTTTATATTTTTGTGAACATAGGATAAAATATTTATGTAGTAGCTCACTATTTCATTAAGTTATAATATGTTTTATTATCACTTTTAGATATAACAGCCACGTAAGCTCAGAAGGTCTGTAAAAATTTGGAAGTCGCATAGCATCGCTGGATATGACACTTGCTGTTCTGATGAACTTGAACAGACGGGAGCAACACATAGTCATAGAATCATAGAATCATAGGATCATAGAACGGCTTGGGTTGGAAGGGACCGTCAAAGGCCATCTAGTCCAACCCCCCTGCGGTGAGCAGGGACCCCTTCAA
>JAVKLA010000047.1:8943170-8955708 GCA_034782735.1 Sagittarius serpentarius
CAGCCTAGCTGCTCGTTTTTTCTCTCTAAACATCACTGCCAACGAGAGCTGTTTGAGACACACGGAACAGTAGCAAAGCCCTGCTCTGTCGAGGTATTGCTGGAGGATAAAGGCGTTAATGTTTGGGGGGGGGTTCTCAGCCTCTGTGTCCTGGGGGCCGTAACAGTGACAGAGGCAATGGGCAATTCAAGCACGGGAAAATACTAAAATGTGAAAAAAATTCCAAACCAAAAGGTTACCTTCCTGTCATTTGGAGGTAGGATATTTGTTGCATCTTTTGGAAGTTGACTGTGAACTTATCGGGATAGCCCAGCCCGTAACGCAGGTAGCCCTTCGCACAGCGACGGACTCAGTTGTGGTGGGAAAGGGGACCCGCTGGGTTGGCCCCTGGGGTGTAGGAGATACAGAGATGACCCTGTGCTTAGTAAGAAATGAGCACGTAAAAACTCCCCTAGGCCATAGGAATGAGGTTTTCAACCACTGAGGCTTGATTAAAGCCTGAAAGGCGTATTTTTTGTAGGCTATTTTGAGTTTGTTTTTTAAGGAAGGCCAAACCCTCAAGAAGTTTGCTGTTGGATGTCACCTGCTTATTTCTCATTATTAAAAATAAATTTACTTCTCTGCCTGAGGTAACAAGCAACAAATATGAGGTAGTGCATAACAAACGCATATGTCAGAGCACAACTTGACTGTGTAATTTCACTTGCGACGCTAGACGAGATGTTAGTCTGTCACTAGAACGATGCCAGATTGCAGCCGGTGAGGAGCTGACTGCTAATTTTCCTCTCCCAATGGTCTGTACTATTTTGAAAGGAAGTTTTCTTTAATGGAAATTCCATTATTATTCCCTTTCACTACCATTAGCTAAGAGGGTTCCATTTACTTTATTAAAAAATCATTTTTCAAATAAACTTATTCTGACATTTTCTTGTTCTGACGCTGAGAAAAAAACTGAATAACGCGAGAGGAATAAAAACGTGACGCCCTTTTTTTTTTCATGAGGAATGTGTTGCAAAAGATGCTTACCAGCTCCACCAGAACTGTTTTTGCGAGAGCATTTGTGGCTTTCCTGATAGCAGGGCTGTTAGACAACAGCTTTGCCTGGCTCGGAGTGCCTCCCCGGCATGTCCCATTTGATAACTGCACAGCCAGCTTAAAATGTTCAGTGCCAGATCCTCAGACTGTGCAAAAAGCCCCGGCTCCATTAACTTCACTGGAAATGTGTCTATTTACACCAGCTGGCACAGTGTGAAATGCAGCTACTGGCCGTGGAGGGAAGAGGCTATGAAATGTCGGAGAGGCAGCCACTGACAGATTATATTCGACAACAAAAGAGGAGCAGAAGGAAATCTCTATTACTTTTTCTGATGCTGCTATTAAATGCTCCTCCGCTAACTAATGCCACAAATCTTCTTTTTCCTCCCACAAGCAGCAGGCTTGTGTTAGCACAGATCACAATTTATAACGTGCGAACAATTTCTGAGGACCCTTCTAAGGAAAGTCTTAAGGTGACTCTCAGATATTTGCAAAATACTACAAAATTAGACCAAAGATCCTCCAGCATTCATCCCAGATGTTAAAAAGTCAAAATGTTGTTGCCAATAGTAACAAGACGGCTCATAGCCAAATTCCTGGGAAGCCTGTGTGCCTGCTGAAGGGTTTGATAGGCTGCTTTGCCGTGGGCACACCACGTCCTGGTCCAAGGCAATAAAGCCCCGGGGTGCACCATAGGTGCAGCAATTCATGCCAGTGATTTCCACCCGCTTACTTGGTGGATGACAACGTCCCTAATTCTCGGCAACAAGCCTTTTCTGTGTCTTTAAGCTCCCTGATTCAGAGGAGCCGGGTTTGTCCTCTTTTTAGCAGATGCCGTTCTCTGTTTCTTCTGCCATGCAGCAAAGAACACATTGCTGATTAGAAAATAAAGGGGTTTATTGCCTTCTCTCTGCAAATGTGATGAAGTATGACAAAGTATACGTTGCCTTTAACTTTTCTGGCATTCTAATGACCTGCCTCTGCGGAAGGTGAGGCAGGAGCATCCGTGGCTGCAGTCGGCTGGATGCAGCTTCAAGCAGAGGCGGGATCCCAGCCTGCCTGAGCTCGCTCCTACCTAGAGACCCAGGGGATGCATTCAGTCCTCTCTTTCACCTGATGTAGGTCAGATTTATGAAGAATTACTAATTTTGCAGCGTTGCAAGAGGTCAGTTTCAAGGTCTCCAGCACTGTTTTATTAATGAAAACTAAAATGGTCGAAAACTGTGCTAATTAGGAGAACTTAACAGCCTTTGAGTTAATCTTCAGATCGGTTGTAGGTCATGTATGGGGGAATATGGTTTCATACAATTATAAATTAATGAGGAGTATGCAGTTAGTGACAAAGAATTCTTTGTGGTTTATGCTTTACTGAAGAATATTTTTAAAAAGAAGACTTTGTGCTCTCAGGGCAATTTATGTTGGAACAAGAGTATCTATAAACTGCAGGTGTCTCATTAAATTCTGCTGGTGATTAGAAGAAGCAGCCATGTGCAGAGATGTTCATCAGGGGCTCCATGATTTGTGTTGTCATGCTCGGTTTTTCCCTAATAGCTACACACTACTTAGCATTGATGCTCAGCTGCTACGAGCACAACTCTGCAAAAATAGTCGGTCTCCATTCAGAAGCGGATGGCATCGAGCCAGCTATTGATTTATAGACTGACACGTACCCCTTCATAATGACCGTGAGAAGGTTTGCTACTTACCTGTTACTTTTCTTCAGGAGCACATTAGAAATAATTTTCCACTTGATAAACGGAAGCATGCAGCATGATATTTGGACTGGTCATTTTCATAGAGAGAGCTGCAAAGGGCTGCTTTTTGCAATTGCGCTGGAGAGAGAGAGAGGGAGGGAGGTTGAGAAAGTTTGTCAGTATTCCCAGTTCTGGTTAAATGGTTTGGCCTGAAGGCAAGATGGATACATGCCCGTTTCTTCCCAGCACTGACATGTGTTTGAAAACAGCAACTTGGCACAATGCTTTAAAAAAAAACCAACCAAAAACCCACAAAGCAACAACCCTTTTGTATCTGCCACTTACACTACTTCTTTGGGGAGAAAAAGCAATAATATTCAAGCTTCTAACAGTAGTGATACATTATTTAGAATCTTGCTATGTCTTATTCATCTGAACAACTGAAAGGCATTTATTTTCGTATTTCTGCAGAATTTATTTTGTAATTCTCTGCTAGTTACATGACAGATACTTCTTAAAATCTTTGTACCGCCAGTGCTTGGCTGGTCTCTTTTCGTCCTTAATCTTGCAGTTGTGCCTAAGAAGCACTGGAGTTTTCTCAGCACCGAGGTTCTGTTTGGGAGGAAGAATCTAGGTCACACCAAACTGTTGGGTTCGATTCTTATTTTTTTTTCTCATGTCGAGGTCTTGCAGTGGACATAGATTATACTGATACCCACTCTTGCCCCTGAAGGTCTTTTACAGAGCAGGCCAGAGGGGTCCAAATGCGAATGCAAACTCAGGCGTTGTTTATTATCCTGGTCCTGTCCAGCACCTGGCACAATGAGGCCCTTACCCACTTAGCCTAATAGAGGCAACAAAACGTTGAAACCAGGATCATACCGTCCTAGATGTTCAGATGGAGATTAAGTTTGGGGACTCAAGAATTTTGCAGCGGATTCATCCCGTTGGCAGTGCAAGTCCGCAGTTCCTTGGCGTTCATGGACCTCTTGCTCTCCCCATTCCTCAGCTTCCTCAGAACCTGAGTGGGCTTTGGCTAGGCCAGAGTGTGAAATCTGTGCTTCTGCTTAGAGTAGAAGATGCCTGCAAACAACTGGATGGGGCACTTGCTAGACAGAGACCAAATAGGCACTTTTGGCTCCTTCACATAAAGAATAGCCACAGAAAACAAGAAACATCTGGGTATTTTGAGTAAAAACAGTTAAGAAAGACCATTATGCTTCTCTGATTTTTAAACCGTGGTTGACATTTTTGGAAGGCTGCATGCTGGCACTGAGAGATGGAGGTCACCTAGTCCAGCCTCCTGCTCAAAGGAGGCCCAGTTAGACCAGATTTCTCAGGGCCTTGTCCTGTTAAGCTTGAATATCTCCAAGGATGGAGATTCCACTCTGGGACCCTGCTCCAGTGCTTGACCCCCTTCACCGTAAAAAACTTTTTCTCAATGCTGAGTTGGAATTTCCCATGTTCCAGCTTGCGCCTGTAGCCTCTCGTCCTGCCACCACGCGCTTCTGAGAAGAGTTTCTCTCCATCTTCTTTACACGCTCCCGTTAGCTGTACACGGCAGTCGCTTCTTAAGGCTAAACAAGCCCAGTTCTCTCAGCTTCTTCTCATAATAATAATCTTCCCTATTCCTATGCAAGAGAGAGGCTGTATTTTTTTGGTATGGCTTTCTTCTTCTAATGAAAAGACACCATTACCTTCTGCTTTTAATAGCGCTTCACAGTACCAGAAGTGTCCACAGGGATACATACAAGCACCCTTTAAAAGCCCCTACCTATTGATCTGGCTTTGCTGCAGCTCTGCTCTGCACTCCAGCACCATTGCAGCTTGAGAACACACATGCAGAGCAGCTACTTTAAATATTTATAGCCGCGTAGTTGCACGCTCCAGCTACCAGACTTTTATCCAAATGCCCTAGCAGGTGTGTGTGCCTGCACCGAAATCCCTGTTGCTTCCCGAGACGGCATCTGACCTGGCTGACAGCTTTGTGAACTCCTGGACTACAAATTAAACACAGCCTTGCTCTGCTTTGCTGTCTATAATGTGGAAGGATGGAGACCAACAAATCCTTTCTCTCCCTTTACGCTTTCCAGAAAAACTGCCTTATTCTGTACTGATTATTCAGACCATTCCTATCCGTTTCCCACACGGAAAAGCAGACAGTATTAAATTCACCCCTACAATCTTTTTGCAGCAGGCTACGTTATGAGCGTAGGTCTTTCTCAGCAAAGTTTGTGCGAGGCTGTCAAAATCCTGGCGCTGTGGGAACGGGGTGAAATCAATAGACGAGGAACTTCCATGGTGCCGCCTTTGTTTTGTGTTCTTTCACTGCCTGTCCTGACATGAAAGCGGCGTTCCTCTGCGGCATGGGAAAGGCTCTTGCAGCCCGCGCCAGAGGAGCAGGACGGCGAGCGGGGCGGCGGGGGGGTGGGGGTGTGTGTGTGACCTCCCCACGCAGAGCCCCACCGTTGTGCCAGGACTGGGAAGGGCCCCAGTTACGAGAGAGACTTTCCTGGAGGAGACACCTCGGTGCTAGGCACGGTGCTGGAGGCTCACCCTCCAGCACCCGATGAGGATCCATTAAAGTGGCTTTTATTTCCCAGTGAGCTGGCACTCAGGGACTGGGAGAGTGAACGCTCGTAACTCTTTGCCTGACGATCGGCGCTACGGGAGGAGAGGGGCTGAGCTGCAGCCTTCAGCCAGCAGGTTGGCCGGATCTATCCGCTGGTCATCCAGGTGCAGGAGAGAAGAAGAACCCATGGCCCCGAGCTCCCTGCCCTGCCCTAGAGCCGAGAGGAGGTAGCTGGGGCACGAGCGGAGCCGCAGCCCCATCGCGGGGTGACGGTGACGGACAGTGCCGTGGTCCTTGAGGAGCATCCCTGGGTCGCTTCTGAGGCGGCGCAGCCGTGCGTCGCCCCTTCCGCAGAGATTTCAGCTAGGGAAGGAAAAAAGCTCTGGGCTATAGCGCAACTTCTGTATTCTCACATTTATTAAATGAGCTCGTTGCCAATATTCCTCCTACCTTTGCCCATTTAAAATGCAAGGAGCCCCTGCTCTCCAGCTGACGCGACTCGAGAGCACACAGCGCAACGCCAGCGAGTTATGCTGGTGTAGATCCAACTTGAGCCTTAAAACATGCCAATACCGCATGCGTAGTCATGTAAGTGCGTATGCAAGGGAAGACAAACGCAAGAAAGAATGAGGTGGGACTGAAGACCTGTCCCTGCTATGTATTGAGGCCATCTGCGGGCATTTCAGTAGCGCGTATCGCGGTCCTGCCCGGCCCTTGCCTTCATTTCTTTGCTTTTGAGAGATATCTACTGAAATGGCAATGGAAATTTATGCAGTATATTGGCATTATTTAATGCCTCTTCAGTGATACTGCTTCGGCTAATATAATACTGTTCATCCAGTATTTTCTAAGAGTTGGAGACTAGAAAGTGATCCAACAAATTTAACTCTTTAATCACTTAGAGAAGCTCAGTGAAATCAATGGGTAAAACCGCAGAATTTGATTAAGCATTCCATTAATATTTCATTATTTGTCTACACTGTGTGATGCTCATTCATGTTCCTAACTACTCTTGCATTTTCCCGATTTCTATAGAATATAATAGGAAAAATAAAAATACCGAGCACTGCTGGACTATTCACTGGGCGTGTATTACGTGAAGTTACAGTTCAACAAACAGATGCATGAGTACCTGTGTGCGCACACACACACCGCCTTTACTCCACAAACAATTGAGTATGATGACTAAAAGAAAGACTGTGGCCATAAGTTGGTAAGGGTTATTTTTTGTTCCTCTGTGCTCCAGTCCAGGTACACAGCTTCGCCAAGAGTCGCTTGTAGTCTTAATCCATGTGAAAGCATATCTGAAGGTAAGTTTGGCAAAGCACTTACTTGTACATATGTAATCTGTAATCAGGCAGAACAGTATTGGTATGGTTCCATTAAAAGTGAAATCCTGAACACTGGAGTAATTACATGGATATTTATTTAGTTATTGTCAGACGTTGAGTCCGTTAAGCATGCCCTGGTTTCATGTAATAAATATTTAGCCACTGATAACGCTCTGCCAGACTCGAATGGTGCTTAATAATCCTTGAAGAGGAGAAAAAATTAATTTTTGGAAACTGTATTTTTCCAGATACTCACTTTCTTGGGATAATGGAAAAAACCCCCATTTCCTAAGGACAAAGACACAACCTGAAATGTCCCACATAGAAATGGGAAAGAAGTAATTGGCATACCTGTGAAATTTGGAGTAGTAAACACGTTCTGCTTTTTTAAATTTTCTTTAGAATGGGAAAGGAGCAGAGGGCTTTAGATTAGGCAAATACAGACAAATGTGAATTCATAAACGTTCATGGGATATTGGTTGAAACACCTATTTTTTCAGCTACTTACATTTAGCCAGAGAACCTCTTCTTTAGAAATTAACATCAACCTCCGTTCTTTCCTGCGGCTTTGCACGTCGTACCTTTAAGAGAATGAACCCATCCTGAACTCGATGCAGTTTGGTCTTTTCCTGCTGCAGCATGAATCTTGGAGAGATTATAACCAATTTAAGCAGGATGGGGGATTCTGTTTCTAGCTAGCTACAAGCAAACCGCTAAGGAACCAGCGAGGGAAAATGAGAGGTATTCACAATAGTCTCCAGCTTGGATTACACGTCGCTTGAAAGCACTAGCAGCAGATGCTTGTGGAAGTGATTATGCACTGGGTCATATGCACATCCTTCTGGCTGCCGCCACCACTCAGGCGCGTTTGTAGCGTAGGAAAAAAAACCCTCCAGTTTACAGAAAAAGGAGCTCAAGGTATATTGCAGGAGGCGCCAATAAGCACAGAGTTTGAAGGAGCTCAGCAGCCATTCTGGTGCTCAGGGACCCAAGGCTGCAGGGTCAAAACCTTAAACAAACCACAGGATTATGCATCGAAGCCTGTCAAGGATTTCAGCATTTTGCTGTACTTTAATTTATAGGCATAAAACCACTTTTATTGAGAAAAGCACTCTTTTCTTTTTTGGCTGACATAGGCTATTACTAATTAGGGCAGTTTTCTGCATTTATGTAAACAGTAGTTTCAAAAGCTTTTGCTAAGTTATTTTATTCTGTCTAGCCTTTAGGCTGCAGACATCGTTATACAGCTCCGCAGTCGACTTGACAGATCCTTAGACACATACAACAAATGGCTTTGGAGGTGCCTGCACTGTATCCCCTGCGCTGCTGTTCCCTTTTTATTTTAAAGAACTACAACAGAAGTGTTTGGGATTTTTTTTCCCAATCAATTTATTGAAGTTCTCTGATTTTTCAGTATGGGGTCTCATTAGCTTCGGTTCTGAGTCTGGATTTTCATTCTTCCGAGCAACTCATTCTTTCCCTCTCTACATGTTGCTGCCTTTTTTTGCTGCTGAAAGCCTGGTAGCCTTCCTCCTGATTTCACTGAGGATCCAGGGAAACGGCAGCGACTGAGGCTCCTGCAGACTGACTCCGCTTATTGCCTGGACTCACTGCAGGTCAGCCCCGACAGTGGGATTTCGTCCTTCATCTGTACTAGGCTTCTCAGGGCATCTGCCAAGATGGCTAATCTGATTGTGTGCTTCCACTGATACTGGTTATGGGGTTTTTTTACAGTTGGTTGTCCAGATGTGTAGACTGATACTGCAACCACAAGGCTCCGATGTTACAGTCTGATACTCATTAAAAGCTGGAATTTATCACCTTCCTGCCCATTACATACAACAGTATGATCTGCTGAAAGACAGGCAACATGGTACGTGGCTTCTTTAATCCTTTTTTTTTTTTTTTGATAACTACATAAAAAATAAATAGGGCAGCTTGGCTCTACACTTTTTGGCAAAGGAAAAAAAATAATCAGTGAGGAGTCCCTAACTCCTTCAAGTTTGTGATCCCGTTTTTCACCTGTAGGAAATGTTTCATTCAGTCAATGTTTCTAATCAAAAGAAACCCTTCTCTCCCTTCTCCCCCAGTCCCAAATAGCTGCTGTTAACCTCTAGCGCTGCCTCCAGCAACGTACCTGAATGCTCTCAGTGGAGGGGGGCTCCGTGAATTCACACTAGGGAAACCTGTGGCTACAGCAATGACCTGCTGTTCTGGGTTAGTCACCGTTAAGTCAACCTCAAAACACAAGGGAGACCACATAAATCCTTTGGGGCAAGGAGTTTCGCTCTGTTTCACATCACCCTAGTGCAGGACTATTGCTTGTAGATGTTTTTGCAGAGCATACAATGCCAACTGGAGAAAAATCTGCATTTAAGAAGTAGTTGTTCTGCGAAAATCTTCAGCAAAGGGTTGAATTTATCTTTCGTAAAGATTATGAAGTAGACCTCCAACCGGAGTCACGTCTTGTAAAATGTGGGAATAGACAGCGTATTTAGATTATTGCAGAGTTGAAGCACATGCTGCTAGCCGAGATGCAAAGAAGGAATAAACAATGACTTAATGCCACTCCTGTTTCACAGAGAGCCATAAATACGGGGAGGAAGTTGCTGAGTAAGGCACTAATGCAGCAAGTGGTAGAACTGAATCGAGAGGTGGTGCCACTTTTACAGGGCGAAAAGGATGCAGGAACAGACTGACCGAGCAAAGAGATGGGGCCGAGATCAATTGAAGGGCAACAGCCTTCTTGGGTTAAGTGGCCATTCCCAGTGCAGCCAAATGCTATTAGTGAACCTATATAAGAGGAGTCATCTTTTATACGGAGAGGATGAACAGTGTGAAGAATCTTACGTAGTCTATGATTTTGCAAAGCTGCGGTGAACTGGATACCAGACAAGGACGCCAGTAGGCAGGAGCTTTGGAGATACCTGAACGTGAGCGAAATCAAGCAGAAACCATTGCAGCCCGGGTTAAGATGACAAACAGCATGCAGAAATGAAGTGGGAAGCAAAAGTGACTTCAAAAACTATATGTGGACATCCTCTTTTCCGGATCTGACCACTGGGGCTGGCTGAAAAAGTCTCTGCAAAAGATTCTGAGCTTTCATAGAATTTCTCATCTGAATTGGGATGAAAAGTAAACATCAAAAAGTGATGAGGGTACTAGGAAGCTTCACTGCATAGACCAGACAAAACACTGTTTTTTAAACTGCGATTAATTTGAATCTTCATCTTTGTATTTTGCAAACCTTTTCAGTACGAGTTAACTAAAACTGGGAAAACAACTTGCAGATTTTTCCATGCAGAAGCTGTCAAAACTGAGTACGTTAAGACATTTTCAAAATCTACTTGAAAGCATTTTAAATTGAGGGGTTTGGCATCTTGGTTTTTGTTTTTTTTTAGTTAGGCTGTTGTAGTGCATGACATCATAATTTTTGACAACTCTTCATTTTCTGGCCATACCCCAGGACTGTTTCACTGCAGAATTTCCCAGCTATCACTACTGGCTGTTGTACTGCAACAAACTGCGCCAACAGCCCGGGTTCAACAGCACACAGGACTCTCCTTCGATACCGGCCCGACCTGGCCGCGCTCTCCGAAGCACGTGCCAGCTGGGTATCTCTTTATGCCAGGGCTATTTCTGGTGGGCAGCGCTGCCAAGGCAGTACGAAAAGGGCTTTGTGGGAAGGGATGGGTGAGCCTGGTTCTTCCTCGTCACACACCTGCATAGATACTTCCACCATAAAACCTGGGTGTAAAATAACGCAGTTAGCGCTTGCCTCCTTAAGGTAGATGGCCACTAAACCCGTGTCTTCGTTTTCTTTTCTTTCTGTCCCGGGGAGATACAGGCATGACTACCGTCTTCTTCCTCTTTCGGTCATCCGTACCTGTGCTAAGTAAGTTGGAATACTTCATCTGCTTCCCTGGTAGTAGTATTTTCCTCTCCCGTTTCCCAGGTTTGAGTGACTTTACAAGGTGCATGGGGGACGGCGAAGAGTCAGGTTCACACAGCCGGTCAGACTCTCCTTGTCTTTTCTTTCCCGCTCACCGGCGAAGGCGTACCAAAGCCAGCCGGAGCTGCCTGCCTCAGCCGTACGCAACCTCACAGCCCAGCCAAGTGTACGTAACCCCTTTGCGTCGCTCTTGAGAGGTTCCTGGGGATTATTCTCTGTATCCTGAAAGGAAGAAGGGAACCCTAACGACCTGGGGAAGTGTGTGGTGTCGGAGGAGGAGGTGCCTGCCCGGCGGAGGGGGCTGCCGCCAGCCCCGGGGCGGGGGGGTTTGGAGAAGTCTGTCAAAGGCAGCTTCCCTTCCTAAACCCTGCCGAGGAGAAGCAGAGTGACGTTCCACCCGTGTTTGGCTGCCACCGGCTTTCATTTTGCTATGGTTTTTTTCCCACCCGTTTTAAAACTGACGCACCACACCCAACGGAAATTTCGCCTGTTTGAGACGCAAACCTGGAAATGGGAAGGGGAGCCCCGCCGCGGTGGACTGTACCACTGCCGCCGAGCACCGAGCGTCTGCGGGAGGCTTGCTTTTCCCCGACGGTACCCTCCCGGCTTGGGAAGGAGGAAAGGATTAACGGGACCAGGGAACCAGGAGAGCGATCATGTATAAGATCTTCGGGTTCCCCAGCAGCGCGTGGGGTACAGACCGAGTCCCTCCTGCCCTAGCAAGGTTCGGTGCCTTCACCCGGGAGGCCGTGTGGGGACCACAGGAGCCCTGGTCGCGCCACCAGGCTCCGTAGCGTCATTTGCACCGTTGGAGATCTCTGTGCCGTGCCTTCCCTTCCCGGGGGACCCCAGGGATCTGCACATACAAGGTAAAGGAGAATTACTTACCCCCGCGTCTCAGAAGGGTGGATTTTGTTGTCAGGGGGTCACAGAGCACAGACATTAGCTGGTAATAACAGAATCACGGGACCTGGAGATAAGAGGCCACCTCAAGGCAGGGTCATCAACGTAACTGCACGTACCTCATTCCTGACAGGCGCGCCCTCTTGCCTGTAGTTGAAAATCACAGCTTATGAAGACTGAAGTTTTCCCAGACGATCCGTGCCATATCTCCGCTGTCCCTTACTATTAGAAGAAATGTCTAGCCTGAATTTTCCTTGCTACAATTTAAGGTCACTGCTCGTCACATTCACCAAGGAAATCTGGACAGGGCAGTTCTCTCCTGTTCTCTTTTTATCAGCCCCTTTCTGCTTCTGAAGAGTGTTACCATGCTTCTCTTCAGTCTCTTCTTCCTCAGACTAAATGCCAGTTTATTCCATTAATCGCTTTCACAAAGTGGGCCATATTTTTTGCTTCACTTTTCCTATTACTCCTTCATCTCTTTTTCCTCATCTTCTCTCTCTCTGATACTTCATCTGTCCCCTGCGCTTTACCATAATCTGATTCTATCCTCAATTATTTTCTCCTCTATCAATTTCACAGCTTTGCAACAGGGCTTGTTCGGAATTTGGGTTTCTTCTTGTTCTGCTTTGCCTTCCTGCTTTCGCAAAGGATGGTCTTAAAAGGACTGAAACATCGCCTGTCTCCCTGGTTAGAGGAGAAGCGCGGACTGAGCACAGCTTTACCGCTCCGCAGCTCCTAAGCTGTAGCTCTGGCTTCGCAGCTGCTTGTCTTCAGTACAGCCCCAGGCAAGGCAGCCCACCTCGCCCTCGCTCTGAGCTTCTCGAGGGCTTGCATGATTTTTAAAATCACGGTAGTTTACTGCAAGAAATAGAAAAAAAAACCAAAAAACCCCAACCCCCCCCAGCACTAGTCTGAAAGTTTGAGCTAGGTTGGGATAAGCGTCAAGGTCTCCTAAGCAGCTCACACTTTTCTGGTCACAAGCGGTCTTTAGCATCACTTTAAAGGACCACCCCCGGGGGGGGGGGGGGGGGGGGGGGGGGGGGGGGGGGGG
>JAVKLA010000047.1:8955808-8967900 GCA_034782735.1 Sagittarius serpentarius
ACAAGGCTGAGGGACACAAAGAAGGACAAAAAAGATGAGGTGCTGTTAGGGGTCTCACATCCACAAACCAGTGTTGTCAGCCTTAATACTGAAGCGTCCTTCGGAGCTGAGGGCTGTCACAGGCTGTCGGTTTTTCTGTTTGTGGAGTTTTTAACGTCTTCATGCCAAAACCAGCTCGGGGGTGTATTGCCCAGTATTGGGCCTAAACTCACGCAATGTCTTCTGAATCCGTGTGCTAAAATTCTCCAGCCACAGCTACACACATTTCAAAGGCAAAGTTAATGATTTTAAGTTAATCTAGGCATCTTTATTTATGTAACTGATGGCAAGATAATGAATTCTTACAAAGAAATTCCTTTTGTTCATTAAAAAAATACTGTGTAAGAAAACTCCAGGTCTGGGTATTTTTCCGTTGAATGCAAGGGACAGATTGTTGGCACTCCTGGGTAATTCTGCTCTCTGGCAAAGGAGTGCTCCTTATCAAGTGCCCCGACGCACAAGTGCCTGAGGGCTTGTTCACACGGCAAAATTCAGTGGCATTATTCATGCCTCTCCACTGCAGAATATGACTACCCACATGGGAACTCAACACGGGTGTAATTATTTTGCTCTAGAAAAGTCCTAAGTACCTGCAGGTCATTTCTCCCCAGAAACTTAGCAATGGCACAGGTAATGCAACACACCAGAGAAAACGCATTGGGGACATCAGAAAGCACCGCTTTGTACAAAAGCAGCTCTTCGCTCGTGTGGCAATACATCTCCCTATTTGAGATCGTTCTTCCACACACAGCACTCTGTCCCAGCTTTCAAAAAACCCTCATTCCACGGAGAAATTAAACCAAACACCATTCACGTACTTATCCACACCCACCCACCCACTATTTTAATTATTGGCATTAGTTCTGCTGCACTTTTACACTTCTCTTCTGTAAGTGCACCCTCACTCTGAGCACTGCACTCGGACAGGTGCTCTCTGAGCAGTGACTACAGCTCTTGGTAAGCGAACGAAGCGCTGACTGCTGACGGAGCGGGCTAGCGCTAGCTCAGGAAAATACGCAAGAACAGAACGCAGGTAACGTAAAACAATTTCACACTTGAAAGGATATTAACAGGACGTGGTGCACCTGCAGCCAGGAATTTCACTTGCATAGGAGAAAAACAATCTCTGTGCATGTAATAGAACGGGTAGGAGAGGTGGAAGAGGGAGAAAGAAAAGCCAGACTGCCTCGCGTGCAGCGTCCCTTAGCAGTGGCTGGGATGTGGCCTTTGCAGGTCTGCCTTTTGTGCCTACTCTGCCCTTTGCAGCTCTCGCTGAGTGACCCGAAGGAGGTGGTATAACTCGGAGAGAGATTTCGGAGTCCCCTGGTGCCCGGCAGCGTCCACGTGCCCCGGCTCGGCACACTCCTGCACAGCCTTCTGCAGCTGCAGCCGCAGCGGGAGGGAAACCAATGGCCCTCTGAGATTTGGGGAGAACCAGCGACGGAATATTTTGTCACAGATTACCTGAGGAAAGGGAAAAGAGCAGATGGTTGTCTTTCAGGAGCCACAACTAACGCCCTGCTGCTTCTCCGGGGCTGCAGCAAAACGTCGTCTGAATCCAAAACACCTCCAGCCATTCAAAGAGGAAGGTATAGAAAAGGAGCATCCACAAAACTCTAGCTGAGGAAACACCCCCCCCCCCCCCGGTCTTCTCAGGCTGCTCTTGCACTTCTGCTTAACAAGGGGTGAGGGTGAGGGGTGGGAGAAGGAGGCAAAAGGCTGCCGAGCTGCAGCTGTGCTCCCCCAGCCTCCCCGCTGCCCTACAGCCTCCCACCAGCACCCGCTGGGTGAGCTGTGAGACACCCCACCCCAGGGCCAGGGACCCCGTGGATCCCCCTCTCCACTACACCGGCGTCCTACCTCTGTAGCGTGGCGAATGGCGGCCATAACCCCCCCGCCGCTTACCCGCGGACAGCCACGACTTTACCATTAGTGGGGGCAGCAAGGCTCGCCCCCCCGCCCCCACTTCCTTCGCTCTCCTGTCAGCAGAGGCATTGGGCAAACAGCTACACGAAAACGCGGCGAATAAACACCAGGGAACGTAAAGATCTTTGAGGTTGGCGTGCCCCAAGACGGGATATCTGAACGGGGCTGGCGCCTAGGTGCCCACGTTTAAAAACCTGACTGTCTTCATCTTGCTGTCTTCTAGTACACACCGTGCATTTCGTAGTCAATGTGATTTTAAAAGAAACGGATGCGCACAGCAGCTGTGTCTACTCACTTGCAAGTTGTTATTGGCTCGCTGTGCTCCACATTTTCTGATTTTCAGATTGCATTTTGAAAAGCAATCAAAAAAATTACAGTCTTCGTCTCCTGTGCAGTTCTGTTCGAGGATGTCCCTCATTTTGGGTTCAAAAAAGGCCATATCCACATCGATGGCCACCACCTGTGGATCGAAACAACCCATGAGAACCGGCACGGCACAGCCTGCGGGACAGGGCTGAGCCAGCGTTCTTTGCTGCTCGCTTTCGGAAATGCTGTGCTGAGAGCATCTGCCAGTGGGGAACGGGGATCACAATGAGAGGGCTTTATTTCGCTTAACTGAGCTGCAGTAGTCTTACAAATACCACTTTTTAAACAGAAACAGCCAACGCTTACGACACCAGGAAAGGGAAAATTATTTGTGGGCAGTATGCGTCCCCGGGGCCAACTGGACTGAGTTGCCTTGAACCGGGACTATCCAACGTGAAGATGGATCTGCTCGCTGTTGCAGCTTATGCAGATGGCACCTCCACCTTTTCGTTATATGATGGGGCAAAATCATCCACAGGCCAGGCGGTATCGTTTCAAGTTCACCGTTCAGACTAAACCCCTGACTTTATCATGGTGGAGAGGAGCAGTGGGATGCGCAGAAGTACCTGCACCTGGTACAGCTCCTGCAAACCCGCCGTTGCATTCCGTGGGTTTGCGTCTGTTCAGCTGTAGAAAGAGATCCCTAAGGTTGCTGAAAGTCAGGGCTGGCTTTGCCTGGTCCTGTTTGCTGTCCTTTGACTCACTTATTGTGCACGGTCCTTGTTCTGCTTGTCCAGAAATAGGGTCTGTAACAGAGTCCAGCCAGCAGTTGGTCTCAGCAGGAAAAGCCAGGGCTGAAGGGGTCAATCCATTTCCTCGCCCTGAACGCAAAGCTTGCAAAATAGTAAATACGCAGCACAAAGAGGTCTTGCAGAGCTGCTGCCCGTGCTAGGTTTGGGACCATTCTGGGAGGGAAGGGCTGCAGTCTCAGCTTCTGCCAGTGTCGCTCCACCCATGAGCGCTTCACTTAAAAAAACCACAGCAATAAACAGGGAAAGAAAGGAAGCCAGCAATGGGATGGCAGCTGCTCGACAGGAGACAAACCGTGGGTGACCGCAGTGAACGCAGCCTGCCTTCGGCGCGATGGATGCCGCAGTCAGCCTACGTCCAGAGCTGCGCTTAACACTTGACAGTCAGGGTCAGAGACGCTCCCTTGCAGCGTCAAGGCTGAGACACGTTTTCATGGAGGGAAACGTCTGGGACCTGGGCAAAGCAGAGTTACTTGGGCTCAAACGATAGCCTCATTTTTAAGATTCGACCTCCCAAATAACAGGGGAAGCTGAACTGTGTGGCTGGAGCAGCAGCTGGATCAACCCCAGGAACTAAAGATGTCTGGTCTGGTAGAAGGCCAAACAAACCTTCCACAGGCGAAAGAAAGAACATAGTCTAATCCTCATTTTATTCTACTCCCTTTTCCCCAGGGAAAAATCTTAAAGAGGTGAGGCATAGCTTAAAAACTCAAGTATTTTTAAGCTTCTTGGAGAGCTTGATAATGATGACGTAGCCTAAGGAATTTCACACGTTTAGACAGGAAAATTTTTTTTCTTTTCTTCTTTACTTCCTTAAGCTTTCTGCAGTTTTGCTGTCCGCTTCCTTGGAGAAGAGACAGTAAAAGCCGTGCAGGGTTTCCCCCGTCCTAGGGTCACTGCATCAGCTGCCAGGTGAGGTCTCTGCTGGCACTGAGCACCTTTGGCAGTCTGATCAGTTGCTGCGCTAAGAAAAACCGCCCTGGTTCCCAAAGGGGCGGCTGCCAAAGGGCTCAGTGGTTTCACTGACGTTCATCGTGTTATAAAAACGCGTGGGCATCCAGCCAGACCCTGTGACGATAGATCTGGGTGACGCTCTACCTATCATCAGCTACGTTTCGGTGGGGTTTGTTATGATTGTAATTGATGACGAAGGTACCTAAGGAAACGCAGGAAGGGCCCGACTTGGCTCCTGACCTGATTTAAAGTCACGTTTAAGGCGCTGTAATCTTTCTAGCTGTCTCTACGGTGCTGGTAGAAGAGGAAACTCTCCCAGAGCGCTGGATATTCACCCAGACCTCCTTCCGACTCTGCACCTTATGTGGCTCCATGGCAGCTTAAAATTCCCCTGGATGATCTACCAGGCAGTGATCTCTCCCCTCCGTGCTGCAGGAACAGCACGTGAAGGCTGGAGTGACGGCTAGAGGCTTAACCCCACCATTTCAAAATAATTTTCAAAGTAGAACTATTGCACCCCAGGCACATTTCTCTGGGCATTAGCAGCCTCATTACTGGGATGAGGAACAGTGGTACTATTATGGATGTTTATTATTATCCTGTGCAGAGCACAAGAAACAAGCAAGGGAAAAAACTGCTTAAGGGACAAAAAGGAGGCTGCCTTGCTGTGTCCCTGTTCTAGAACTGGCTGGTAAAACCACTTAGAGCCTCTTCTTCTCACTCTCCTTCCTTCTTCACCGGCCAGAAGCTCTCTCTGTTGTGTGTCCCCTCCCCGTAGCTCTCCGGCTGCGTGTATCTCCTGCCCCCCCCAGCCCAGCGGGGTGATAGTGGGCGATACCAACGAGCTGCGAGTCAGGTACAACTGGGAGAACCATGTGTGAGCGGCAACTTTTTTTTTTTTTTTTAATTAATTCTCCTAGGAAATACTAAATTAGAGTACTTTCCTATACCAGAAGGTAAGTGCTGTCTCTTTGGACCCCAGAAGTCACGGGAAGATCCTGGAGAAGCCAGCCTCACCAAAAGGACTCGTAAGGACACATCCCATATTGTCTCTCTTTTCCGAAATGGAATCTCTTTTCCTCTAAGTAGGCCGTAAAACAGATGCTCTGGTGTGTGCTCAGCCACCCGCAGTCACAGCCCTGCGTAACTGAAAAAGCTGGGCGAAGCCTGCCTTGAGGAATCCCTGCCGTACCTCGCTTTTTGCCTAAATACTGGTACCCTTGTTTTAGTTCCTTGCTGTAGCTCCTCACCCACTCCCTGTTCAGCTGCCGTATTGCACCTGAATAAACAATGGGAGGGAAGGGAAGGGTGAAGGGGAAGCACTCGGATTGCTCTTAATGGCTACATGTTTAGGCAATGTTTGCCTAGTACTCTGAAGGTGCGAGTGTTATATTAACACTCAGTGAGTACTGAAAATGGCATTAAAGTCCCTGAAAATGCTTTATATCCACTCAGAGTGCGGAAACTCCACTGCCGTCACTGCAAATTGTGAGCCTGGTTCAAATACTCACTCGCTGCACGGTGCCTCCAGTCGGTACACGCAATTCCCACCAAAACCAGTGGAACTGCCGTCCGCAGAACGAATGGAAGATACTTGCAGCAACGTGGTGCTGAGCTACATCGCTACTTAGAAAACACGCATAGCTATTCAGGTCTGAGTTACAGCTCTGCCACGAAAAGTCAAAGCGCAACAGTACCAGGGAGTTTCACGTCGCTGCCCTTGGATCATTTCCAGACCAGATAAGCTGAACACTAAAGCACAAATGTGCGGTGTTTGGATGTGGGGAGTTCCCCTTGTGTCAGGCCAGAGAATTCAGCCTTAGCTTTCAGTTTTTCCATTCAGCATCACTACCAGAAATAGTTGCCGTGACTCAAATCACAGCTTCATTTACAGCTGCTGAGATCTCCTCGCCTTCAGGACGGATCCCTCACCACGTCCAAGGGACCCTGCTGGTACCGGTGCCTTTGAGGACGTGAAACAAATCAGAACTGAGCAACCAGTTCTCAAAACAAGCAGCAGGATTTAGTGCTTTGACGTGTGGCTGCACACATTACAAAGAGGAAAAGCAGCGGAGAATCTCCCCTGTCACTTGTAAATGCACGGGTTTTGCAAAAACTGGGCCAAAAGCTGTACGAGGAGGGAACTGTCATTTTCTACGCAGCCGCTTTCAGACTAGAATTTGACCTCAGATTGCTGCAACACCACCCCACAGACCCAGCTTACCGTTAGATCGTGCCTGATAGCGAAGTTTTCTGGTTTGATGTCACACAGGTGAAGCCGGTGAGAGAAATCGTTATCAAAATGCTGCACCATGTCGAGAAAGCTGAGCGCAATGTCAGTGATGGCTCTCACCCTGCTTCTGTGGCCGGCAAGGGAGGGACCGACCACGTTTTCCAAGGGAAAAAGAGTTTTGTGCCAGGCATGTCCAGCTGTGAGATACTCCACAGCGTAGAAGTGTCCACAAGAGCCAATAATTCGTAGCACGTGTTTGCTGAAGTCCTGCAGCAAACTGAAGTAGATATATTCTTCCTGCTGGAGCAAGGACCACATGCTGGCCACCTGTGCTTTCCAACGTGGTCCCTTCTTCCTTGTCCACAGAGGCCCCATGGAATTGTTAGACAGCTCTAGCCCCAGGACATTTTTGACCTCCAAGGCCACCATCAGCAGAAGCTCTGTTTCAGGAATATCCTCCGTTTCCACCTCCTCTAGCATACTGAGGTGCTGGAAGCTGGAGAAGATTTCCTTTTTGGATTTCAGGATGATGGGCTGGCCTCTCCAGTCAGCCTGGATGACCTTCTTCCCTCTGTCATAGTAAAGGCAGTGTTTGTACACCAGCTTCTGTGCCACGCACAGGTCTTCGCAGAGGTCACCGGTCAGGGCTCCGCTGCTGTAGTCAAGACACTGGAGTGAAAGAGCAGAACAGTCATAGCCGGACCATACACCCGCGGACCACTTAGGAGAAAGGCAAAGAATCGGCGGCAGCAATCCTAAGCTCAAGGGTCTTGCAGCAGTCGTGGTACCGCAAGCACACACCTTCTACAACTGCTGGGTGGCTCAATGGTTTTTCAGAAGTCTCTAGAGACCTTTTGCTAGGGTGAATCTTGCTTCAAAACAGGGATTCTTGGGATGGTAAGGGACAGGCTTTTGGGGGGCAAGGAAATGGACCAGATGACCCGTTACTCTGAAGTTCTTGCCACATACGAATTCAGTGAGACAAGCTTTGAACGCAGTTGGCTGTGCTATGCGCGATTCTGGGCTGTAACACTTTAAGGCACAGGAGATAACTTCCAGTGCAAGTCAGGACTTCTCTGGAAGGTTCAGGGCAGCGTAACTTAGACATCCCCACTTAAACTACCATGGGTAGCTGGATTGCCGGGACCTTCCGCAGCCGTGCGTGTTTCAATCTTGCACTCAACAGGCCCTGAATGAAGCTGTACGAACCTCCTTCTGCACTACCTGGAAACACAGAGGTTGCGCTCAGTGCCTCTTAGATCAAGAACTTTTAGAATTTTTAAATACGGAAATGCTGTAGGGTAGAACTACTTTTCCAGTTTTTACAGGTACTTATCAGAAATGACATTCTAATACGAATGAAATACTATTTTTTTTTTAATTGGGAAAAAATCAGCCCACAGGAACACGGGAACTGCCGCTTGATAGTTAAGTGATCACTGCAAATTCGTACACGAACTGCAAGGACTCCCTCACCAGTCCTCCCTTCAACCCGTAATTGTTTCCATACTATCATTTCCAAAAGCGTAGGCAGTCGATATATTCCTGTGGGCATTCAGAAGTGCAGCTGCAGGGACTGCTTTGGGCGAATCAGTAGAGGGGATGACCAGAGGTCTCCGGTGAAAGAGGAATAGACTGTGGCGGTGTAGAAAGCCAAACATCTGGGAGGGGGCTTGGCAGTGTCAGCCGCCTCCATTGCTTTCGGGCATTTGAACCTTCATTTAAACAAGCTGGCAGCTCCCCCTGCGTGTGGAGTACTTGCAACGGCTGCCTGACCCCCACCTCATTTGTGACTTGTGGTTACATACGCAAGAAACATGATCGTAAAATTAAAGTGATGTATTTTCTTAGGACAGCCTCTGACGTGTGCACCAGAGGAATACGTTCTGATGCCAGGCAACATTCAGAGTCCAACCTTAAACCACGCACTGGGGAACGGGTGGAGGATTCAGTCCAAAACCCAGGAATGGTGATAAATTGACTGACACGGCTCACTGAGGGCAGTTCAGACAGGCGTAAAATTTATTTATACTCTGATGTTCTCACAGCCCAAATGAGCACATTCAATACCAGCAAGGACAGCCCGGTAGGCAAACCCCGGCACGAAAGTCCTGACTCTGAGTCCAGGGCGGTGCGCGTGTGTGGAACACGCACGTCTGCGTCCACATCCACGCCAGGATGGTCAAGCAGACTCAGCGGGCTGTCCACAGACTTCAGAGCACGCAGGTCAATGTTCTGGCTTTTGAAAATCTACTCCTGTGAATGTTAATACAAATTTATTTTCCCTTTTTAAGCAGGAAGTGTAATTTGCTCAACTGAAGTAGTTTAGCAGTTCTTACCATCCGGAACTCCACGCGATTTTAGAAAGAAGATTACAAACAGAAGGAATTTGGGGGGGGGGGGGTGTGATTCTTTGGAGCGTAAGTATAATCACATTTAAAATCATTGCTCTCCTATTGAGAAGACCACAGCCTAACACTTCTTCCACTGCAGTAAGAGAATATAGGACTTAGTCCTGTAATGGGGACCACACGGGGGAACACTTGCCCCTGTGGACAATTTTACTGGGGTCCATCAAGTTCATTCTTAGAGGGTCCGTATGCATGGACCTCGTTGCATCTAGAAGAACACACGCCCAGAAGACCTGCAGTCAAACGTGTGAACACGCAGCTTGTTTTCTTGTGTTGCCATCACGTCATTCTTAATGGCATTAATGAGAAAAAGTAGCGGTGGAAAAAATAGTCTCACTTACATTTCCCAGACACAGGAGATGAGTCACTTTTGAACCTGGCTGCTGTTTAGGACTTGTCCGCTGTTCCAGTTGAACCCATAAATCTTTGATTGTTAACCCAGTATCTGACAAACAGTCTCTGAACCCGATTCTTCTTACACTGAACTTGTGCGGTCTTTTGCAAACGAGGATCTGTGAAACAGGACTTGACCAAGGAGTTCCCGGTCTCACAGGGATGAAACACAGCTCAGCCCTCCAGAAGCAACATTCCCTGCTGGTCACCAATGCAAGCAAGAATTTCAAAAAGGCTTCCTCAAATAGGCAGTCAAGAAGTCTGGACAATTTTGAGGGCGTCTCTCTCTCTGCTCACAGAATGTAGTGAGCTGTGAGTCACTCAACGGCTTTAAAAATCTCCTCGGTTTCCTGTTCATTATGACCTAGGTGGTCAGCAAAGACTGACTGCACCTTCACATCCTCACTCCCCGCCCCACCCCCGTTATTCCAACTTTTAGTGTTTGATGTTTGCCATAAGCGTAGCACACTAAGTAACCTTAGCTCCCCAGCCCTCCCTCTACAATCCTGATTTTTTTCAGCCCCCAGATGATTTATGTGTTCTTGTTCCCTCCCTGTGTCTTCTTTCCGTTTTCCCCTCCACCAGCCTTAGAAGGACAGACATCAGAACCGAACGCTGTCGTCCAGTGCCGCAACGACAGCCAACAGCCCTTCCCTATTTGCTTTTTTGGAGACATTCAGAGATTGTATCAGCCTTTTAGGCACAGTCTGCACTGGTAGTTCCTGTTGAAGCAATTATTTGACCCCTACGTCCTTTCCAAACTCATACAGTTTTACAAGACAACCTTCCATCCTGTTGGCATAGCTTGTACTCTTGTGTACACCCCAGCGTACTATCTTGCATTTTACTGTATTAGAACACATTTTGGTGGACTGAAAACATATAACCAGGCGATTCAGATCACCGTGCCACGAAAAGCTGGCCTATTTATTATTTACCAACCCAGGAACCTTTGCACTAACTGCAAACTTCACCGTACAAGATTTTATGTCACCACGACGACTGCCGATAAAAAGAAGAATCAATTCCCCAGAGAAATCTTCCAGAAATGGTCCTCCACACTGCCACCCCCCTCTTAATGACTGCATTTTGAGATCTGACGATGAGACAGTTTTAAATCTACCTAATGAGTGCCCTTTGAATGCCACCAAGTGCCAGATTTTTTAAATTAAAACACGAAGGTGATACTAAGCCAAAAGCCTTACAGAAAAGCAGCCGTACTACACAAAAATGGAAACACAAGCATGGTCTGGACTCGCTCATCTGTTTCTGTTTAAAATTGGCTACGTAATTTTTAATATCCTTAGTACGCTCATCAAGACATGTTAAAAAAGCTGGGGTTAGATTCGTGTAAAAGTTTAAATTAATGTAAACCCCACTAAGGATTTATATAAATTTGAACAACTTGCTGTACCACCCTCACTTTTGTGTAGATCAGGCCTGAGACTGAGTCCCGCCGTGTTACCAAGTACTCCTCCTATGCAAATGCAATACCCAGCAAGGTTTTTTTGGAAGGCATCAAAACTAGTTGATTTCTCCAGAGAAAACAGAATTTGATTGCTACGATTTAGTGTGTTCAGCGTAGATGAAGACGAGACCGGTGTTAGGAAAGAGTAAGTGTTTTTTTGGGGAGTGAAAGTTGGTCTCTGCAACACGTCCAGTGCTACTGCAGCCTTCCCAGTGCAGTACGCATCTGCACAGACGTACGTTTTGCTCAGAAGAAGGAAATAAACCTTCAGAAACACCACTTGCGAGGGTATACAACCACGCAGTTTCCACCCACTTGCTTAAAATAGCTCATCTTATCTCCTACTGAAAATATGACAAAAATATTTTAAAATACAGTGAAATACAGTAAAATAGAGTAAAATAGTTTCTCTTGGAAGTGAAATTTTGCTCAATAAAAGCCGTGAGACTCAAGCTATCAGATTATTTGATTCGTAGATCAATTGCGCTTTCTATAACTGCGAAACTCATGCTGTGCTCCGAAGATGTATAAAGGCTTATGTCGGGGCTGATGAAGATGAGCTCATTTTCTAATCGTTCCACTAGAAGGACGATCCCTTTCTAACGTCATCTGGCACAACGGTCGCTTACGAGCCTTGACGATACTACTGAAGACTCACCTACGGACGAGCACAGCTAGTCGCAGCTACTCTTCCTCTGGAAGGAGGGTCTGGAACCGAGGTACCGCAGAGTGAGAGGGACAACTTCCCAAGCCTGCGCCTGAAACCGGATCCCTGCCTGGGCTTTTGAAGTCACGCCTAACGCTCTCCAGGCTGAAGAACAGCAACAAGTCTCCGTCCATCTGTTGACTGGCGAGGGTGATGGCAAGGGCCTGGACCTCCCCGAGCTTGGCGGCTCCGTGCACCTCCCTACCTCCGTGCTCTTCCCAGCCACGTAAGGAGCGGGCAGGATTCATTCCTTCAGCTGCAATCCCGAGCTCAGCTCTACTTCAAGCTGGCTGCTGGGGTGAAGAAACTGGATCTCACTGCCATTAAAACCGCGGCTGTCAGCACCGCTGCCTACCGTTTCTCTTCCTTTATTGCACAGAATTTAGGGAAAATCTATCATCAGTTTTTGCTTGCTGCAGTAAGAGGTTATTTATTTTCCAGTAGGATTCCTCCCTTCCCAGCTGACCACTGGCACTACAAACACCTTGATTAAGAAACAGAATTCAACGCAAAGCATTAACCCACGCTGCGCTTCTTCTCAAAGTGTTTCCTACACAACTCTCTTTCTTTTTCTTTTCTTTTCTTTTTTTTTTTTTTTTAATTAAGGGAGATTTTAATGACTATTTGCAAGTCCTGGCCGGAACTTTGAATAACTACATCTTAAATGCCAGCCCCCACCAGACGTAAAGGAGGCGTTACAAGCTGTGAAAGACGACTTTTGTACAAACACCTTTTCGCCTAAATAATTAAAAAAAAACCCTAAAAAACAAACCCAACAACACCCAAACAAACCCACAAAACCAAAACCAAAAGCCCGGAGGAAGGTGTCTACGCGCCCCCCGTCCCC
>JAVKLA010000047.1:8969970-9040230 GCA_034782735.1 Sagittarius serpentarius
TGTGGGGTGTGTGTGTGTGTGTGCGTGTGTGTGTGTGTAAATGGTCTCCCTGCCCTCTGGCAGAGCGAGTACCTGTGGCTACGTCCCGCCCTGAGGAGGGGGGTCAGCCCCATGCGGCGGTCTCTAAGGGATTTGACTTTGTTCACCTTTCTGAGGGGTCAAAGACCCGAAGGTTTGTTCCCGTGCAGCAAGCAAGATCCCGGCACCCTTTCCTCAGTCCAGGTGCAGACGCTCACTGTCTCTCTTTAGACCACGGCACCCACGTTTTTCTCCCTTGACTCCCACTATACTTGATAGCATCTCGCCATCACCGTTTTCAGTGGGAAAATTCATGTTTTAAAGTACAGCCCAATGTAACGGCGGTCGGTCTCCGATTCAGGTTTACTGTCAGATATGATGAACAAGGACCAGATTCATTTTCTTTCCCTTGTATGGATGGTTACTTCAGGCTACTTGATATCCCATAGCAGGAAGATGAATTGCAGTTAACGAAACCACCCGGAGGGTAAATGATTTACCCAAACGAGTGAGAATAGCAGAATCTGGCCCACGGATGGAGGGCTGCAGAATAATTCAACAGACTTATTTTAACGCACATCTTGCAGAAGTTGCTCTGGTGCACGTTTTGTTACCGAATGCATTTAATCTTAAGAAGGGAAAGTTCACTGTTGGAGAGCTGGGTTCAGGGATGTATGTCCAACTTAACGAAAAATATTTCCCTGTACAAGTCATTAAAGAGAAAGATGTGCCTCTTGACACGATCGAATTTTACCTCTCAGAACAGCGAGGGGAAGAGCACAGGTGCAGCAAGCTTGCTGCTACCCACACCTTTTGCATGGTCAGCACAGTTCTCCCCTACATGGCAGAGCAGGGCTTGACATCCAGCTTCTAAGTAGACGGCAGACTATGGCAGGAAAGAAAATGGAAAGATAAAAATATTGCCGAAAATACTACAGCTTTCTAGAGGCTGGCGGTGGGGAGGGGCATGCAAGGGGCATGGCAAAACCACTTTCATCTCCAAAGAGTCTCAGAAGCAGAATCATTATCGCTAGCCACATCTTCTGTCGTTAGCATGTTTTGCTCTCCCTCTCCGCCATCTCATTGCTTCACCTGCAGAGGCTGTCTTTGGCCACCCTTTTTACATTTGCTTTTTCCCCCGCCCGATCCTTTCACGGAGAGGAATCTTCCTTTTGAGGCACTGGCGGTACGGTCTGTTTCTTGGGAACGTAGCAAGCAGGAAAGACCGACAGGGCGACTAGGAACTGAAAACTTTTAACCCTGTTCCTCAGTCTGATACGAAATACTTTCAGAAGATGTCTTTGACCAGTTTTGGGTGTTCATTTGGAAATTCCTTGGACAATGAGTGAGGAAGGGGAAGAGGGAGAGTTGCTTAGCCATTCCTCTGTAGGGAGTACCGGCTAGGCTTGAACACAGCCAACCATCACCAGCTGCCGCCGCCGCCGCCGCCTCGGAGGAAAAACTGCAGATCTGCCATACTGACGTCTGGAACGATCCCGAGATGGAGGGAGATGTGTCCCACATGGAAGAGGGATGCAGAAGGTGGGGGAAACTCAAGCATCAGAATATCTCCCTACCGCTTGGTCCTAAGCTGTCTGGGTAATGCTTTAGGCATTGCCAAAAGTATATATATTACACACGTAATTTTTTTCAAGTGTGGATCATGACTTGCCTGTGCATCAGCATTCTCCAAAGGACATTATGTACTATTATTCTATGTCCGTGAAATTCTGTATATGTATCATTTGTGTTTTAATGATAGTTCTGAAAACAAATCGTAATTACTCCTGACTTTGAGCTGGGAACAAAGCGTGGAGACTTCAGATCTGCTCAGGTGTCATGGCTGAGCGGCTCTAATTGCTACTGAAAGAAACAAGCTATTCCCTCCTCCTCCTCCTCCTCCTCCGCCTCCACCATCACCTCCCCGTTTTCCTCTTGGTCTTGCCTGCCTAGTCCAGTCCCTTTCCCCCAGTAAAAGACGCGTCTCGCTGCCCAGTGAGTTTACTCCGCTCGCTAACAGGGCAGATAACTGTAAAGCGGTTCTTTGCTGAGATTATTTCCAGAGAGGTGAGGGGGTCCTGAGGATGCCGCCAGGCACGCCGGTAGAGCTGCCGCAGGGAAGCGCCTTGCAGGGCCAGGCGCTCCGGGATGCTGGAGGCAGAACTGTCCCGCTGGCTCAGCTCCGTCACGTTACCTGCACCTTAAGGATGCAATGCGGTCTTACACAGAAGGTGATCTAAATGGAAACGGTTGCTGAAAGGAACAGTCCTGTCGCCGTTTTCAACCCGGCCGAATGCTTCCACTGCTTCCTTGGCAGCTGGGTGAGGGTGGTTAGCCCAGCAGGCAGCACCGGTAGGTTCCTGAGCGCGCTTTTCGTTTCCTCCCAAGGTACCGGCTAAAATTCACAGGGTTCGGGGGGGGGGTGGTGTAAGGAGCCCGCGTGCTTCTCTTTGGTTTGGGAACAGCTGCTGCACATAGCAAGTGCAATTCTACCTGTAACGTGCAGGTGTCTGCTGCTTTGAAATTATGGGATAAGAAGAAATAGGCTAAGAAAATAATAATAGTTTTTAATACAGTTTTACTAAAGTTTGTAATAGTTTTAATAAAAAATAAAAGTACAAGATGAAAGGAACCTAATGAAGCAAATGCAAGTCGCATGACGCTCACACTAGACTGTTTACCAGTTTCACTTCATGGTAAAGCCCACTGGAGGCGTTTGCAAGGAACAGAGCCCTGTCTTCCCAAAAGATTTTGATATAGCATTCAGACAGGGGAAAGGGTTTGTACTGAGCTGTTCAGTCTCTGCACTTTCAAATATCCCACTGACTTTAGTGGGAGTGAAATGCTGGACAAGTCTGATAAATATACGTGTGTGTGCGCACATACCTTCATGTATGTACCTGTATACGTATGCGCACCTGCACAGACATCTTCAGAACAGGTCAGGAATTGACTCAGAAAGCCCGGATTCCGTAAAAGATGAAAGCCTGGGTGCTTTAGGATCAGGGGGTTTAGCCTTTAATAACAATCCGTTGCTAGCTGCAAAATCCAAAGCTAGTTTTAGATTTCCCTAAACTTCAAGGTTCTTCAGACTAACAGAGTTAATTCTAGTCCATCCTCTGTAAAATATGTATCTAAGTGTGTCTCTCTGTCCCATAGCAATTTTCCCTTGAAAACCCCCCTCTGCATCAGAGAAACTTTGCTTCCTGTGACTATTTCACATTGCATTCCTGTATTCCTAAAGGAAGTTATATTCCTATTCTCATTTTAACTGAGAATTAAGCTTGATGGAAATTAATTAATAGAAGTTGAATTAAAGCAAGTGACATCAAGGGCAGTAAAACCAATCCTGGACTAACTGTATTAGTTCCTACCCAATTAAATTGCCGCTACATTTGAATTCCTGTTTGGAGCACGGTGACGACATCAAGTTGGTCTCCTCTTCATCGCTGCGTTGGGCGGGTCACAAAATGGCGCACCGCTGGCGACAGTTCAGGGCTGGAATAACCACAGGCTTCGGCGGCCGGGAGCGAGACGCCTTGGCACAGCCAGGTAGAGGAGCCTGGCGTGGTGCCTACCTGTGCCGTCGACCTACCTGTGGAGCTCAGCAGCTCCTCAAGCCAGGAGCGTGAGGAGCCCTCAGCCTGAGGAGCCGCTGAGCCCACGCGTGTCTCCTTGCCTTCGGACACGCACTGCGTTGCGCAGGCTCGAGCCCTGTTAGGCTGTTAGTCCTTATTTTCCTAATTACTTAATTCTCTGTGAGAGTTTAAAAGGAAAAAAAAAATATAAATTAGTCATTAAGAACTGCCTTGGCACTCAGGTTAATGAAATGTAAAACTGGTTCATTAGGAATTATTGTTGTGTTTGATTGATTTCGTCACCTGTCGTTAGCACTCGGTTGTCCGTGGAAATAGGGTACGTTTCTGCTAATCTTTCACAGGGCATACATGAATCTCCTATTTTCCTGCTAGAAGCTCGGGAAACTTTCAAGTGCTGTTCAAATCCGCTTTGAAAATGTATTTTAACACATAAATATTTCTTTCTGATTTCCTGTGCCAAAGCTGAGTTACTGAAAAACATCACAAGGTTTGACATAGGTTTGAACACGTCCTTCAGGCAGTGAAATTCCCCTGCAGAGTACTGAGTCTACCAAAGGAATCCAAATGCATTTTCTCATTTATGCCATTAATCAAAAAGAATATGTTGCAAACTACTCACAGAAGTTATACTGCGTCAGCGTGCGGCGAGTTTATTGGGTCCCATTGCAAACCAGAAGCAGAAAAATGGCACAATATAAAATACAGAGTGTAGCTTTGCGGACAAGGGAAAAGCCTAGAGTAATTCACTGATTTAAACAAGGGAAAGTGTTTAGACTGAAAAAGCTTTCCCGTGTATATATAGAATAAAAAATTTGTAATATATTTTGCCCTGTTTGCTTTTTACTTGCAGCAGATATTTCTTAGGCATATTTGCTCGTGAAAGCCAAAGATATTTATTTTCTTCTTCCCTTTTACCACTTTCTAGATTCCACACTGAAAAATTTAATTGTCCTGCTCTTCTCATATATCCCCTTCCAAATAATCTCTTTATTAACCTCATGCCATCTTTTCCCTCTCATCTGGAAACAGTATCATCTGGAGGAGCCAGTGAGATACCTTGGCAATGACTGTGGCAGATTGCGGTTTACTTGTAATTCTTAGGATTAGATAGAACAATCAAGATGTAAAAATGTTTTGGGATTTTTGTCCACGTATCAGGAGTGATGCCCGACACAGCATCGCCCGTTCCTTCTCTGCTACATTCTTTGCCTATTCATGCTACCAGTCACCAACAGGAAAAACCAGCTTAATTAGCTGCAAGATGAAGCTTAATCAGTTTATAAGTGTAATTCTCTTTGCTTGGGATTGGAGTCAGTGACTTGAGAACAATTCTTCTAGCCTGAGAGGATGCTCTCCAATGGAATCTGCCGCTGCGTGGCACGTTGTATGTCTGTCCACAGCGTGTGAAAGGGGGAACAAAGAAGGGAAAACGCTGCGATTCTTTTCCAGTCTTTCTATGTGCGGTTTCTATTCTTTGCACCAAGTTCAGGCCAAGTGATCTCATTATGCCAATACTGGATCTGGCTCTTTGCAGCCTCCCTTTATGAGTGTCTGAAGCGATTCCAGAAATACTTTGAAGTTGTGCTAAGGTTATGTGGAAAGAAAAAAAACCACACCATCTAATAAGCTAATTCCCTGTGGCCTCCTGCATTGTGCTGTTATTTACATGAGTGATCTAAAGCCATTTAAACTGGCAGATTATTTTACACAATATACATACGGCATTCACAGGGCTGTGATCATATAGCTGTGTGGTAGCTCAAAAGATGAAGAGAGTTAAGTGTCATCTTTTCTAGTCCAATGACTAGATTATACATTCCACTGTATGAAGAAGACGTTTCTACGGCTGATACGGTCAGAAAAGTTACCACGTTGTCATACAGATTAAAATCAGGCCAGACCTATGGCTGCAGACTCTCTGAAATGAGTCTGTGTTAGGAATTTGCACCAGGCTGATTTTAAGTTTCTTTCACTGGCAAGAGTGGACGAGGATAGCCAAGGCCCACCCACTTGCATCTTGTCTTACCGTAGATTTTAAACTGCAGCCCAGCTGTTTCCAGAGGTCTGCAGGCTCTCTGTTACTGGACGAGAAAAGGAAAGCGAGTAACTGATCTCTTGGAGGTGGGAAAGGGCATCTCCATTGTAGGCACAAGTGACCACCAAGTGGATACTTTGGATATTGCACATGAAAGGTTTTGCAAACTGCAAATAGACCTTCCAGAGAGAATCTGCGCTGCTCTTCTCCAGTCACATAAGCAAATCTGAATTTATAGCGTTTTTCTGGTTGTTTTGCTTTGTTCTTTTGGCTCAAGGGCTGTGTACTGTAGCACTCGATGTTTAAAAATCAGATTAAACGTAGCCATCACATATGATAAATCCTAGCTCCTTTACAAGTGGGTACGTCCATTTCTTGATTTCTCTTCTAAAATCCAAATCTGAAAAAAAATAAATAAATTAGGAGTTAGCAGGATCGTGGATGACTTTCACTACCGGTTCTGTACAACTTAATGACTTTCAGTTATTTCCTTGAAGCTGTTCTTTGCAGTTTCTTTGTGAACGACGAATGACTGGGCATGGAGCAAACTGCAAAACGATCCACTAGTGAAATTCAATTTTCTATCGCTCTTTGCAGGTAATTAGCTTTTCTTTAGGTAATGTTAGTTTGCACGCATCCGATGTTGTATGGCATTTGTTTAGGCAAGAGTAGACAATTTAGTTGCTGTACTGCTTACAACAAATCGCTCGTAATTGTACCAAGGCTAAACATCCATTGGTGTGAGTGACCCTCCTGTGGGACTCCTGAGCAAGAAATCTGCGTGCGGGATCCTGTCCAGCTGCTGTACAGTGTTCCTCCCGTCACACAGAAGCCTTCTCCAGGAACCTGAGGGGTTCTGCTGGCCAGGCCTATTTCTGAGGAGGTCATTGCTACAAAGGCATCAATAGCCAACATACCAAACCAGGAGCATCACGGCGCTGCCTCCTGCTTCGAGCAGAGCTGTCTGCGGCTGAGAAGCCTCAGAAGCGGATTTCCATAGCTTCTCCCGCAGGCCCAGTCTTTGTACCCTTCTTGCCATGCACTTCCTCACACAAAAAGAAGAGACAGAGAGGAGGATTTGCTTCTCATCAAAGCCAAGCTGGTGTGTATGACTTACTCGGTAGATGGGTCTTTCAGGAGATGCAACATTCCTCTCCGTCTCTTCCTATGCTATTTTTAAAATCTGGCCTTGAGTCAGCTCTTCCTGCTAGGCCACATTGGTTTTTGTGAGCTGTCTTTTGATGAGAAACTAAACTGACTGAGAAATAGTTTATAAGGCAATAACGTATCTTTTGAACAAACTTAATTTGTTACGGGCTGGAGCCAACGGCCACCGCAGTTAGCGGGAGTCATCCCATGGTTTTCAGTTGGCTTCGGCAGCATCAGTATCTTTCGGCTTTAAGGATGTGTGATAACAAAAATCCCCACTTAAGCTAGCTACCCGGTTGTCCCTACCTACACTTGTGCAACGGACAATAAAAATTTTGTCCTTTTTCTTAAAAGCAGAATTTCAAAAAAGCTTGAAAAATGCCTTTGTGTAATGAAGCTTTTCCTCCAGAACTTTCTATAATTAAGTTGGCATTACTTTCCTTACTTTTTTTCTGAAGTGAGGTGTTGTCATCCTTTTCCTGTCTTTTGTTTTCTGTTGTTTTTCTTTGGTTCAATCCCATTTTCTTCCCTACTTACATTTTTTTCAGTTCTCCTTATTCTTCCATGCTTTGCCCTTTCTATCCTTCTTAGCCCTTCGTTATCTACCACCAACAGCATCTGTCAGTAGTCCCCTCTCTCTGCAGAAGACTGTTGTGTGTTGTAGAAGGTGTCCCTCTTCCACATCCTTAGCAAGAGTCTGCTTCTGAAAAAGAAGAGGCCTTAATTCTGACCCAGTATCAGTGGATTTACTTTTGATTGACACTAAGGTACGTAAAAGAAGGAATACACAGAGATGCCACTATTAGACAATCTTTAATATTCCTTGGGTTTGTGATTCCCTGTTTCCTGCATATAACTAAACTGTGCTTGCCGCCCGTGCTGTACAGATGCACACACGTATGTTCGTACCAAAAGAACTCATAGCAAGTCTCCCAAAATGAAAAAAAGGGATTGCATTATTCTGGATGCGATCCTCAGTCTGGGAAGAGGGGAGATCCACCAAAGGATGGGGTGCGGGGAACCACGGTGAAACCACAACAGACACTGAAGAGCAGTCCTGCAGAGCTGCAACCCTGGAGGAAAATTCCAGCTGGGGAAGCACTTAAGCTGCATTTCACTGAGGAGAGCGTGCAGCGCTGGCCAAGTCTCTTTAACATTTCTCTTTCACTTTGGCAAATCAACAACTTATAAAAGACCGAAATAAAGTCTCCCAACACTCCAAAATATACTCAAGGAGAAACTGCAAATGACATCTACTCACGCACACGGCATGTTCCATGTGCTTTCAGCGTGGATAAACTGAGCACGGCGTTGGGATGAAACGCCAGGATGAAATACAGGGTAGTTGAGATTAAGTTGCAAAAGGGTAAAGGTTTTGGCATTTGGGCTCTGTGGTCATTCCAAAGAAAAGTGCTGGACTGAAGCAGCCTCCAAGGGCTGTGGTTCTCATTTGCAGTCAGACCGCATCTAGCCAGGCTATTGACCCTTTGCTTGCCTGTCTGTCACGCTTGCTTGTTACATGACACACATCCCCACCGTTCCCACTTGAACCATTGCCTTGTTTTATTAATGCAGGGTATCACGACAAGCTTTTCTTTTTTTTCTTCTTTTTTTCTTTTTCTTTTTCCACCGTTCTTTCATCTGTGCCCCAAAATCAGAAGAGGGAACTGTACCTGCCCCCTCTGAGCCCAGGATCCCCAAAACAGAAAGACTGCCTGTTCCCGGGTGACGTTAGGGCAGTGCAGTGGGGACCGTGCTGCCAAAAGCTCATTGGTATTTGGAAAATCTGCATGGTAAATGTAGAAGAGTTTCTTTTTGTCTGGCTCTCTGCCACTCTCTCTAATTAGAGACAGCCTCTCCAGCCCTCTAGACAGGTTAGCCAGTCTTCAGGTTTATTTTGGGTTCCTAACAGCAGCATTTCCAACATGTCACTGCTTCATCCTGACAAGAGGACACGGAAAACACGGATTGCAGTATAGTGTAGAGACTCAGCAGAACAGCACTCACAGGGAGGGGCAAAGCCACCTTGTACAAGGCCAAGAAAAAAGGAGTGAAGAGTTAGCCAGCAGTGCACAGCAAGACCCTTGTATTCTACTTTATGCTCTGAGAGTTTGCAGATAAATCTAGTACCTAAGGTGAGAGTCTTCAAGATTTATGGTGTCCTGAATTGTCTTAGTTAAGCAACTAGTGACTACTGAAGGCTTAGAGTAATCAAGTTTTGGTACTTTGTGAGGACACTGGAGGATCTGAAGTTGCAACAAGCTTTTGAGCGTGTTTTCTAACGGGCAAGTTGCAACCTTATTGATATAGGAGCTACCAGAGTTGCAGAAAGGTTTGGTGCATCAACCGTTGAGCCAGGAGGCTGGGGACAGGAAGAGGTTTGTAGGAATCAGTGAGGAAGGAGAAGACCCCTGAGCATCCTGGGCACCCTGAGCCTCCAACGCACCATTGCAGGGCACAGAGCAGAGCTCCTCAGGCTTGTGCCGACCAAGCCAGAAAGTCAACAGCAGCACGGAGCCACCCTGCTGTAGCGCTGTGCTCAGGCAGGCTCGTCTGGCTTCTGCACAGCAGCCCGGCCCCGCGGGGTCTCGTGGGGGACCAATGCAGATGTCTCTGTTCGGAGTTGGATTGGATGGAGCCACGGGGTGAGACGTGCCCTGGGAATAGAAATCCTCCACTTGCCAGGCTCAGGACAGTGAGAGGACGCTGGAGATGACAAAAGGAGCAGCCAATAAATGGTGGGGCAGAGGAAGGGAAAGAGCAGAGAGAGGGAGAAGGGTCTTTTAGTGTTTATTATTACTTGGGCTGCCGAGCCACGCAGGCCCCATTTCGTACTGCTGCCCCATTACGGAAGGATGGGAAGAAGGATCACAGGACCACAACTCTAGAGTTAGATTCAGTTCTTGTCTCAATTGCAGCATTCCCCTGGGTCCGCACCTTTGTCCACAACAGCAAAAGCTGGGTGCAGAGTCCAATGCAGGGGCATGGGGCACTCCAGCAGGATTCTGACCAGGGACTCGGGCATGCAGGCACCCCACACTGTGCTCTCTCATGTAAACCTCAACTTTTTCTACATAAGTTAAGTGTAATCTGCCCTGTGCTTTGATTAATTACCTATTAAAAAAGAAAACAGTATTTCTTCTGTTGGAGGAGGCTTGTGAGGATCAGACTCCTTAATTACTATGTGGCACACATGCATATATAGATTAGGAAGGCCATGAACACACCTAAATATTCAGCACTCTACAATTACGTATGTCACATAAGCAGCCCTGCTTTTTTGGAGGCCAGAGAAAGGTTAGTTCTGGAGCCATAGTACTGAGTGGAAAAGAGCGACAGTAAATGATACTTCGAATTGGTTTAGTTTAGTGCTATTCCTCTAAATGAGTTTGGGCTCTGAGGCCACATTCTTCCTACCACTTGGCTTCGAAAACCCAGCAGATTCAATAGGTGAGGCTTACTGTGCTGGAATATCAACGGCAGGGCAATTTCCAGGTATAAGCAGCTCCGTTCACCTTTAGTCAACAAAGTAAAACCCAGCAGAAGTGGGTGTAATTCTATCACTGGATTTGGCCCATAAACTTTATCTCCTTCTGCTGGGTCCAACACAAATAGTAGCCTGCTCTGTTCCCAGGGAAGATTTCGTACTTGGCCAAAAACAGATGTTGTGATCCGAAGGCAGAGAGAGAAGTAAAGTCACCCAGAAAGCATAGTCATCTTTTCACTGACAAACAGCTAGCAGAGCAAGAGCCAAGCTTGGTTATATAGGCCTTGATCCCACAACAAGGTTCTGCATGGAAAAGTAAACTGCTTCTACATGCTTTATTTCAGACCTGTGGCCATCATGAGTGGAGCATGTGTCTAAAATGGGAAGAAAAGCAAAGCCTTAATGCAAAGAATGATGTTCTCAAACAAACCCATAATTAAAATTGAGAGAGGAAAAATCTCACAAAGCAACACTACCATCTTGTAAACTCCTCGGAAGAGTTTTGTCCAAAGCCTGGTAACATGGGGAGTTTTTCTTGAAGCTCCTAAATGCCAGAACTGTGTTTCACATCTCCTTCTTGCCTCAGACAGCTTCTAGTGCTAATGGCTGCAAAACGGTTAGAAAAGGTGAACTGATCCACTGCCACTGATCTCAGAAGACATCTAGACAGAGACGGAAATATAGAAAAATATGACCCAGAGGGACCTCAAGAGCTCATTTAATGCACCCCCACACCCAAGACAGGCTCAATTAAATCTCTTATGCTGATAGGTTCTTGTCTAATTCTGTGCTAAAGACTTTTACGATACTTGGCAACACTGGAAAGTCCACAATTTCCCCAGGCAATCTGTTTCAATGTGTGGTGGGTGGACCCCAGCTAGCCCCTAAGCCTCCACCCAGTCGCTCGAACCCTCCACTCCAGCAGGATGGGGGAGAGAACTGGAAGTGTAAAAGTGAGAAAAATACCTCGTGGGTCAAGATAAAGACAGTAAGTAAGTGAAGGGAAAAAAACCACAACCCCAAACAAGTGGTGCAAAGGCAAACACTCACTACCTCCCACCAGCAGACTGATGTCCAGCCAGTCTCGGAGCAACAGCTACTTTGGAGGAACTCCCCCCCCAGTTCTATTGCTGAGCATGACGTTCTGTGGTCTGGGGTGTCCCTTTGGTCCGCTGGCGTCAGCTGTCTGGGCTGTGTCCCCTCCCAGCCTCTTGCCCACCCCCAGCCTACTGGGGGTGGCAGAGTAAGAAACAGAGGAAGCCTTGACACTGTGCGAGCGCTGGCCAGCAACAGCTAAATCACGGGTGCGTTATCAACACTGTTTTGGTCACCAGTCTAAAACACAGCACTGTACGGACTGCTGTGAAGGGGACTAACTCCATCCCAGCCAGACCCAGTACACAATGCTTTGTAATCCTTCCCGTTAGAAAAATGTTTCCGGGTTCCCGGTTTCAACTTTTTTTGGTGTGGTGTAAACCTGTTCTTGTTCTGTTCGCTTTGGAGAAACGATCCCTTTTGCTTGCTGCAACAGCTCTTTAAACATTTCAACTGAATTACCTTTAAATTTCAAAACATTTAATTTAGTCTTATGCTTTCGCTTGAGATTCTCCCTTTACCCCAAGTTTTCCTTCAAGTATCAGTGCAAACAAGCCGGAAAATAACCAAAATAAATTTTGACTGATATCTCTTCCATCTAAGACGCTTTGTTCAAGCCTGGTCGGACTGTAGAACCTTGCAATAACAGATAAGTTTTGTCTGGAAGGGGTTTTTTGAGATCACCCTGCCGAAAGCTCCGGCCCTGCCTCCTGGATGGACCTCAGAGCTATGTTTGTAGATAGGTTGTCTCTGGGTGACCCCGCTGTCAGGGCACTGGGTGGGCCAGGGGCTCCCTGTGGGCCCGGGGCCAGGAGCAGTGGGGACTCCCCAGGTGGTTCGGCATGTCCTCCCCAGCCAGGGCCCGTCCCACCACCCCTCTGGACGGGCTGAGGCCGGGCCAGGACATGGGCCCAGGCGTGGGTTGGGCTTGTGGGGGACCCATGGCTGGGCAGAGCAGGGCCGTGAGGAGCTGGAGAGCAGCCCTGCTGGGGCAGGGGCTGCCGGCTCTGGGGGTCTGAGATGGGGTCCCGGCCATGGGTGGGGGGAGCCGTGGGGGTGGGCAGGGATGGGGAGGGCTGGCAGTGCTTCAGGGCACTGCTCTTTGTTTCCAGTCTTGTCCCTGTCCCTGTCCCCTCCTTGGGCTTTCGACCCGTCTTGCTTCCAGCCCAGTCTTTGGCTCCATCTCCCTTTTGCTCCTGACAGGACTCTGGCTGGACCCTGGACCTGGCTCATCGCTTGCCACGTCTAGGGCTGTCGACGGACCCTGTCATCGCACCCATCTCTGCCTGCCACATTCAGATGCTGTGGGACTGCACCCCTGTGCCGGGTCACCCTCGCTGGGTCGCCTCAGCCAGGACCCGCTGCTCCCTGGCAAGTATCTCCATGGGTGGAAACTCCGCAGCCTCTTGGGCAACTTGTTCCAGCGCTCAGCCACTTCCACCCCAACATTTTTTTTTTCCTTGTATCTACTCAGTATTTCTCTTGCTGCAACTATGTGACCGTTTGCCTCTTGTCATTTTGCTGTGTGCCTCTGAGGGTGATCTGCCTCCTTCCCTGTACTCTTCCCTCAGTTAATAGTACACAGCCCGTTGATACCACTTGGCCTCCCTCTCTTCAGGCTGAACAAACGCATCTCTCTCAGCCATTTCTATATATCACGTTCTCCAGCCCACCTAACCGCCTTGGTGGCCTGCTGCCACCAGACAATCCAGTTTGTCCATATCTAATTTGTTCTGCCCTTCGCCTTCCTGTGCATTTGCAAGTATGAAAGGAAGGAAGACCTTGCAAAAAATGTTGTCTTGAAGCTTTCAAGTCATTACCCAGACTAGTGTATTTCAGGTAAGCAATGTTAGCGGAGTCAAAATGTCCATATAGGTGCGTGTACACGAGTGTGATGTAAGTAGGACACGCAAGTTTAGAAGGGATTAAAGCAAGTGGTGAGGAATTCCTTAAACATCAGTTGCAACCTGCCTATGCTAGTGCTTTAAATTTACTGGCACCAGTCCAAAAACTATTGTGTGCAGGAAAGCAACTAAACCCAACAAAGCTGCATTGTTCTGCAAACCTGTATACATAATATTTCCTTTCAGTCTAGCAGTTCACCTAATGCAGCGTGAGCACCTGAGGTTTAGAAAGTTGGGCTTGTGACCCACCTAAGCAGAACCATGCAAAATAAAGAGCAAAAGGAGAAGACAGAGCAGGAAACAGCAAGATAAAATAAAGAGGCTGAAGATAACTAATTTTCAGCTTTTTGTGTTTTTTCATTTTTTCCCCTCAGGAGTGCAGTAAAGGAACTGTTGCGTATTTATCTCGCTCAGGAGAAAAGACAAAGAAATTGAGCGATGTGAGATTTTTAGATGCCATACACCTGCATATAGGGACACGACGGCCACTTGAAATTAATTTCAAAAGAAATGAGACTGAGATTTTGTACGTTTACTGTAGCATCCGTAGAAGCTTTCTGTCCCATTTCATGGTTTTGCACGGAATTTTTCAGCGAGGATGGCCACAGCTATTAAGGCAATGGTATCTCTGTTGGCGTCCCACAGCCCATGGCTCTCAGTCCGCAGCCGTCCCGCGAAGCTGATTGACACAGTTGTCTTCTCCTCAGAGCAGTGCTTAGGTTTCAGGTCCCTCACCTACTCAGCTGCTATTGCTTCAGCCGCCTCTTACACTCTAGACCCCCGTGATTCAAAAGCAATGGCACAAGAATCTGCAAAAGATTTCTTTAGAACAAAAGAGAACATATTAAAAAAAGAAATGAGCAGCTTAGATGTTTGAATAGCCTCACCTGGACCAGAGAAGGCTGAGCATCCTTACGTTTTCTTTATAAAGTACCTTGCTCTGTCACCCTTTGTCCCTAAACTATTTATGATAAATCTGTCTTTTCCTACCCTTCCTTTCTCCACTGTTGCCAAAAGATTTTTATGCATGCAGATATTCTTTTCACCTCCAAATTACCAGCCCTGTAAAACAAAACTGCATTTCCTTAAAGACAATTTACAAGGCCCTCAAAGCTGATAATCGGGCCTGTTATCTTTCAAAAAAGTTGTTGTTGTTTTCACTTGGGCAAGATACTGTGTGGTTTCCACGGTTGCTCCTCACATAATCCTTTGTGGATTTTAGATCGATACGGGCTTGCAGAAAACTCTGATAATGCAATACACAATAGTTTCACTCTGTGCTTCCCTAATGCTTTTTTTTTTTTTTTCCCCAGCTTGTGTCCTTGATTCGTATTTTTGCTTTGTGGGGTTTGGTTTGGATGTGGGAAAAAGGTACCAAGAATTGCATAAAACTGTACTAGTTACCAAACTATTATATCCATACATGGTTAACAGCGATTCCTATCAGAGCTATTCGATCGCTCATGAACAGAAGCAGCTTTAGCTGTTCCCACCTTTTAAGGCCTTGCTTCACTGCGGTCAGGCGCAGGGTAACAGCAAGCCTTACCTGAACTTTTACCTTAACTTCTACCTTTCCGCACTTGGAATGACTTTATGCCTCTCCGGCGCTGTTAGGAGCCAAGGGAACCCTTCCCTCCGTGATCTTCACCTCTGCGTCTGAGCCTTCGTACCACACTTTCCTTTTGTAACCTACCTAAACCACAGGTAAATCTATCTAATCTGCCTAAAGCACAAACGTGGGAAGGTCGTAAGGGCACTCCCGCCTTTGGCTGGAATACGTCGGTTGCCCGGACAGGCTCTGCCCCAAGATCTCCCTAATTTCTCCCATATTATATTCCCCTTTACGCTCTCCCGCCTTATTCCTCACAGTCCTCCCGCCTTATTTACGCCCTTGCTCGTCCCGTTTCACCGGGGAGTGGGAAGGTCGCTACGACCCGACCTCCTGCAAGCCGATAAGGACCGACCACCGGGGACACCCCCGGCCCCCCCCCCCGTCCAGCACGGCGGGGCCGCGGAGGCGGGGGGCGTGGGGGTGGTGGGGGAAGCGGTGCTGGCCTCGCCCCCTTTTGCAGCAAGCCCCGCCCCGGGGCCGCGCGGGGACCGCCGGACCTCCTTCTCCTTGCCCGCGGATTGGCCACCGCGGCGTGCGGCGCGGGGCGGGGCTGGCGCGGGGGTATTTAAAGCGCCGCGGCCGTAGCCGGCGCCTGTCAGCGGGACGGCGTGGGGAGAGTGAGTGAGGGGTCGCGGCGGCGGGGCGGGAGGGGCCGGGTCCCCCTCGCGTTCTGGTGCGGTGGCCGGCCGGGCCTGGCCTGGCTTTTGCGGGGCCTCCGCGTCGCGGCCTTGCGGGGAGGCCGGCCGGGCCTTGCCCGGTGTCCCGCGCTAGGAAGCGCCGGCCCGGCCGGCTCTCCCGGGGCGCGGCAGCGCGGTGGCTGCTTCTCAGAGGGAAGGTGCCGCTGCCCACCCTGTCCCCTTCCCCGCGCTTGTTCTCTCTTCCCGTGAGCTTCCCCCTGCCCTTAGGAAACCTGCGGCGTGCCTCCCTCCCGCCCTGCGGCTCGCCTCTCCGGGGGCCACGCTGAACTTTCCCTTTTGCTGCAGAACCTCGTAAAGTCCCACATCTGACCTGTAAGTCAAGCTCAGCCTGAAGAGCACGGCCTGTAATGTGGGCGCGGGGTTGTATGCCGCTAGTTTTAGCGGCTTGTGGAGGGCCGTCAGTGCTCTCTGATGCCTACAGACCCCTCCCTGCTAGCTTGATTAAATGCTCTCGTCTGGGGCACTCACCTTGCCCGTGGGTAAGGAAGGCAAAGTTGTCATAGTGCGCCCGTAGTCCCTTGCGTTATCTTATTTCATAACGCAACTGTTGCAGGGCTGTGATAAAGGTAGAACTGCGGAGCCTCTTCCACGCAGGTAGGAAGGATTCGGCCCTCCAGTCTGAGGGACCTGCGGGGAGCTCTAGCCCTGGTTTTTAAGAGGGGAGGGGAAGTAATGTCCAGCCTCACGCTGTGCAGTAAGCAACGTTTGCTTTTCCACGTTGGAAGCTTTCTGGGGCAGACTTTTTTGCAGCTCTGCAGTGAGACTGGAGGGATTCAATGCCCCTCTAATTTTTAAGAATATTTAACTATGTTTAAGGCGATACTTGTAGTGCCTGACTTGGCAAGTAGTTCAGATCTTGTTTGTGTTGGACAGAGTATCAGCCTCCGGTTCATGTGTTGTATTTTGTGTCTGTGCTGCGAAGCTAGAGCCCTGATGTTTCTATAGGAACTGGTTGAGTGAAGGGGAGTGTCAGGTGCTCAGAGCTGGTGCCTGTGTGCTGGTTTCTTTGAAAAGCTCCAGATGAACCATGTCTGAGCTCCAACTGCATGTGAGGGTGGTGGCTTCGTTAGGAAAAGCAGGGGTCAGTGAGGAAGATTGCTTTGACTTGGTTATGTCTATATAGTCCTTTTGGAGGTGCTCAGTTTTCACCATTCATGACTATTGAAGAGAATGCTTGAGCTGTGTGGCAGTTTGGGGTTGTTCTAATTGATGCTTAAACCTCATTATCCAAATTTAAACTTGATGGATACTGTAATTTAAACAGAGGACATATCCAGTGAGTGAAGTGAGTTTTGTATGTCAGACATCTGTGATCTGTGTAAGTACAACCCTGCTTGAAAGCAAATGCATTCTGTAAGGCTTTTGTAGGTTTGGGGCGGTAGGATGTGCTTACATTGCAGTATGTTGTGTGGGATAACCTGCAGCTTGAAAGTATTCATTTTGCCTATGTAGAGTAGTCAGCTGTTCAGGAAATCCTAAGCCAAAGTCAAATGTTTTAACAACTGTTGTACTTGTCTTGTGACTTCCATGTAGAAGTGGAAGAAAGGCTTAAAGGATCTGGCATAAAGCTGACTGAACAAAATGCTGAATCACAGCACTTGGTGCTGCTGAACATGCATGTTCAGTGTATTACATGGACACTGGAGTCTTTCTTGTGGTCCAGGCACTTGGATTTGAGATACATTTGTAAAGCTTGTTATTTTCCTGGCTTACAGGAGGTGCTGTATCTTTAGTTCTAACTTGAGAACTAAGTTTAGGCTTGTTCCTTTTGTTTGTTGAGTGGACAGTATGTGTTTTTAACGTGGAGTCTGGACTGGTAAGGAAGACAGAAGACTGAGGAGGGGAGAGGTCTTAGATTTTCTTACATGAACTTCAGTTGCAACTAAAACAAAACAAGGAATTGGTAGCACTGAACTAGCCACTAACCATTTGCTCATGGCCTGCTGGCGCTGTTATAGTTCCTGTGGCTTCACTCTGACCTTTGGAAAGTCTGAGTGGCAGGTTGGGACTTTAAAGCTGAAGAAAGCACAGTTCTTAAGCTGCCTGCTTTTAACCTCCTTTGTAGAGCACAAAGTAAGTGTGGTGCTTTCTTGGACCTAGCTACTAGCATTCAAGCCTGTGGCACACTATTAGTTGAACTCTTATAATGAAATCTACTCTTTGAAGTTGCATTTTAGTTGAGTAACGCTTTGCCAGTAGTTCTGCAGTAGAGTGAAGTATGTGACTTGATTATAGTATCTCTATAGACAAGCTTGCTCAGTTTAACTTCCAAAGTTATTTTGGGGGGGGAGGCAGAAACAGTGGTGTTGAGATTAAATATGCTTTTGTTTAGCCACTTCCCTGTGTGATTTTGCAAGGGAGTGGCCTCAAGTTTTGTATTAGCACAGCTTGGTGTGTGGCACCAGCAGCTGAAAGGTGTATGTCTTCTGTGCCTATTTGACTACTGACTGTTGCTTCTTAGACATGTGAAAGCTAAATCATTTTTCTGTTACAGAATCTTCAGCAACACTGTTCTGGTCAAAATGTCTGCTCTTGAAACTCTCTTCAAATACATTGATGAACACCAGGATGTCTATATTCAGGTAGATCTTCTTGTGAGTTTTCTCCTGCAGCACAGACAGCCATGGGATATTAAAAGTCAGGTGGTCAACTTCAAGCTTGTTGTTACACCTATATAATATGCCGAATAATAGAGTAATGCCAAGTAATTGGGGAGAGCGGGGTGAGCAGGCAGGAGGTGTGACTGATTTGAGTCAAGCCAGAAAACGGTTTAAGTTCAGGCATAGTTCTGTTCAAAGACCTAAATCTCCATGGTAGATTTATTAGGAAATTCTCTATTACTGTATAATGCAAGCAGTGACTTATTTAGAGGTACAAGAAGTTTGACACTGGTTCCTGAATGCCAAACTAGGTTTATACGGTCTTTCCTCTTTTGAGGTGGGAGAGGAAGGATATAAAGGCTAGAATAAAGTGTTTTCATATGAAACTGTTCATGTTGGGGTACAGAGGGAGAGGTTACTGTCTTCGTTTAACCTGCTATTTGATTGCACCTTACATTGCAGTCCCTTTCACCCGTGAAGGAATTGGTGGTATAGTGCTGTAAACTCTCAGGCAAGAACTATGCCAAGTGTTCAACTTGGCTTCTGCCAGTTGCCCTCACTGATCCTCACATGGGGGGGAAAAAGCTAAGGCAGCCTTTCTGAGAAGTCTGAAAGACAGTAGCTGGTTCTGGATACTTAATGGCAACCAGAAAGGCACAATATGCACAAGCTGTCGTGTTCTTAAGCTTATCTTACGTATCTGTCGACTTTCTGCTACACTCTGAGGGCAGCTGTAGGAAAGTAAGGTTTTAGAGCTTTTGGGTGTAGTATTAATGGTTGGAGTACTCCTCTGAGCAGAGGACAGAGGTAATTTGCCTCAAGTTTAAGCTCAACTAAAACTGTATTAGTTGGATTGCAAGGTGTTGTATAGCACCTCCCATGCCGTGATTTGTGTGTAGTAAAACTTCTAGCTTTTCTGTCTTTCTGTAGCGGCTGGCTCAATGGGTGGCAATCCAGAGTGTGTCAGCATGGCCAGAAAAGAGGGCTGAAATCAGACGCATGATGGAGGTTGCTGCGAAGGACATCGAGCGACTGGGAGGCACAACCCAACTTATGGATATTGGGAAACAAAAGGTATGTGAGCATCTCCATGTCAGCTTAGTAGAAGTAGTCTCTTTAGAAGGCAAGGTGTTTTGCACTAGGAGGTGCTGGCTTCTTATAATACCAGTAAGAAAGGCACTTAGACTCCATAAAGTATCATTTAAAATGCTGTCTATTAGAGGACAGTATAGATAATCTTATGTCCCTTCAGGTACTAGGAACCCCAAGCTGTGCAGCATCTAGCAAGTATCCAATCAGCATGCAGCATGCTGTGCAGATCCCATTCATGGGAATGTTATCCCATTTTGCTTATTCAGGCTGTTCGACAGCCAAACGAAAGCAATATTCACACGAGAACTTCTTGCTGCACTTTCAGATAAAGACAAGGACATGCAGGTGGTGTAATTGCCAGTGCCAAGTGGGAGCTGCCTGCAAGCTACAGTCAACTGGCTAAGTTTATTCCGCAGCCCAAGGATACACGCAGCACAAGACAGGCAGGAATGCGAAGCTGCGTGTGCAGCGTAGCACAGCACAGGCTTGGGTGTGCTCAGACTAGCTATGTGGATCACTAATTCCTTGATGTCTGGATGGTCTTTTGGTCAGGATCACCACACAAGGGTCTCATGGGTAGTGGCCTAGAAAGGCAGTAGCCTGTTGGGGTGTAGGATAATGTCTTTTCCTGCCACACAGTCTGAGCTTCCTGTTAAAACCTTTGTTTATGGTAAACGTTGGGATTCAGATCAGTTAAGCATGTTGTATTACGTCTTGGAATGTATACTAAATAAGTTTTAAATACTTTTTTTCTAACTGAATGTGAACAGAGCACCTGCAGACAAAAATGTTAGATCTTTTTAACAGCAGGCTGGTGTTGGGCCTTAGATCCACAGGCTGTGAAGATATTGACTGTGAAGTTTCAGTAAGTCTTCCAAAAGACTTTTAGGCTCTTCCAGAAGTGTTACATTGTCACAAGATTGCACTGCACCCTTACCTAGATACAGAAGGATCCCTAATAGGATGAGTCCAGTGATCTGGACTGCTTTTCTTCACCTGAGAAATGTATGTGCTTATGAGTGATAATCTCATCCTAGGGAACCATCCACTTGATATGCTCCTCCTTTGAAGTGCCTTGTCACTACGTGTTACAGAATAAGACCCATACCAAAAATTTAGACTAGCATTTGGATAGTGGCGTTCAGAATTCTGTTGGACTGGAATGTTTGCTAGTTTTAGAAGTTTGTTGTTGTAATTGGTGCTCGTGACTGCTGGGTGAAATCTACGTGTGTCAGGGCTCTCTGAGCAGTTCTTGCTTTTGGCAACTGGAATACACTTTTTTTGTAGCACTACAGGTCCCCACAGGGAAGCAGCTGACTTCATGTGCCCTCTTGGGAGGGAATCTGTAGGATAATTCTAGCTCTGCCACTACCTACAGCCTAAAATCCCATCAGAAGTGTTTCTGTTAATTCAGAGACATACTTGTTCCTTTCATCAGTGTAACTTTTGGGGGACAAGAATTGATTTTACAGAGTTTATTGCAAGTAACATTTCTATTAAGAAAACTTTTGCAGCTGGATTAAAGTTAACTTTAGTATTTAGTTTTATATTAAGTATAGACAAAACTAGTCAGTGTATTATGTACATTGCTGCTATATCAATGAAGGACAATGTAAAGCACCTGGCAAACTTGTCTGATCTAGCTTAGTTTACTGCTGCACAGCAGTTTGTAGTGTGTACTGATTACTGTAAGTGTAAATTCTTGCAATAATGCTTTAATCACTTAGAGCTGCAGCTGGCCAAGGACTCTGTAACCTGTTGATAAAAAAAATTGGAGCCCATGTGAGCAAAAAGTCAAAGCTGATCTTGATCTGCTGAATGGTGTATAGGAGTATGTGTTCACTGGAAGGGAAATACATGCTGACTGAGAATAGCATGTGATAATTGCTTATGGGGTACTCCAAAGGACTAGGCCAAGTTCAACTCTTGAACTAAGGTCATCAGCACTGCCCTGCCCTTTGCTTAAAAGCGTAGGCTGGTTTAGAGAAATACAGCTGTTATGCTGACCTTATGGGTAGGCACGTGTTATACATGGTGATAACACCATCAGGAAACTTTTGTTTAGAGAGCTATACTGTGGGCAGGATGAAAGTGCAGTGACAAGCAGTGCAGAATGCAGTATTGAATGGAGTTTATCACTTATGCTTAGGTCAGCATTAGATATGGCAGTTTGGCACCCAGACAGCTTGCTCTGCTGTAATTTGATGTAGGACTGTTAGTTTAAAGCTAACATTTCTCAGCGGCTTGGAACATTTTCACTATTACTGGGCCTTGTTAGGAAACTTAGTGGCATGGTGCTGTTGTGCCTTCATTGGCACATTGCTTCTGGCGATCGGTTATGTAGCTTAGTTTTGTTTAGCTGTCTATGCCCTTAGTCTCATAACCTCTGTAATGTTAAAGTAATTCATCTGCTAAGAATGTGGCACTCTTGACATTCCACATTTGAATGAAACTTCTTGCCTCCTATTTCTAGCTGCCTGATGGATCAGAGATCCCTCTACCGCCGATTGTTCTGGGAACACTTGGCTCAGATCCACGCAAAAAGACTGTGTGTGTATATGGACACCTGGATGTTCAGCCAGCAGCACTAGAGGATGGCTGGGATAGTGAGCCCTTCACGCTGGTAGAAAGAGAAGGTAAGAGCGGTGGGCTTCACAGACTGATGAGCACTTCTTTAACAAGTATGGTATTTCTCAACTGTTCTAAGGTTGTACCCTTGATTGGAAGGGGGAAGGAGAGTAAGAACAGACCTGAGTGCGTGTTTCATACTGCTGAGATAGGTCCAGGAGGGGAAATGGTAAACAAGTAGAGCTGCAACATCTCAGCTGCCCTCAGGGCTTGTTTCCTTTTCTGATAGTCCGTGCTGTACTTGCACGTTATCTTCCTTGTAGCTACAGCAAACTCTTAACTGCTGCCTTCCATGGTAACAATTTGTTGCCAGAAAGCTTTTTAGAACTAGTTTCCTGTTTGTTCAGATCTTGCAGCCTGTAAGGTCATGCCAGACTGCAGGGATTTTGAAACCGCTACAGGGGACACACGCTCAACACAGCTGCTTATGCCTGGAGACTGGAGTGGTACAGCAGTCTCCCTGGGTTGCCTTGTGTTTGCATGCTGTGCTACAACAAGTCCTGCAGAAGCTGTGTTTTACAGAACTAGTGCCCAGGCAAGTGTCCCTCTCCCATAATTGGGGATGAAGAAATCGTGCAGTAACTCCTGTTGAAACAACACATCGCCAGGAGCCAAGAGGAGACTAAAACTTTCTACTGAAAGCCAGTGCTACGGACAGCCTCTTCCTTGGTTCATTTGCTCTGTGTTGAGTGTCAAAGGTCATATGAATAGAAGGACATTAACCCTTCTTGTTGCATAAGTGTTAATCATTGCCAAGAAAAGAAGTAGCTGTGGTAACTAGTATTTCTGCTTGGGCACTTGGTCATAGGCAGCACAGTCCAAGTTACTAAATTGGATTATCTCATTTGATAGCAAGAGCTAGACTTGCCTCAGGCTGTGGCTTATCTCTGTGCAGCCTGGCAATGCAAGAGGCATATTTGCCAATGGCACCTTGCCTTGCAAGCTGTCTGGCCTGTTCTGCCACTGGGGTTACACCTAGTGCTTAGGGCTGTAGCCGCAGCTCCGAGATGCAGCAGTATCTGCCTCTACTGGGATCCCCTGTGCTACCTTTCCTGGGACTTCCCTGTAGCCTGTAAAACTTGTTTTTGACTAAAGCCCTTTCTGGGGAGACTTACTTTTATCTGGAGAATCCAGAGGAAATGATTGGTCACTAGGTACTGAATTCTTACTCTTCAAACAAAGAATTACTGAATTGAAGCTAATACTGGATAGGCTTCTGTTAAAAGGAGGTAGCTTGTTTCTGTACCCTTACCCCGCTGTGTTTGTAGAAAATGATGTAACTGTGACGGATATGGGAATGATATAGCCCAGGACAGTTACATCGTTTCCAGGCTTATGTTCAACTCCTGCCCAGGGAGCAGCTGGGGGAAGAGATGGGGTAGCTCTGGAAGTGGGAGAACCATTGCAGTCTTGTGCCTGTGCCACTTGCATGGGTGTATGAAGTGGGATGTAAAACTGCTACTTCAGAAGAGTCAGAGATGAAAGTTAATACAAGCAGGACTAAAGCTTATCCAAGAATATGTTTTCTTGTGCAGGCACTAGATAACTGAGGCTTCATCCTAATTTTTTGCCATGCTGGTTAATTTGTATCTTGTTTCTACAGGAAAGCTGTATGGGCGAGGATCAACAGATGACAAAGGTCCAGTGCTTGCCTGGCTGAATGCGTTGGAGGCTTATCAACAAACCAACCAGGTATGTGCCCAAAATGTATCCTGCTTCTTTACATACAGCTGAGTCTAGCGAGAAATGTTATCCTAAGCCACAAACCCTTGTGAGGCAAGCCTGCTTACTCAGCTGATTGGAGGAATGATGCAATAGTCCTGTAAATTCCCTCATGTCCCAGTAGGGTTGAGTTGACTTGCTGACAAGTTAGTCTTGTAGATGCTTGGATTACGCTTTAAACATTTTTGCTTTAACAAAACGTGTAGGAAGGAACATACATATGCACGCATCTGGAGCAGGAAGAATAATCAAATGTGATCACTTTCATGTAAGGATGTCAAATTAGCTTGGCCTTTAGCAAAGGTTAATGTCTCACTGCCACTGAGCTCTAGGAAGAGATTAGCTTTAACGCTAAATTGGGAGCTTTGCTTTTTCTGTTCAAGAAGAAGTGCAATCAGAAATAGCTTAGGATGTCTGCTTTACCTTGCAAGACAAATTGCTGTTACTTGTGAGAAGAATTACCAGTTCTCAAGTGTTGTCGAGGCATAGCATATGGTAGACTGGATAGACAGGGTAGCTCTGACTCTCCTGCTGCGGCATGCAGTTTCTGTGGCTAACACTAGTTTTCCTAGCCCTGTGGCTTACCTTTTAGCAACAGATTTCTGCTGCGTTCCCACAGTTAAAAGGATTGGGAACAAGTTGTTCTACAGCTTAGTTAAAACTTTTTTGAGGAGTTTGAATTCCATCAAATGAAGGGTGGTGTAAGTGCCCTCAACATAAGCACAGTCCAAACTTTGTAATACTTTGTGGATAATTAACAAATTCCGCTGTCATGGAACTGATTTACCTATGTCTCATTTTACTTTGTACATGTCAGATGAAAATTAGTGATGGCCGAAGGAGTCCAGTGTTTTCACATACTTAATCTGTTCTTGGTTTTCATTTTCAAAGGAGTTTCCAGTAAATATTAAGTTCTGCCTAGAGGGTATGGAAGAATCGGGATCTGAAGGCCTTGACGAGCTGATTTTTGCTCAGAAAGAGACTTTCTTCAAAGATGTGGATTATGTTTGCATTTCTGACAACTACTGGCTAGGCAAGAAGAAGCCTTGTATCACCTATGGCTTGAGAGGTATCTGCTACTACTTCATAGAGGTAAGTGCTGAAATACACTGGAAACCCAGGGAGCTCTAAATTTTTTGTGCCAATAGCTTTTCTTCGGGAAAGGTGAAACTGACTACTTCAGTACAACAGTTTCTGCTAATTGCCTAAATATCTTCCTTTTACTATCCTATGATACCTGAGTGGGAGGGATAGCTTTCAGATGTATGAAGCAAGATAAGCCAGCACCTTCACTGGAGGATTATCTCATGGCATAGATATCTTCATCCAGATATTTCCTTGAGTGCAGGAAGAGATGTCACCATGGAAGTCCCCAAGGTTGGGGAAGTCAGTACTAAGGGCTTGTACTCCACAGCGTAATAAAGCGTATCTGCTTTCATGTACTACAACTGAGTGGTCTGGCTTCAAAAACAGATGCGTTCTCTGTGGCAATACGTGCAGAAAAAGCTGGGGTAAAAGTCTGTTCTGTGCATTTGACAGTATCTTCATGCTGAAATTAACCTGAATCTTAATTCACTTCAAACCAGGTGGAATGTAGTGACAAAGACCTTCACTCTGGAGTTTATGGTGGTTCAGTACATGAGGCCATGACAGATCTCATTACTCTAATGGGTAAGAAAAAGCAGGTTTCACTGACTGCATCTAAAATGGGAGTAAGAGCTATTAGAGCAGGAGTGAGTTTGCAGTGAGGGGGGTTCCTAAGGGCTGCTTATCCTAGCAAAGCAATGACCAATGGAATGGTGCTTGCCAGGTATGCAAGGCTGATGCCTTAGATACAGGAAAAAAAGGTGAAGGTCTTCCAAGAAGTTGTCTATCTACTTCAGCTTCCCCTAAATTCTTGCTGCAAACTTGTGTGTTAGATTGGCTCATTTCTGCAAACTCTTGTACAGATGCCATAGTGAACTCCTTGGGAATCCTGCCTTCAAACAGCCAGCCAAACAGGTAGCAGTAGAATTAATCACAGTTGCAAGGCAGTGCACGTTTTGGAGAGCTGCAAATTCCGTAAGTGCTTTCCATGCTTAGTGGTACAGGTCCTGGGAGGTGTAGAGGTCAGAATTTCATTACACTTACAGAGTTTTCAGAAGGCAAAGACTTTTATTTCCCATGGAAAGTGTTCCCAGCAATGACACTGTTCTGCTTGAATCCTGATATTAGGTGCTTTTTACAGGTTCCCTTATAGACAAGAAGGGGAAAATCCTCATCCCGGGCATTAATGAAGCAGTGGCACCTGTTACTGATGAGGAGCTGGCACTATATGAGAAGATTGATTTTGACCTGGAAGAATATGCAAAAGATGTAGGAGCAATGAAACTATTGCATGATACAAAGGTATACTGTACTCCTCCCTCTCTACCCTGGTTAGCTGTGTTAGTTCCAGCTATCTATATTGGTAGAAGACAGAAACAAGCTTCTATGGATGCTTGTGTAGTTACCAACTAATTTAGTAGGCAGAGCATTCATCTGATGTCTTTAAAATGGTGAGATTGCCTTGAAGATAACTTCACCTGCTGTATAGTTGACTGCATACTTAACACTACCAGTTCTTCTGCAAAGTATTAGGTGCTTGGAAACTTTGTCTAGGTTATCCCATGTTTAAGGCAAGCTGTCTAGACAACTTGAAATTTGTTCCTCAGTCTATGTGTAAGTAGCATTTCGAACTTGTACAGAACTTTCTTTACCTAGTGCTGTTAATGCTAGATAAGAGCTGCTAGCACTTTTCTAAAAGTCAGATACCACATCTACACAAAGCATCTGATTTTCTGCGTCTGTGGGAAGTTCAGTGGGTTATCAGAAATAAAGTAGTTGCTCATAGAGATGACTTCTCATTAGGTGAGAAGACAGCTTGAGATCTAGCTGTGACAAACTTAACCTTAACACACTGAACACCTTCCTAGACCCTGTCAGGCAAGGACTGTTTTGTAGCCATGAACTAGGCAGCCACCCAAATCTCTGAACAGGCTCAAGATCAATAAACTCATGTCTGGATTTCTCAAATCTTCATCCTGGGAGCTCTCCAAGTGAACGCTTTTAACAGCGTTGAATCTTGCGAGGTATGGGTATTACTGATTTTTAAAGCATTAAACCCTAGATGTAAATACATCTATCATAAAAAGCAGAAACAAGTGTTGTAAAAGACAAGTTTACATGTGCAGGTCTGTCTTCTGTCCTGGTACTGTCAGGAGGAGACTTCAGACAACTCAGGTATAAGTAACAATTTTATATCCTCAGCCTTGTCTTTACATGCTCAGATTTATATCAGCTGGGAGCACACAGACTTCCTTGTTTAGCCTTGACCTATAAAGTAATGGATGAAATATAGCTTGTATATAAGCAGGAGCTGGCAAGATCTCTTTATGTATGATACTGAACTAAAGCTGTTCAGTATTTGCTAGACTGAAATCCTAGCTTAATTTACCAAGGGAGTTCTAACTAAGCTGCAGGCATGCAAGAAGGGTCTTGGGGCTAAGGAGAGAGATGGGAGAGAAGGCTGTAATCTCCAAGTGAGAAACAATGTGCTTGAGAGATTTGAACTGTGACAGTTAAGTTTGCTTTGAGAGAAGATTAGAGGCAGGTTCAAACAAAACAAAGTTAACATAAAGGCCACAATTTCTACGTCTCCTGAATCTCTGCAGTGAAGTTCAGGGTTGAGATACTGTAGTTGTCTATAGAGGACACAAATGTGTTGAATTCACAGTATCCAGCGTACTGAACAGCTGTGTCCAAGGCAACAGGGAGGAAATGCAGGAGTGTATCTGCAAAAGGCAACAGTGCTCACTCTAATCAACCTGGAGTTCAGTCAGTTTAGTACAACTGATGATATAAATAGCAGGAGCGCACTGTATGCCTCAGTCTGCACGGGGGTGAGGCTTTTTGAAAACTTGTGATCTTCATAAGCATGTAAGTCAGTGAGGAGGGCACCTGCCTGACTTGAGGCAGTGAGGACCAGAGCTTCTGGTGCACTTCCTACGCACTGTGCTCGAGCACCTTATAAATGGTATTTGTGTCCTTGCCAGAAGCAGACTGGTCATGTCCTGTAAGTTCCATAGAACTAGGAGAAAGCCAAATGAGAGCTACTGAATCTCTTAAGGTGCTGAAAACCCAGCCTTTGTATCAAACTGTGTGCTTAATAGGAGTAACAGCTTCTGTTAATAATAGTGGTCTTGAATGAGCTGCCTTTGTGGGAGAAAGCAGCTTCTTGCAAAGCTTCCATTACACTGAAGAAATTCCTACTTTGGGGAGCTCTGTCAAACGTCATGTAACCTTGCATCTTTCCCTTTGCCTCTGCAGAGAGAGATCCTCATGCATAGGTGGAGATATCCTTCTTTGTCTCTCCATGGAATTGAAGGAGCCTTCTCAGCCTCTGGAGCCAAGACTGTGATTCCTAGGAAAGTGACTGGCAAGTTCTCAATCCGGCTTGTGCCAAACATGACTCCTGAAGAAGTCACAAAGCATGTATGTTGATGGATTGGTGGTCTCAAAACAACTAGTGTCTCTCAACTTCTCCTGTTCTCCATGACTGGGGGAAGAGTATTTCTGGTTTCTAAATCAGTTCTGGTTATTTACTTTGCTACCATCTTCCCTGTTCTGTACCTCGACTCAGATAATTGAGGGAGTTGCTGTATGGTCCCATGCTGGACTGTTGTGGCCTGGCTATTCCATTTCTTGCAACTAACTCAAAGAATGGGCTCAGGAGTAATGCTAATTTAATTGTAGGGCACTTGGATTGCCAGAAGTACATATTCAAAAGCATAAGGGTTTGACATATTGGCTAACTGTTCTATGGTATACTATTAACTTGCCTAAAGGACATACCCTTACTTTAGAGCAGAGCTACATAAGAATAATATGAAGTAACAGTAATAGGAAGAAAGGTATTGCTGCACGGTAGTAGTGACCTGCAAGTCCCCAAGATGCTTTTAGTATACAGTCTTTACCAGTGTTCATACAAATGCTAACAGTAGATAAGACTCTTCAATCTTTCTTACAGGTTGAAGACTACGTGAGCAAAAAGTTTGCAGAGCTGCAGAGCCCCAACAAATTCAGAGTATACTTAGGCCATGGTGGAAAACCCTGGGTGTCAGACTTCAACCATCCCCACTACATGGCTGGTAGGAGGGCCATGAAGACAGGTCAGTGGGTTTTCCACTTGGCACTGGGAAGACTAAAAAGCTTTTGTTCCAGCACCTCAAGAAATACTGAGGAGGTTGTTTGCAGCATTCTGCACTTACGTAATAAGTCTGGCTCAGTAAGGAAGCATGTCACTTGCAATCCTTAAACTCAAGTCTGAGGTACAGGAAGGAAAGAAACTTTGGTATCAAGCTCTTTCCTACTATACTGGAACATGTCCATTGGTATGGTGTTCCTTTTGCATAAGGATGGGACTGTCAGTAGTTCAGATCACTTACTTAGCCAAAGCCCTCAAAGTTCAGTCATCCTAGCATCCTTCTTAACCGGTTATGCTATGGCAACTAGATTGCGTAAGGCAGCTAGAGCAAATCCAACTTCTGTGTTGGAGTACAAACAGGCTTTGAGATGAAGTTACTTGTGTAACTGAACTCTGAAAGTGACAGTACTCCAGCACTATGTCTGGGGGGCAAATGCCACAATTCTGCAGCCTCTGCAGTCTGGCTGATTAAAACAGAGCATGGTTTGGTCAGCATATGGTACAGAAGTGGTTGGTACTTGATTGCTTAAGCAGCCGTAAGGGTCTGTGTTGGAAAAACAAATACAATTCCGGACTCACTAGAATGTCACATTGTTCTAGTTTTTGGAGTTGAACCAGACCTGACGAGGGAGGGAGGAAGCATTCCTGTTACCCTTACTTTTCAAGAAGCAACAGGCAAGAATGTCATGCTGCTTCCTGTTGGAGCTGCAGATGATGGTGCCCACTCTCAAAATGAGAAGCTAAATAGGTAAGAGAATATTTATTCCCTGTGCCAGGCTGAGGTGTACTGCTGGGTTTGGCACATATTATGAAGAGGACCAAGAAGAATTGGGCTTTTGCTTTTCTTTAAGTCTCTGGAAGGCAAAGTGCTATTTCTCCCTAGCAGAGGATGACTGGGTGGGTAACTGGTCTGTAGCTGAATCTTGATCCAATTAACTGCTGCTAGTTTTACACACTTGAAACCAGAAGCAGTTTTTATACTTTGGTCTCCAAGCTTGGCTACTCTCCCTTACGCCAAGGGCGGCATTTCTCTTGCCAGAGGAGATTCCAAGGAGGCTGGGAGTAGTACCTGCTGCCTGCAATGGGAGTGCCTGTAACATCTCTTGCCTGTGTAGGACTGATATTGCAAAATGCACAACTACTAGAAATACAGCTCAAACTAGGACAGTGCTAATGGAAGCTATCTTCTTCCCAGGTACAACTACATCCAGGGGGTGAAGATGCTTGGTGCATACCTCTATGAAGTCTCCCAGCTGAAGGACTAAGTTAGACCCCTTACCTTCTGGCTCCTGGATCAGAAGTCTGAATTTTCTTATAAAATGTCACCAATTACCAAATCTTACGTGGCTCCCCTTTTCCACCAACTCTCCACTGCTTTGGTGGGGGAGAGGGAAGCATGCAGTTCCACTCGACAAAGAATGTTGTATACCAAAAATGTCTCTTTAAATGCTTACTTCAAATGACAGACTATTCTTTATCTGGCCAGCAGTCCTGAACTGCATCTTTGTCCCCTCTGTGTCACTTCAAAGTTGTGGTTTGCTGTATTCATCTGCTTTTCCTGTAAAGCAGGAGGAACAGTTTGCTCTGAACTGTTTAAGCAGCCACATCAGTTGCAGAACTGCCAGCCAAGCTTAAGGTTCTTATTCCTGGATATGTCCTGGAAGTAGTCAAAGTGACAGATTATGGGGCTGTACTGGAGTGTGTTCAAGCTGTAGTGAGGCATCTGTCTTGCTGAGTGATTTGGAAGAGCAGTTTGTCTCTTACAGTTTATACCTGCCTGCAGGTTTCAATTTACAGTGAATGAGGTTTTAACAAAATTCACTGTGGTAGTGACTACTGGCCATCTTTTTGTAAAGCTGCCTTTGTACTCCCTGAAAAGGACAATAAATCATCATGCTCTAGAGTTTGGCTCTTGGTCTCTAAGGATTAAATAATGACTTGGGAGGGAAGGCAACTTCAGGTAACTTGGGAGGAACTCTCCTATGGTTATAGAGGTAGGTGAGCAACATGGCTACACAGACTGTACTTCCTAGGAATCCAAAATTTTTATTCCTCGGGCTCTGGCTCCATAACAGCTTGTTGACTTGAAGCAGATGTTGCTAAATCCTGCTCTCTTGAGAGAAAACAAGCTCGGAAAATGTTCTGTTTTGGCTCTGTAAGCCAGGTCCTCGCACTGTAGCACAGCTGATGATACTGCAAGGGAGTGGGTGGAATTTGTAGGTGTAAGTGGGGAGAGAAGAGCATCACTCATTGCAACTACTGACTGACATCCAACTTCCAGCTGTCTTTTGGAAACGCTCAAGTTCAACACTTCTGGTATTATGTCAAAAAATAAACCCTCTTAAATGTGTGCTAATCTGAACTGGATTTGGCTCACTGTTTCTGAATTCCCTGACCAGTGCTAGCGAGCGAAGCTGGTAAGTATTTCAAGTGATGACGTTTTGCTCTGAGAACTGCCTGAGTGCACAGTGCAGGCCTGTAGCCTGACAAACAGGTGAGCGGCGTGTGATGCTTCCTCCCTCAGGGAGGGGCCAGAAGGCAAGAACGTCTTCGGTTTTCAGTGTTGCTTGATCTGGAGTCTTAACCGTGGATGGCCCTTGGGGCAGGGAGGAGTCGTCTGTTCTCACTGAGAAGCTTCTTAAAGCTTCTCTGCCGTGTTTGTGGTGGTCTGTTCGGCTTGTCGTGGGAGTTGATGGCTGGAAACAACCTGGTACCGTTAAACTTCGCACTTGCAGCTGGGGTACAGGCTGAGACCCGTGTCAGATGCCTGCGTCAGTACTTGCTAGCGCCAAGCGTCTGCACAGCACTGGGCGGTGGGCTGCTAGGTTCTTGCCTTTCAGTGACAGTGGAACTACTCTGATACAACGTGTGGTCTGCACAGAGGGCAAGACTGGCGTGCCTGAATGTTTGAAGGTCATCTGTATGCTGACATCAATTAGTTACACAGGATAACTAGTCCTAGCCGTTGATGTGTTTAAAGCAGCTTCCTTGGTTACTGAATTGACACCTCGGACCTCTCTAAATGGGGTAGCTTACACAAAAAGACAATTCCCTGGCTGCTGGTGAGTTTGTGTTGCTGATTTTCTATCTATCAATTTGCAAAGCATCAAAACTTAAAAAAATATCTACTTCCTGGATTTGGGTAATACTAGTTTCTCACAATATCGAGAAAGCTTATTTGGGCAGTAGGGAAGCTAATAATGTCATGAACTATGATCAGAAAGTGAGCATGTCTGTAGTTGTCCTGTTTAATTTGTAAGTATTAATTGTCCAAGCCCTGCACTTGAGACACTGCGTCAGATCCTGCACTTCCTGAGTAAGTACAGCATGGCAGAGTTGTGAAGGATGCCCAGAACAGCAGAAAGTGTGTTAAGGGGTTTGTAGAAGCGGCTGGGAAGCACAGCCTATTGGATAGACAGCAGAGATATTTTGGCATGGGGTGAGCGCCAGAACCCCGTGAAAAGGAGACAAAAATGGGACTCTGGCATGAGCAAAATGCAGGGGCCTTTTTAAGCACACCGGAGTAAGTTGCTGAAGTAATGGGTCCTTTGAGATTAATGTGGTTTCAGGTTTGTTTAGAAGTATAATTTTAAAGTTGGAAATCATCAGTGTCTGCTACCTTGCTACGATGGAGCTTGCTTTAGGTGTAACCTCTCTTGTCCCCACCGAAGACGACCACAAAAGCGGCAGTGCTCGGCCTGAAGGAACGACGCAGGCAGAAAGGGCTGGCGGTGCCAGCTCACTTCTGTAGCCTGCCTGCTTCAGACCTGACTCCTTGAAGACTTCCAGAAAAAGAGCATCTGATGCAGAGACCTGGTTTGCTACATCTTGGAATGGTGTGCATCGTATGAGAGGTTCGCTTGGCCCAAGCTGTTGCAGTAACAGGGCTCTTGTACGCTACGGAAGTGTCTGACCTCACGTAACGTGTGAGCTGACCAGGAAAACCAAGATGCATGTGCGAAGGACAGAACCTCACAGCATCGTCTGGGTGTGCAAAGGCTGCTTTGTATTTTCCATGTGGAACTTTGTAGCATTGCTTTCTACCTGTTAGCTTACTGAAAGGCTTGGCCAGCTCCAGTTGCTGTATCACAGGAGAGCTTATTTAATTAACGACCCTCAACTGATGCTCATCGAAGGACTCCTGAGTGAACTGGCCTGACTGCCAGACCAATCTCTGGTTAGGGGGGGAAGCCCTGCCAGGAGGAGGGCCAGACTGCAGATGTTCCGGAGGGCTTTGGTTAGCCTTGGTAGGGCTTTGGTTAGCCTCGGTAGCGGCTATGTGTTTTTACTGTGCTAAGTAACTCCTGTGTGATGGTAAGCACTGGAAAAACATTCTGGCTGATTTTGTAGTTTCTGCCTATGGTCACCTTAGCTTCTCTGGGGTGGAGTTATGCCTGGAGCAGCTTTACAAGTGTGAACAGCTACAGCCTCCAATTCTCCTGCGTAGAGATGTGCCAGCTCTATTTATAAGCAAGGCTATCAAAAGGAATGTGGTTACAAACTTCTCTAATCTGATAAGTGGCTGAATCTTGGCTGGGCCTATCAGGGGTACCAACACATGCCTGCTTATCTTGGACTTGCTGCTTAGATTATGGCTTCAAGTTCGTTTTTGGTTTTTTTTTTTCATGCCTAGGTTTTACTTCTCTGCTACTTGGCTGTTAGGGGTAAACCAGGTAGGAGCCCACCTTACTGCTAGCTGACCCAAATGGCATGTGGCTGTAAATGGGTGAGGTGTTGGTGTTTTGGGGTTTTTGGGGTTTTTTTTGCAAGCTTCTGTTAAGCCAAATTATGTTAAAGTATGCTAAACCTCTTCAAATACTGAAGGGCAAGTAGTTGGATCACCTTTATATTTTCTCTGTGCCCTCCACCCCCAGGGTAATTTTGCTTTTCTTGTCCGGATTCCCTTCAAGACAAAATAGATGGCATTGCATAACTGCTTTATTTGAAAGCTGGAGTTTTATTGAAGATGGGAGAAGACTTGTATATCCTCACTTAGCTATTTTTTTTTTTTCCCCTTGCTTAAGTAACGTAAGTCAGCAGCAGCAGTTTCCTGGAAACGAATTCTGGGGACCTGGGAGGGTTACTTGCAGAAGGAAAGGTGACTTCATAAATAGGCAGCTGGGGAAAAAAATAAAGGGATATCTGTATGCCACAAAAGCAAAACACATTCTTCTGCCCTGTTTCCTAATGTGGAATAACAGCTTGATTCCCAATAGGAATCTCTTGGTCAGTGGCGTGCTGCTGTTCGCAAGGCTAGGCGGCTTGTACTTCCAGTTCTCCCGCTCCAAGAATGGAGGGAGCTGTGCAACATACCCTTTGCAGTCACTTGTCCGCAGGATTAAAGCACTGCAGGACTGAGAGTGCAGACTTCTGGCTTGTGATAAATACCTTGTTGTTGACTTGATTTCTTCTGTCTTGGCAAAATCCGTGACAGTGCATCTTGATATGGAATATGCGCTTAAAAGAGCAGCTGGAGTTATTACAAGCTATTATCCTTAAATGAATAAGCCCTAACTGCCTTTTCAAATGTCCCTTTTCTTTATTTTTGCTGTACTGGAAAACAATAGCGTGTACATCAAAAACACAGCCCTGATTGATTTTTCAACTATGTGGCAGTCCATTTTAGGCTTACTGAGCACAATGTTTCCTAACTGGAAACTGTTTTTAACTTGCAAACCAGACTTTGGTTTAGCGTAATGAGTGTGGATGTACTAACTAAATCAAAACTTACTTTTCCGTAAGGTTACATGATAGGCTGTCTCAACTTCAAGAACTTCAGCTTTGCGATCTTGACCTTGAAGCACTGCGAAGAGGGGAGATAACACAGAGCTGATCTAGATGAAGTATGTGAGTTTGTTCGTTCTGTCAAAGCACCAGCTTAAAAACATCACCAACTTTTTGCGGGGTTATCTGAACTCATTCAATTAGAATAGATTCATGTGTTAAATAGGCTTTTACATTATGAGGAGTCAATCTGAATAAATCACCTTCGTGATAATTAATAAAGCTTTATGCAAGGGGTTTAAATCACTCTTCAGAGAATCTGCTTAGGCTACACAGGAAAGCTTATTAGTGGATAATTTTGATTCTAGTCCCTTGCTAGCTTGATCAGACTATTCTACATCATGATGTTGGGTTATGACAAACCCTGAATGCTAAGACATGTTTTTCTAGTACTTTTAAATATTCATCTTTCTATTAATTTTGCATATCCCTAGTGATTCTGAGATTTCTTGAGGACTGCTGAAAATGCATGCCAATGAAAAATGCCAGCAGATGCTGACACACCGGTGTGCAGCGTCCTCCTTCTGCCTGGGCAGGCTTATGTTCGCCTCAGTCACGGAGACAGCCCATAGACCTCTTACATTTCTGCCCTTTAGACTGAGAAATGAGGTAACAAACAGAGCTGAGCAGCTGCTTTTGTCACCGTTGTGCTGTGCTCTCCTTTGGGGAAGCAGCCGTCCTGCATGCGGTTGCATTTGAGTGGTGAGACCTGTTGCGTCCTCAGAGGACGTGTGGTCTCTTCACAAAAAGTAAAAGCTTTTTTGTCTCTGCCAAGATAATGTTAAGGGCAACTATGTAGTTATAATCTATAGCAACAAACCTGACCCGCAGCACAAAGTGCCAAATATTATTTGAAAGTGAAATATGTTCAGTTATTAGATACTCAAGAAAGTCTTTGCATGGAGACATTTCTTCTGTTAGCCGTTGCTTGTGAATACGTGTGCCCTGCAGTTGTCAATCACAATCCACTGCTCTGTAGTGGAAGACTAGCCTTAATGTAAGTTTGTGTACATAAGCAATGTGTAGGATCCTTTGAAGGCTGCTGTCACTGTCTCTGTGCGTATATAAACACATACATAAAAATGCTAAATGTCTTGATGTAAAGGTGCATCTTTGGAGGACTGTTTTCTTGTTCTTTTGGACTGAGTAAGCAAATGGAACTGCAAATATGAGCTGTTAATATACGCAAAATTGTAGCCAATTCCTGAACTTCACGTTAGCTGCTAAGGTATATGATGAAATTAAATTTCACATTTCTGAACTACTTAATGGATTTAACGTCTGTGTAGTGAATAGCGGAGTCAAGGTTAGAGACTTGAGAATAAACGCTGTCTTCTCTTGGACTGTTCTAAATGCTAGTAGGGAGAATTCTGAGATGCTGCTGCTTAATTTCAAGAAAACCTGTTAAACTCTTCCTTAGACTTGCAGCAACTTGGAAAGCAACAATATAACTAAACTAACTAAAGTGTTAATGTAGCAGAACAGCTGCAAAAGACTTCTGCAAGTTAGAATGCTCTATAGTATTTGTTTACAAATATACCTTTGATAAGGTGTTGTAGACTCTCTTGCTGTATTAGTACTGGGTTGACACCTTTCTCTCTTCTGTTATCAACTGTGTACTGGTGTGTCAATTAGAAACCTTTTAAAAGCAAAAATTCAGTTTCTTTTGATGGACTTTTTGATAGTGCATGCAGAATACAGAATATCTGGCCTTTGTTGCCTCCCATATTCGCTGCTGCTGCTGCTGCTCTTTCTGCTCCCCCTCTCCTGCTATTTTTTCCAATCACTCACAGGAGGGGAGCTAACGCTGCAAGGGGGGACCCGTGGAGTTTCCCACAAGTACGACCAGGCTTTCACTTTATAATGTGATAGTTACATGTTGACTGGACTTCTTCTCTTCTACTTTTTGTATTAAGACTGTAGTTCTCATGCTTACGTGGAAAATGCTAGCAGGCAATGACCTGTAATACCACCTTTGCTCTGCAGTTGCCACTGCAAGAGTTCTCAGGTTTTGGAAGGTGGCACAACAGTATAACGCCACCAAATGGAGCGGGAGAAGGTAACTCTTTCTTTCCAAATTCCTCTCCATCAACCTCTTCACTAGTTAAGTGAATAGCAACCTGTAAAAATTCTGGTGGAAAAGCAGCTCTTTCTGCAAGTCTGCTGGAACGTGCTGCTTTTTCATTTGCGGAAATGCCAGAAGTTAATGGCATCAGACAAAAAACACTCAGAAATGGTTCCCGGTGAATCTCTTTAGGTTTTTCTATTGTATGTGTTGAATGCTTAGCTGGAGGAGTCAAGTTCAAAGCTGTAAGAATACAATATAAATTCAAAATACAGTATAGGCTGCCTGTCATCATTTTCAGGTGTCGGTTGTCAAACAGAATTAATAAAAAGGAAGCAAAAGAATTATTTCTGCACAGCTTTGAATCTTGTTTGTACTTCAGAGATACCCTGTAATGCATTGTCAGCTGTATCCTAAACTTTTGTACAAGGAGGCACAGTGCTGCTCATGATTACTTTCAGGCAGTTTTAATTCTGACCGGATGGATTCAGAAGCCCAAATTAAGAAGGGGGAAGACTGCATCAGGAGCTCAGGCACGCATCGGCTACCAATTCTGGTGTCTGGCAGCAGAATTTCAATATAAAGAGATGTGAATAAAGATAACTTGAATGTGGAGAGACTGGGGAGAAATACAGGTAGAGAGCAGGTTTCAGAAATAATGTAAAAAGCTTCACGAGAAAGGTATACATGAATGTATAAACACGTGTTCCTAGAGTATGGACAGCCAGAGTTTATTAGCTTCCGGGCTTTAGTTTGCTCATGTTCCTTTGCACTGATCTGGAAATGATGTTTAATGGAATTTGGCTGGTTATGAACTTTTGTAAGTTTGTAGAGCTGCATATAATTTTTGGAAGCTCTACTTGGAGTTGTCTGACATTCATATGTGGAATTTAAATCCCTGGAGTCCAGTTCAGAAGTCCTTTTTTTTTTTTTTAAAGTTAATAGGAGTTTTGAGGAAGGGATTTGAGAAATGGGAGAATAAAATGTCTTTACTTGCAGGTAAGTTCATGCATTGATTGGTTTAAATAGAAGTACACTAAAAAGTAGCAAACACATCTGAGGGGTTTTTTTTTTCCCGTGGAAAACAGCACCAGAGTTACCGAGTATTAAATTAATAGAAAACTGTGCTGTATTACATTGCCCATTCTGTGAAAATGTTCTTATAGGATATGACAGGTAATTGAGTCATCAACATAAAATATTAATATTTAAGATGATACATTCCATTTCCTTAATGCGTTGTAGTTCCACATCTATCTACGTGCAAATGTGACACATTTACTGGGACAGAGCAGTCACCTTGAAGCTGTGCTCAGTAACAGCTGATTAGCATTATCTGTTCCAAATGTAAAACAAGTTCAGCTTCTCTGACCTCATTAGAGGGAGCTGAGAGTGCCTCAATAATAATGCTCCTCTAGCTCCTTCCAATAATTTGATTTATATGGAAGAAAGTTTTAATGACCCAATCCCTGCCACTAACAGACCAGCAGTCCTTAAGGATGCAGGAGAAAGATTCTGAAAATAATTAGACTTAGCACTAAATTTAAAAAGGGGGCTGGAATAGGAAAATGTGTTTTGTTTTGTTTTGTTTTTTTCAGGAGCACACAGTCTGCAATACAGCAGTCTTCAACTACTTATATTCATAGCCATCGATACGGAAGTGAGGCTAATATACCCACAAGTGCATGGTAATCTGTTCATAAACTTAGATATAGGCACCGTTTTACTTTTGAATTGGAATGACTAGAGTCTGTGTCCATCAAAACTAATTAACATTCTGGCACGCTGTTCATTAGTCTTTTTCAATTACTGAATGTAAGAATTTGGGGTGATAAAATGACAGTGGTCTATGAATCCGAGAGCCTGCTTTAAGCTTGGTTCTAAATCAAAAGTAGAGGATATGGCGATTTCAAACTGTGAAATGTTCAGAAACTTGTTTTGCTTTGTAACAGAGCAAACCAGCAAATTGTAATTTCACGGACTTTGCATAAGGTTATAACGCAAAAGCACAGATGGTAATTAATCTGTTCCAAATATAATTTTATCTGTGTTGATAGAAGTTAATGTGTCGTCCTGTGTCCTTTAAACCTACTAAGTTATTCTACAACTCAAAGCTAACAAACAGCAAAATGGTATAAAAGCCTCTTTCCTGTAGTCCGTGATTACGGAGAACTGGTTACTGCAGGTAAGACAGGTATATTGGCAAATGATGCATACACTTGCAAGCTTGGACTGTCACTCATTTTTCACAGATTTATCAGTATTCAGAGAGTTTTCAAGACTGGCAGGAGCAAAGAGTGATTTATGTCTTACTATTAGCAGAGGAACACACCAAATATCAAAACCCCCACTCTCTAAGCCCCTTATTTAGTACTTAAAGTGGCACATGTCACCTAGATAACATCCGTTTATCTTTCAGTTTAAAGATCAGAAAGTCTCTGTATGTTTTCACAGTGCTCTGAATTTGAGAGCTTGATCCAGCTAAATCTGTTAGCCAGCTTAAGGCCCAATTACTGGTTACAGGAACAAATGAAATCTCCAGATAAGATGACACCATGCTGAGATACTTTGAAAGGAATCACACACTACTTCAGGCTGACGTTTTTTTTCCTTGAAATGTGGCTCTTGGAAAACTGTCTATTTATGAGAAAAAAAGCACTTTTTTTTCCTTTGCTTGCAGGATTCACCTACAGCCTCAATGGTGTGAGTTACATTATCTTTCTAATATCTCCACAGAGCATTTTCTCTCCTCCCAGCTAAGAAAGGGCAAGTCTAGGTAGATAAAAGCTGTGTTTACTCGTGGCTGGGAAGGCTGCACACCGACGAAGGATCTGACATCTGACACCTTTGTATTCAGCTGGGATCACTCACAAGGTACTAAATGGATGGTTTGGACTCCTTAAGTCCATCGTGTGCCAGAGTCAGATTCTTCTGTATGAGTTCTTCGTGCAATTACTGCTTTGAAATGGAGGTATGTGCTGCCTCTAGCAATACTTTTAATAATAACTTTTCCTTTACCCCAGCAGCGAATGATCAGATAGGTGAAAGCGAACTTATTGCAAGTGGAGAAACTAAAGCTGATGTTATAAACGTATTTGTACTTCTCTAAATGTGACAGGAAAACTGGGTCCATTTCATTATGCCATTACCTTCAGTCCCTGTTTTCTTGTGCTTAATTACCTGCGTAGGTTGTCGTGTATGCTCCTCGGGTAGCTCTTTTTTGCGGGAATTTACTTGCCCAGCCAGTTTCCCTGTAGGTGTCAACATAAAAATGAACAAACTATCCTAACCTCTGTAGTCTTCATGAGGGAAGGCAGCATGGGAAAGTAAGGGGACATCAGAATATGGTTTTTGGTTCCTATGTGCTTTTCTGTAGTCTAAGATACTGACCTCTGGTGTAAGAAGTACAAAAAACCTGCTAAACACAAAGTTTGTTTGTATTCTGATAGAGGGGTAGCAAAAGATACAGGTACTGTGGGTTTTCCACATGATAGAGAAGTGAAAAAAATGCTACCTCTAAATTTTAAGTGTTTTGTTACGGGTAGTTTCTGTGTGATTGCACGTCATGGATCGAGATGTACGGTTGGACTTGATGGTCTTAAAGGCCTTTTCCAACCTAAATGATTCTACGATTGAAGAATATGCAGTTGTACCATTGACTGTGTCTGTCCCAGCGTGTAGGAAACCACCAAAGAATACAATGTGGTCACGCAAATAAACGCAAAACAAAAGCCATTGGTGTGTCAGACTGGTGTGGTTTGTGGTTTAAGAGTCAGATTTTGAAAACCTGGAGTCATCTGGTCAGGCTGCCCGGTAGCACTCGGCTACTAGGGAGGGGTTTGGATGATGATCACTTTGGGGCGAGCCTTGGAGGGGAGCCTGGAGCCCTGCAGTGGGGAGGGGTGCCTGTAGCAATGCATCGGACGTGGATCCATGCTATCGGGCGGCCCTTGCAAGCTAAGGGAGTGAGCTAAGGACTGCCCTAACCTTCAGCTCGGCGTGGCCGGGAAAGGCCAGCGCCTTCTCTCAAAGGTAGGTGACGATAACCTTGTCCTCGGGAGCCTGAGCAGGAAACCCTCGTTACAAACAGATGAGAACCAAAGCGGCGACAGCGTTGATCATCTGGAGCGCGAGTGTCTTGCGGCTCAAGCGTGCGTCAGGGCAATGTGCATCCGAGATGTGATTTTTTTCCCCCCCCAGCCTTCCTGTTTCCTATCTTGCAGGAAAGGGTGCCTAGGTTATTGCAGATGGGGAGATGATAGTTTTCTTCCTGGTCAAGCCGTGTTGCCCTTGAAGACTGGCTTCCAGGCAAGAGGAGAGGAGCACGTGGAGGAACCGTTCCTCTAACAGCTGTTTGTGCACTTGATCTTTCACAGCTAATGGCTTAAATGCATTTTAAAAAAAAAAATATTATCATGGGATTTCCCCTGCTTCTCTTTTTTAGTTCACCCTAGGACTTAATTCCCTCTGAAGTGCGGCGAGTGAGGGGATACAAACTTTATGCATCTCCATGAATTATCTCAAATATTTAAAGCAAAATTTCATAAGTTATACAAGGATTTAGGCGCTCAGAGTGTGGGATTAATGGCTTATATCCAAAGCAGTCATTTTCAGAACTGTCATTTGCTTAGAAGTTAAGAGCTACAAAAACATTACTCTAAATGTGTGGGTTCCTGTAGTACAAAATAATGCAAAGCCACCGTTGCCTTTTAAGCCGTGTCAAGGCGTGTGCTACACTTCTGTTGAAAGGCCCTTGAACATATGAGAAACTTCTCTGCTTGAAAAGACTGTAACAAAGAGAGCAAAAACACTGGTCTGTAGGGAAAGTATTTTAAGTCTAAACCCTTGTGGAATGAGCAGGGAACTGCTTTCCACAGAAGCTATATTTAAGTTTATAGCATCTTGGCCAAAGAGCCTGATCCACTCGTCACGGTTCCGCTTCAGTTGTTAGCAGGCTCAGATAAGACCTCCAGATATGAATCAGTTTTCTAACCAAGGGCGCCAGTCTTGTAAGTAGCGTTTTTGTTGTTGTTGTTGAGACCCTATCGCATCTTTCACGACTTGCATAGCACGTGAATGCCGCAGAGCCTCAGGTTAGGAACCATCTGCTCTGGCCTCTCGGAGCGTGTGCTTTACCCTTGACACAGTCAGCGGCACTTCGATAGAAGAGACGCGCTATGAAATATCTCACGCTCCTCCTTAAGGAGGTCGCAGTCACAAAGACCTTGCAACGGTAACGTCTGTCGCCAGGAGATGCAACGGTATTGTGTGTGTGTGTGTACAGCGCATATATACTCATGTATGTATAAACAGTGCGTTCCTTTATTTTCAAGCTATTGAAGAGCGACTTATATTCGCCAAGAGAAGAACCTCTCTGCTTGCTTCGGCCTTCTCCCAAACACACTGCAACGGCAGGAGGGCCGCAATGGAAAAATACTCCTCAGCCTTTCTTCAGAGGCTGCTGCTCCCGGGACACCCGGCCGAGATGCAGAAGTCAGCGAAGTCTCAAACTGAGTTAACTTGGTGGCACTCCGGACGCGTGCCTGGAGGGACACCGTGCGCACCACCACCTCAGCGGCTCGTGCCCTGCCTCTGCCGATTCCTGGACCCCGCAGAAAGTGGGAAGGAGGCAGCGTGAAGAGCTGCATAAACAAAGCCACGGCATGGTTAGTGTCAGCTTCACCCTGTGAACTCATAAAGCCAGTCTCCGCTGTCTGTTTGGGAATGGCTGTGAGTTATCAGCTGGATAAAAACCTCACCTGCACGGAGAGCATTAACCACTCTTACGGGAATGCTGCTGTTACTTGGCTGAGCAAAGCTGCCTGAAGGATATCAAGATGGGAATAACCTCTTGCCATCGCTTCAGTGCGATTAAAATCTGAAAATGCTTTTGCTTAATCATTAAGCAAAATGAATTTACAATCTTGCTCTTGGAAAAACAGGACAGTCTCCTATCTCAGCGTTTGGTGCAGCGTACTGGAAAAGGTGCTGGACAAGAACAACGTGTTCCTTCCTCTCCAGGGTGTAACACGTAAAGCCTGCGCGCTCGGAGGCGTGCGTACAGAGAGCTTGCTGCATTAGCCCCTGGGCGGTAGGCGGCTTTGTGTTACGGCTCTTCCCTTACAGAGTATCTTGAATCTTTGTGGTCCTGCTCCCTGAAGGTGCTGAGCATCGTTGCTCCGTACAGAGGACAGTCTGTAGCCACCAACCCTTGTGAAGCACCGTGCGGCCTCTTGCCCGGGTAAGGGGCCCTTTTCTAAATTAATTTCCTTCCACTGACATACGCAGGGGCGATTATTGACGTTCAGGTAACAGCTGCTAATTCAGCGTCTCTCTCCACCCGTGCGATCTCGCTGTGCTGTCTGACGAGCTCTTGCAGCGGGCAATGTTGCTAAACTTGTGGTCCCAGGTGGTGGCATCAGTTATGATCATCTTGAAAGATGATGGCTGGGAAATACTCTCCAAACTGCAGCGTGAAGTGGGGAGGAGTGAGGAGGTGGAAGGGCTTGCTGCTGGGGCTGCTGCACAGGGAGCAGAAGTAGAAATCCTTGTAGGGGAGAGAAATTTTGGGAATCGTGTGAAGGGGCCTCTCCGATCCACACTTACACTTCTAGGAGACAATGATAACTTGAGTTATATGAAGGCAGTATACTGAGAAATGACAATAAGCTGCAAGAATAACCAGGCACCACTGATCACGACATTACAATATCATTCCCATTTCCCTGCAATACAGCTTCAAGAGACAAAAAATAGCCAACTTGACCTAGAGGTAGTTGCTTATGGAGTGACAGGTAACATTGAAAACCATCATATAATTTCTCCGTCAAAGAAATATTGCTCCCGACAGTATACTTCTTACATATTTGCTCACTCAAACTTAATATTGTAATTACTTCAGATACCTTTTTAATTAAGGTAACAATTAAGGCATGCTAATTCTGCTGAAGTGCCGATGACATTCAGTTACTCTTGTTTGTACCATCACTCTGTAACCGACTGAGGCTGCTGCCCTGACGTAGTAGTAGAAACACGAGGTAGGAGACCATCTCTGCCCTGGGTAGCTTGCATTTTCAAAGGACACGAGAAACAAAGACGTTGATGCTTTTTTTTTTTTTTTTTTAATTTATCCTATTGTTTTAGTTCTGCTCTTACTTTCCTGTAATTAATCTGTTTCCTCCTGCTTTAACACTTACATTCCGAAGAGGAACTGTCCATGCCAGAATGCAGCCGAACTATTCAAGTTGGTTCTTTAATCTCTTGTAGTTAATAAGCTACCATCAAAGAGTGTTTTTATTAAGGAGATAAAGCTGCCTGCATTTAAAAACTCTTCTAAACGATGTTGGCAATGTTTCTGATACTCCATAAATGGAATAAATGACCATAAAAAAAATTAAATCTCTTACACTGTGGACTCTAAACCTTGTTCCAAGTTATAGGTTATAAAATAAGGAGCAATTAGCAATGAAATAATAAGGTACAAAGTAATCGCTCTTTTTTTTCCCACAATAATATAGTTTCTCAGTGGTATAAAGTGATAAATACGCAAATAGTTGAATGACTAGATTTAGTAGACCTATTTCTATTCTCACTCGTACTATTGTAATTCTGGAGTAATTCCAGTGTGAAATATTTAAAGGTAGGATAAAGGAAGGCAGGATTAATGTAAAAATAGAATTGTTTTAAATAAATGCAAATAAGCTTTTAATTTCCCCCCAGCTTTTGCGTTTTACTTGCAGATGAGTTTTTATATAGTAATCAAATGAAGAACAAGTACTTAAAAGGTCTTTGTAAGGCTCTGGGACAGGACCTTGACCTCCCTTTGCAGACTGATGCTTGTTACTGAATCTGATCATGTGAAGAGCAGCTCTTTCGAAACGGACAGAGGACCATGAGGATAAAAACTCGTACGCAAACAGAAGCACCTAAAATTTGCCACAAGTTCCGAGTCCCTCTGGTACGGAAGAACTGGCAGCAAGAAGATGGTGAAGCTATCCACATCTAAGCAAGTACAACGCACTGAGATGTGGATGTCAACTGCCACCCCAGCAAGTCAGAATATAGCAAATACGCTTCATGTATACTCTAATTTTCCTTTTGGTGCTCGCTGCGTTTTAAGGGCATTAGGCACCAGATTAGTAGCTCGGCTTTACATACTAGTACACGTAGTTTGGTACTTAGCTATACCTCCCGCTGTTCTTTCCTATTAACCTTTTTGCTATGAAAAGAGCAAACGACAGCGCAGCCGTCTTTCCAAGAAGGATCTTTTTCTACCTGTGTTTGTCTGATTGCAAACCAATGAGCAGTCAAGCTCAGAGACTCTCCTTAGGTAAATTGCGCGTTACTTCTCCTCATTGGGCACAGAGAGAAATCCTACTTCCTGGGAGAAATTCTTCTCCTTAACAGAAACGTATTCTTTTCTTTTCCAGTTTTCAAATCGAAGCAACAAACAAAAGCCACCTCTTTTCTCTAAGTCCTCCAAAGTACTATTGTAAAGCAGCAACACTTATCAGCAGTGCTGAAGTGCTTTCTGACGCGGGGATTCCTCTAGGATCTGGGACTTCCTGGGAGAAGAGGAGGAGGAAGAGGAGATGGGAAAACTTCTCATGGCTTGATATGGTAGTGATTTGGATCCTGCTCGGATTATTATATGGCAGACAAGCAGACTTCAGCATCTAAACTAAAAGTTAATCTTTAACTTCAAAGTAACCCTTCATAACTGCAGAACGTATCAGTGAACTGAGATAAAACGTCCCTGTTCTGCAGGTGCAAGAGGAGATCTTTCCAGCTCAAGCTCTCCTCACCAGCCCTAAAGGCAGCTGCGAAACAAGACCACAAAGAGGTAAGCGCTTTCTTTCTTAATATCATCTGTATTACAGCAAAGCAGAACTGAGAAACAGGGTCTCGCTTTTTTCCCTACGGGATCGGCTTGAGCAAGGGCAGGGCTAGTCATTACCGTTCTCCGAAACGCCCTAAGGCAGCTCATATTGCAGCACTGTTAAAGGGGTGACCGCTGGAAACGGCGCTGGCTGTTGCAGCATCACCTGCCAGCAAGTGCCGGATCTTACCTACGTTTTCCACTGAGCATTTTCATGGCTCTTGCACAGTTTATTGGGTTTGATGCTATTTCTTTAATCGTCTTCAAATGCAGCCAGGCCCTGCGAGCGGGCGTTCATCCCTCTGCAGGTGTCTGGATCTCTGCAGCTCCTGGTCATTACGACGACAGAGGCTGCACGTGGTCAGGGCTGTGCTCGAGAACTGCCAGGGGAAGAGTCGTCGTCCTCCTCCTCCTCCTCCTCCTCCTCCTCATCCCAGGGTCTCACCTAGTCAGCTGGAGAGGTTGCCTGCTTCCACCAAAGGTAGGCCACTTATCAGTGAATGTTGTTGAAGCAGGTTAAATAATAACCCGGTTATCTCCATTATCTTCCTTGACCGTCATTGCTTAGAAGGAACGTTCCTTTCAATGGAGCCCACCTGGTAAATTAGCTTCTACTGCCACAGACATCCTTATCTCCTTTCATGTCAAACATTCTTTATATTATTTGCAAATGAGGCAACTTCTGACTTTGTTTTTCTCTGGGTTGGTTGCGAAATGTTCAGTTTTCATTGGCACGCCCCCCCCCCTCCCCCGCAGACACCTCAAGTGCTGCATTGCGGGGAGGAAAGCACGTGAGGCACGGCGAGGAGGGCAGCAAAGCATGCTCAGGAGCTGCTTCTCAGATGTTTGTAAGTTTAGTTGATATTTTGTCAGAGAGGCATCCTAGTTAAAGAATCAACTTGGATTTCTTGTTAAATCTCCACCTAAGAACGCTAAGTTTTCTTTTAACAGTATTTAACGAGATGGGAGGAAGTGAGACACAAAATGTTCTTACTACTAAGGAACGAAGGAAGAGAAACTGCATGACTGTCATGCATTATTTCTAAAAATAGTCATATTACATTTTTCTATAAAGCAGCAGCTGCTCTTTAAAATGAGATCAAATAAAATACACTTGAAATTGAACACTGAAGTCTTTGTTTGATATTCCCCCCCCCACCCCCCCCGGCTTTATCATCCTTTCAAATCATTTTTCCCCTCCTCGTAACACTGAGCTATTTTAGCCTTGCCTGAAATCTTTCTACTGCTTTATTAAACCGACTCCCTTTTCTACACAAGCTTTCCCAGTTGCGACCCAAATGCTTTTGAGCATCACGCTCTTTGTATTAGTAGCGCGTTAACATGAAGTTCCATCTGCTACTCTCCTCCCTCAAGTACAGCACAACATAGCTGCTACCAAATTTGTTTGAATTATTAGTATTTGATGCACTCTGCTCATCTGCAGGACTCCATAGGTATCTCCTCACATTTGTTTTCCCAACTTTGCCACTGTTCATGCTTAGTTTTGGTTATGAAAGCAACTATTTTTGTGGTATTCTATAAGCTTTTCTTGAAGTCTGTTATTCTGTTTCACAGAACTATTTCAAATATTCCTAGGATGTGTTGCTTGTTTGAATGTTTGGGTTTTTTTCTTCCTTCACAGCATGTTAGTTTCCTCGTTTCATTTTCTTAAACAGTCAAAAGCTCATGAAACATGACTTGGAGACATACGTCCCTTGTCTGCATCTTTCCAGGTCATTTGTATGTAACGTGGATAAAAAGAGGAAGATACCATCACCACAGCACACGTCCCCTGTGTGAGCAGCCCTTTGGTGATTCTGACCTTCATGTAAAATTAAAAGACGTGTTTCCTGAAGTCACCATAAGGTGCCAACTGTACATATACTCATTCTGTTTAGAGTGAAAATGCATAGAATTCAGCAAAACTGACTTTCCCTCTTTCTGTTCAAGTATTCATATATGATGGAGACACTGATACTTACCCATTGCATGAGCCTGGTTACTCTAGCAGCCGAGTTCTGACCTGTGTTTTTGATTCTTCTTCTTCAGGTGTGGCATACCCAAAAGGTCTTTATTTTATAAGTAACTGAACCCGGAGAAGCCTGTCTGTTTTTCTACAGCAAGGTTAAATGAGGGCGCGTTCAGTGGCCTCTGTTGCAAACGTCTTCCAAACCGAGGTTTGGAAATGGCAAGGTAAAAAGAACGAGTGAAATACGTGTGAAACTGAGGCATCTAGCAGGCTTTGTGGTAAATGAAGGCAGCGGCCCTGTAGTCTCTCTAGATGAACAGCTGATTAAAATCCTCACGTGCTGGGAGCTCTCGACCTGTCTGGTGGCAATGCCCATGGCAAGACTAGGATTTACCCCGCTTTCGGATGAAGGACCACGCTCTACAGTGCCTGCTCCTATCACTCTCTTCTGGACTTGCGGTGCCTTGCACTTTTTTGGAGCCCCTCACGAAGGTACCCATGGGGGCTCCCACCCTCTCCTCAGCCCGCCCGGGGGTGGAAGACACTACGTCTGTAAGAAGGACCAGGGTGAAGGTGAACTTTGCTCTCCTGGGACCCGCTGCTGGCTAAAGCGAGACCGAGCAACACCACGCAAGCAGAGCCATCGCCTGGTCCCCTAAAAGCACACAGCAACAAAAAGCGAAGCAAACAACATAAATGGCCTCCATGCTCAGCTTTTCCCTAATACCGATCGTCTCCCCGTAACTCGGGCCCCTGTTGGACATGGCCTGTAGTGTCTCGGTTCAAATGCCCTCCTGTGCCTACCCGGGCACTGCCCCAGCAAGCACCGGCGTCGCGTCTTTGCCAGGAAACTCTGGTCATCGGGCAACAGCTACCACCACCCCAGCCTGGGACTCCCGGGTCTTGTCTGCCCCGTGCAGCCTGGGAAGTCCTCCTGACCATGTCTGCGATGGCCCTCCTACGTGTTCTTGCCCTCTGTAAAGCTGGAATTCAGTTGTGAGATATATTTGCAGCCGTGAGCACAGTCCAAGGCTGGAAGAAACAGCCAGACCAGGGATTTTAATTTTGGGGTGCTTGTTGCAAAACTCCTCTTGTTGAGCCTTGCCTGCTGAAGCTCTACCGAAAGTTGACTATAACCTAAGCTGCCAAACCCCAAAACCTCATTCTCCACCACATCTTTGGTGCTAAATCCCAGAAGCCGCTTTGTCGCTTCTGAAATGTCCTGATTTTTTTTCATGTGTGCTTCAAAAATTCCTGTAATAATCCCTTTTGGTTTAGGCCAAATGGCTGCTGCTGTGACTGGTGATGTGACTATTTGAAGGGGATGGTTAATTAGATCCACCTCTTGGAGGCAGGGTCTACCTTTTTATGGAGAAAACAATGTGAGAAGAAAATGGTACTTTGATCATCTCTTAAGGGTTTGGTTTTTTTTCCCAGCAAGTATTAGCATTCAAATAATATTCCTACATTTAAATAATATGCCTTCATTTAATATCTCTATCTTAAAAATCCTCCTCAAATTTGGATTTTCGTGTCTCTGTTAACAAGTCAGCTCCACAGCAATGCTTTGCAGCTTCGCTGTCCTGTAAAACTGGCATTTGGTCTCTTCCGATACCAGTGTTTCCAGTGTCAACAGATGTCAGGAACTGGACGCTGGGGCTTATGTCTAGTGTCACAGGCCTTCTCAGAGCTTTACTTCAAAGAGTGACCTGTGTCACAGGCAATGTGGGTACAACTTTGCTTCTCAGCGAACGCTGGAAAATGGAGCCCATCCTTCACACAGCCAGGATCTCCAGCCGCAATGAGCAATGTTTCCTTCCTCCTGTTCATCATGCTTGGGTTTTCAATCTTTCTTCTCTGTCGGAGAAACATAATTGAAATTGTTAATATTACCATAGCCTATCACCTTAGCAATGCATCAAAGTTAAGGAATTATGGATGGCGCTGCAACTGCACATTTTCTTACCAGTACAGGATATTTTTAGAATCAAAGTGTTGGGTTTTGACCTTGGAGTCCATCCCATTGCACAGCCCAATAGAGCAGCTTTTCTGAATTTAGCCCAGTCAAGTATTTAGCCATCCAAGTATTACTCTGCTAATACCGATTCAAGAAACTACAGCAAGAACTTCAAGGAAACAGGAAGGGAAAACTGGAGGAAGGAAGAAAAACACTTTTTAAATCACAGGGTTTTTAAATCTTCACTTATCTTGTCAAAAACAAGACAGCAGAGAGGTTTGCAAGTACTAAATGACTTCTGCACTTATCGGGTGTTTCACTATTGACACTGTTCTTATTCAACCACAAAAGCTTTTTGTTGTCTAATACTCTCTGATGTCAGGATTGTTCTCCCTTATTTGTGTAAAATATGCAACGCGTGTCAGTGACTCCATTTTTCTCCCTCATTCTGGAAATGAAGAAAAAGAAAGATGAGTCTCCTGGGCCGTTGGTGTGTGTTGGTGTTTGCAAGTCTTCCCCTGGGGTAGTCTTCCCAGAGCATGCAATTTGAGGTTTGTGCATTGAAAATTGATGCAACAAAAGTTTCTTTAGAAAACATTTCCCCTAATTTACTTATAAAGCAGAAATTTTAAAGCTGCCCACTCTTGGGTCATTTTTTCACTTTTTTTTCTTTCAGAAACTAGACTATGAGTCAACTGAAGGTTTTATGTGATAAAGTAATTCAGGTGCACTTTCTCATGGCTTGAAGAACTTAAATGAGACTTAAATAGGCTCAGCACTTCGCAATTGTCTATGCTTTTTCTGGCACCCAAAAGAAGTGCTTATTGCAGGATGTCTCTAACGTTGAATTCTATCCTTAACTTTCAGATAGCGTCCATCTCAGCCCTGTGCTACTCTCTAAAGCGGTAATGTCCTCATCATCCTCTTCAGCGCTGGAGACGGAGATCTTCCAGTACATTGATGTACATCAAAGTGATTTCATCAAGGTAGGAACTTGTCCTGGTTTGGGCTGGGATAGAGTTAATTGTCTTCCCAGTAGCTGGTACAGCGCTGTGGTTTGGGTTTAGGATGAGAAGAATGTTGGCAACACCCAGATGGTTTTGGTTGTTGCCAACTCGTGTTTAGACTAAGTCAGGGGCTTTTCAGCTTCTCCTGCCCCGCCAGCAAGAAGGCTGGAGGGGCACAGGAAAGTTGGGAGGGGGCACAGCCAGGCCAGCTGGCCCAAACTGGCCAAAGGGGTATTCCATACCATGGGGCGTCATGCCTAGCTTGGTGGGGGGGAGGAGTGCGGCTCGGGCATCTGTCGGCGAGTGGTGAGCAATTGCACTGTGCATCCCTTGTTTTGTGTATTCCAATCCTTTTGTTATTATCGTCACTTTGTTGTTGTCGTTAGTAGTGTCATTGCTAGTTTCTTCCTTTCTGTCCTATTAAACCGTTCGTATCTCAACCCACGGGCTTTACTTTATTTTCCGATTCTCTCCCCCGCCCCACTGGGTGCGGGGGGAGTGAGTGAGCGGCTGCGTGGGGCTGAGTTGCCGGCTGGGGTGAAACCACGACAGAACTATGTTGCAGTGAAATGACGGGCGCAGAACTGGTGCCCCGGAGGCCTGTGCTCCACGTGCCAGACGAGCCTTTGCCACTAAGGTAACAAGCAGGGTTCCAGGTCTGGCGTCAGGTGTGCCACATGCGCTTCGCAAAGCGAGGCTGCAAGGGGACGCTCTGTCCTGGGGACCCTTCAGGCGGAAGAGGGATTTGCATGGAGTTCCACAAACCAGATGGTTGTGGGCATCCTTTGAGTGGCTGCACTGAGCCAAAATGCAGCCGCGTGGGAGAAGCAGGCCAGACAGGATGCTCTCTGGCTTTACCTCAGAACTGATTTTTGTAGGTTTGCTCTTGACGACGAGAGTTGTCTCGGTCACATGCTGGTTTGTGCTTTCATTTTTGTCCGTTCCCTGTGAAGAGGCAGAAACATAATCACTCCAGGCAGTATCAGTTATGCTTTAAAGCTACGAGCACTTCTGAGTCCTCGCGAGGGTCACCAAGGTAATTCATACACAATGCAATTTCTGCAACGCAAACTGGTCAGCAACTAGCCTACCTCCTCTTCCACCAGCTTTTAGACCCATGGTTGACAGTGCGAATGCCTAACCGTGGGCACCCTCCCCATTTAGAAAATCAGGACTCTCAACCCTGGGGACCCATCTAAGCAATTCCTCTCAATTCTGAAGCCCTATAGCATGCATGACATTGCTGTGACGGGATAGAAATGAAACCTTCTTCCAGTGTCGCACTTCTCACGTTCAAGGGCCAAACGCCGCAGCATCCTGGGTGACTTAACTGCGCTTCTTTCCTTCCTGCGCAGGATCTTAAGGAATGGGTGGCGGTGGAAAGCGATTCTGTTCAACCAGATCTGAGGAAAGAAGTAATACGAATGATGGTGTTGGCAGCAGACAGACTTGCAGCGCTGGGAGCCACTGTTAATTTAGTAAACCTGGGGTCACATCAGGTGCTTGTCTGATTCTTGCTTTTAAAACATCGTATTTGCACATGCGGTCTCCCTATTACATTCAGTGCTAGGTATATGCATACGTATGTTATGACATACTGATATTTTTGGTAGCTCGATGACAACTTATCAAGGGTCCTGTAGCTACATGATACCTGCTGAAATCTGTCCCTCCTCGGACAGAGAACAGACTTGGGAGAGCACACAGACAATCCAAACGCAAATAGATGTTCTCTGCACAGCAGGGACAGTTTGATGCTTTTAACTGGAGGGAAGCAGTCTGCAAAATTAAAAGGCCTGAGTGTTTTACCAGGGCTCGTTTTTACATTCTTCTGAGTAATGAAGCATGATAGTTAATGCATCATGCATCACCAAAGTCTCTATATGAGGGAGGTAGCTTTTACAAGAAAACTGTTGCCAGACAGAAAGGACTAGCTGTCTCGAGCATCATCTTTGGTTTTGGGAGCTTCTGACAAACGCTCCGAGCCATTTTCTTAATGATTGTTAGAAAGCAACGGGCAAGAGTTAATCTCTGAGAAATCTTTGTCTCTAATCTACTTACCTTACTGTAGCTGGGGGCTCTTTCCTGCCCTGGGCTGTTAGATCTGTATTCTAAGAGGAATTCAAAAGTTCACTAATGGTGCTTCCCTTTTCCTTCCTCTGAGGCTTCTGGGGAGGATTGCGAGAGCCTTAGCACGAGGACCTTGCAGCACAGCAGTACTATAATATTTCAGGTTATGTCACCTAATAGTTGTAATGAATGCATTTAAAATTAAAACCTCAGCATGCGCTTGGCATGCAGTTATGATCGCCAAAATATATAGCAACAGTCTGTGTCAATAGCAGCGGGGAGTGGATTACCTGCTGTTGGAGCAGAGGCCAGAGATACTTTTCTCCGCCGAGGGCCAAAACATTGTTTCACAAAATGAGTTTTTCCTTTGATTGCTTGGCAAGAAGCAGCTACGCTTTTGGGTTGCAAGAGGCCAATGCAGACTGATATTACTGGTGAATACAAGGGAGTACACACATTCCTGCACTTCTTATTTCTCTCTCCAGCCTCTCTTGGCCGATGTGGAGATCTGTTCTGCCCAGCGGTACATTACAGGATTAGTTTAGAGCCTTAACTTGTCTTCAAAACAGTCTGAAATAGCTGCTGCTGCCTCCTGCCAGAAAAACTTTATTTTGTTTTCCGTGTTTGAGGTTACGGGACTCCCGTCCTCTGTCTGCAGCGAAATCAAACCCCGAATTAGTTTGTGTGGCTTTTGACTATTTCAGTGTCACAACATATGCTGTTGTCACTACAGCACACAGGCAGCTTTGTCTTCTCCAGTGCTGGGAAGTAAGAGTTTAGTAACGAGGGCATTCACAACAGTAAAATGTTAGAAGAGCTCCATAAAGCCCCTGCAGAACCTAAACAGGTGGGGAGAAAAATCTTAATTTCTCTGGGTAGGTTAGAGCTGGATTCAAAGTCAGATTTGTGCACCTGATCAAATCAGAGCCAATTGAGTATGCAGAATTATTTTCAATACTGAGAATTCCAGGGGTTTTTAATAAACTTTGTAAGCTTTCAAAGGTTTGTTTTACCTTAGTTGCCTTTTTTTAATATTTCTGCACAGTTGCCTGATGGCCAGGACCTCCCACTGCCTCCTGTGATTCTTGGGGAGCTGGGGAAGGATCCACAAAATCCCACCGTATGTTTCTATGGTCACGTGGACGTGCAGCCTGCCAAAAAGGAAGATGGCTGGAAAACCAACCCTTACACACTGACTGAAACCGATGGTGTGTACCTGGTGATAAGTTTTGTATCATTATTTGAATACACGACTGAGATTCTGAGCGGAAGGAGGCTCCCTGTACATTTAACCAAAGTATGAGGACTTCTCCCATGGAAATCTTTGGGACAAATCCAGCAGCTTTGAGTCTGGATAACCGTGCTGTGACTTGGTGAGACCCGTCAGGGATTGCCTAATGTTTGGTGTGGAAGAGCCACATGCGGTTAATGCTGCTTTTATAGAGTATTCAATAGAGAATCCATTTCTGCTTTAAAATTCTTGTTGGGTTGTTGCATCAACCCGTACCCTCCCTCGCACTTCCCGTTCTTGCTCCACGATCCGTGAGTACCTCCGCCTGCCGTGCTGCAGCTAAGGAGCATTCGTGGCGGAAGAATGTGAGGCCCCCCCCTTAATGTAATCGTCCTTCCACTACAGCCAGCTGAGCGTGAAAAGCTCCATTCACTGAAGGAACAAAAATGACGGGTAGAGGGTCAGCGGATGAGTAAGAGCCCAGGAACCCAGAAATCCTGATTCCCAGACCTGTGCTATAACCATTAAGTTGCCCATTCCCATCGGTTGGGACCGGTTCCAAACAGCCTTACTGGGGTTAACTCTTCTGCCTCTAGTGGGGACGGCCGCAGAGATTTATCACTGTTCGTGAAACTGGAATCTGTCCCCGTACATAACTGTACGGTCGAATGCTTAAAAAAGTAGAAGCTGCCTGCTTAGGCTTGTAGCTTCATACTTCTACTGAGGTATTTATCAGTGGGGTCTTTGCTGCCTGTTACCTGGGCTGGCTGATGTGTACAGAAGCTGCACGTTGTGCAAACTCTTCAGGCATTTCTGGTGCGAACAAACAGTTCCTAAGAACAAAAGTGAAGCTCAGAAATTGGCATGTAGCAGAAACCACAATATGATGTATATAAAAGGAAAAAAAAGAGCAAAAAAGCGTGCCAGTTCACTGAGAAACACCCTTCACCTTATTTAAAACAAGTCAGTGAAATCCTGACTTTTGACGCTTCACTTGACACATCACCACAGCTTCTGTGGCAACAGGAATTTGCTGATTACACTGAAGTGATGAGAGAAGTTTCAAAGATTTCTTAAAAACTGTCCTCTTTTCTTTTTAAGGAAATCTCTATGGGCGTGGAGCAACAGATAATAAAGGACCTGTCCTAGCTTGGATAAATGCAGTGGAAACATTTAGAGCTTTGAAATTAGTAGGTATTAATGAGGACTTTAGTAGTAGTAGTAGTAGTAGTAGTAGTAGTAGTAGTGTTAGTATTACTTCTGGAGGGATGTATTTACATTCCTGTGAGTTAGATGATACATCTCTGTCCCAAGAGACCACATACATTTTGAAATATTAGCTTATTTCTAATGCTATATCCAGGGCACTGGTCCCACTCCAGTAAGAATCTGTCCTTGAGCATTTCTATTTTGAACAGTCTGTATGCAATGTAAATATGATATCGCCGACATCGCCGTGTAGAGGACAACACACTGGGGGAAGCATTCAATATGTATTACATACATTAAATAGCTTTGATACCCTATTCTCGAGAGCTTTTAGAATGGCAAAACAACACACGTCACAGTTTGGTCATGAAGCCTCATCTCTGCTGTTAGATTCTGCTGATCTTTGGTTTTGTCTGCCTGCAAGTTACCTTCAATTTACGTGTACGTATGAAGAGAATAAGTATCTAAAAATGCTCGTACATCATGGGCTGTTCTTTCAACAATGTATTAGATTTACCAAAGCAAATGCTTGGAATGGATGCATTAACCAAGCACAAATATACTTGCTTGGAGACCGACGTACCTCCAAGAGTCAAACTTTCGCCTAAATTACTGCAATGACCAACATAATTATCTTCAAATCAGTCTGCATATTTAATAATTTTGGGTTAGTTTTATCTCCAATGCAAAGCTAAACCAACACGTAGTCTAAGCTTATAACTTGATTAGCAAGCATCCTTTAGGGTGAATTTGCACAACACATTTTGTTAGATTGCTGAGAAAGAGGTTTGTGCCTCTTTTATGACATGGCACAAACTGAGCGTTAAGTCTTGACTTTTAAAGTCCTTTTGGAGCCTTCTGAAAAACTGATGGTTTTCTTGCATCAATAGTACTGAATTGACCTCCGTGTCTGCTAAGTGCTAGCAAACACACACAAATTCTTTGCCTACAGATTAGCTGTTGTAAGTGGATATGGTTATGGGGCTGTCTTTCTGTATCCTTCCAGTTTTTCAAATCACTAATAGCTATTTTGGCATTTTAACAAGCAAGCAAAAAGAAATCTTTGTCATTTGAAGCCTTTCCCTAGAAAACAGCACAGACCATCAAACAATATTCATGAACAGTTTGTGGTCGTTCGATGAACCATTGGTGAACTCATCCATAACACAAGTTCATTTAATTCTACACATTTGTTCCTGCATTTAATCTGAGCATTGAATCAAAAGAGAAAACATCTTAAAACCTGTAATGAGAAAATGAATTGGAAGGGGAAACTAAGCTCAAATTTATTTCTCCTGTGGGTGTGTCAGCATTTCTAACTTGCACTATTCCATAATAAAAGTTCTCTTAATTACCTCTGGAAACACATCCTTATGAACTACCAGGCAAATGAATTCATGAGTGCTAAAAGGACAATTATAGTAGAATCACCAGCAGCATTTTTACCACCATGTGAGTAACTCTGACGATAGATAACATGTGGGGGAAAGGACAGCAGTGGACCTCTGACAGAGGTTCCCGCATGGGCACTAACAGTGGAAATATAAGGAGCAGGAAATTTTCTGTAAAAGTGCAGCCGTTATTACACAGTTAGAATTTCCAAAGCAATCAGAATATTTAACAGCGCTGAGAGAAAGCCCATTTAATGAGACAGTCCAGCAACTTTTCTGAAATCACAAAGAAGGTAAAAAGGTATCACTTATTCTCCTTCAAAAATGAAAAGTAGATAAAAACATCACTGCCCTTTCTACTGAAGCAAGCTATATATCCCGTGTCCTTCTTTTGCTCACACAGTGTGTACTGCAAGCCAGTCGGCTTCTGATTTTAAAGATTTTTTTATTTTTGAAAATGCTTGTTCCTTACCCAGACTTCTCTAACGTTCATTTAGGCTATGCCAGTGAACTTCAAGTTTGTAATTGAAGGCATGGAAGAAGCAGGGTCCTTGGGGCTGGAAAAGTTACTTGAAGAAGAAAACCAGTGCTTTTTCTCCGATGTTGATTATATAGTGATTTCGGACAACCTCTGGCTCAGCAACAAGAAGCCTGCCCTTACATATGGGAGTCGGGGAAATGCCTGCTTCTGTGTGGAGGTAAAGGACCGAGGTTCGTTTGAACTGGGCCCCTGAGCAGAGAGCAGTGACGTACCTGTAATCACATCCAGATCTGCATGTAGAGAAAGACTGAGAGCAAGCTTAATATTTACAAATATGGAGCTTTCTTCCGTATCCTTTTCTGCTTGTACTGATTTCCCTCCTTGTTTCCGTTCAGTTAGCCTCATTCACTTTCATTAACTCCTCTTCAATCATCATTTCTCTACTTACCTCTCTCCCCTTGATCCCTTTCCTATCCCATTACTCTCTTGCCTCTCTCCCAGTCTTTTCTTCTCACCCCCTCTGCGCATCAACTCCGTTCTCTTGCAGCATCGTCCCTACACCCCCGGACTCTCTCACTCCACAACCATGTCCTCTGCGGCTCTGCCCGTTTGCAGCATACCTGCCTAAAGGGACTCCATTTAGTTGGATCCCTGGGTTTAAAAGCCACACAAAATTTTTGTAACCATTGGCAGAAGCAAGTAACAGTGCACTGTAGTATATTTAGCAGCCAACGTGAGCTATTGTGAAATGAAAAGTAGAAATTTCTCATCTGGGAACTTCCTGATGAAGCATAAAAGGAATTCAGAGAGAAGATTAAAGAACTTGAGAACTAAAGAGAAATCTGCATTAACCTTCATGTCTGAAAAAGAATGAAATTTGTTTTTAACCAAAAGAGCCTCGGCAGCCTTGATTCAATTCTTCTAAGTCTTAGTTAAGAAAAATGATGCTATTAAAACATCAAAAATGATCTCTGCCTGCTACCAGACAGTTGGCTGTAATGAGGTTTTGAGAAGAATAAACAAGTTCGTTGCAGGAAAATAGTTTACGATAAACCAGAGTATGAAAATGTGTCTGGAAAAAGAACCCATTTAATAAACCAAATGCCTCTCTCTGCTCTAAAGCTGTATGATTCAAGAGACCTCTAAATTCTTATTTGTTGTCAATCTGGAATTAAGGTGGGACGTATATTTTCCTAATGCAAAACAAGTGAGGTTCTTTCTTGCCTTTGTTACGAAGATTTTGCATTAAATAAAAAGGATGGAGAACTTGAAGAATTTATTCTGCAATGTTAGGAACAGCAATATGCAAGTCTTTCACTTAGGCTGTGTTTAATCTTACTGAAGCAAAAGAGGGAATGGAGAGGGACCTTTGCTCTCAAATGCCTGTAAGTGCTAAAGACAGCTGAATTTCTCTCTCCAGTGGTTAACAACAGAGCCCTGTCTTCTCTTTACCAAAGCAGGTTGTTCCTGATACGGTGCTTTCTGTTTTATAAATCGTTTTCTATTCATTTGTGGCCTCGTTCAAAAAACTTGAAGCCACCAGTCGCTGTGGAAAACAAAGACCCGCAGAGGAATAAGGTAGGGAGTGTTTATATGTAACCAGTGGTTTTGGTACAGGTTGAATGTGGCAGCAAGGACCTTCACTCTGGAACTTTTGGAGGCATCATTCACGAGCCGCTGACGGACCTGATAGCTCTGCTGGGTAATAATACGCATCATTGCTCAGGAGTAACTGGGGAGCAACGGCTGGCAATCAGCCTAACGAAGATCAGTGCCGTGTTTAATTGCCCTGAGTAAGGCAAGTCTAATTGAAGCAAGATTCCCAGGTTTCCAAATCTCAGCATAGCTATGGTGGCAGCAGCTGTGGAAGGGAACGTCCCCGGTAAGGCCAGGACCTCAGACATGTGCCCGTTAAGCTGATGTCAGTCATGCATCGATCAACAACATTTAAGGATCGCTGCCAACTTGAATACGTACCCATGTAGTGAAACCTGACTTTTTAATGCTGATTTGTATCTCATCAGGATGACGTTTTCATGTCAGCAGCTGGGCTGACACACCATATGCTACATACAAACAGCAGCTCAGTGGTTTTCTTAACAAATATGAAAATATATCAAGTTAGGTACCCCAACTCGATGGATGCAGACAGTCGTTAGTAGTTAGTTGTTAGGCTTACTCATTCGGTAAAGAGTTAGGTAGAAGGGAAAAGGTGTTATGATTGCCAAGTGGAAGAAATAGGTCCCATTTGTACCGATATCTCTATCTTATTTTGTAGACAGCCTTGTGGATCCCACAGGTCATATTCAGATCCCTGGAATCTATGACAGCGTCGCTGCCCTGACGGAAGAGGAGAGGAAATTATACAAATCAATTGAATTTGATCTAGAGGAACATAAAAATAATAGCGGCGTGAAAAAATTCCTCTACGGCACCAAGGTAACATAAAATCTGTATAAGTGGTCGGCAGAAAGAATTTAAATCACCCATTCATAGCATTTATGTATAAAGCCAAACTAAAAGATACTTTCAGTCAATGGCAAACTCAAAATAAAATAAAGGAGCACTGAGCATTAAAAGGTAAATAAAATCAATCTGCTGAAAATATAAGCTACCACATCTGGAGAAAGTGATCCAAAATATGAATAATCAATGATAATAATGCAAAACTAACAGCGTTGCTCCCCCCTCCTTGCATTACCCCTTCTCTCCCCCCAAGCCCAGCCAGCCAAACAAAATAAGCATTAAAACCCCTGCATACAGGTTATGTAGTAGGAAAGAAGTTGTATTCAGCTCTGCAAAATGGGAGGCAGCTTTAGGCAGATGTGTTTCGGGTGGTTTTTATTTGCTTAATTCAGATTTTGATGTCTGCTGAGCATGCCAAAAAAGCACCCAAAGCTATAAGCCTCCCTTTGCCAGCATTTAAAATTTATATTCTAAATAAAGAAGAGCAGGTAAGGGCTGGCTCAGAAAGATCTCTCTGCACAAGGGTGGCAGCTGGGAGAAAGGAGAGGAGTGATTCAGGTCTTTTTCTCACTAATGTAATTATACTGGTATAAGCTCTAACATGGATGCTTTTATTTCCATGAAAAGGCTTCTAAATTAGCCTAAGGTAGACAGTCATAATCAGTAATACAGAAGTATAAAGTAACTATGCTGTGTAAGTTTCGATGCTTTACCTGTATGAGGATGAAGTGGTGCAAACTTTATGTGTACATAAAGCTCTAGTCTCATAAAACTGGAGTACAAAGAAAGGAGCAGCTCCCTGGGGTTCTGCATGAAGATCAATTTATAATTTATATATTTCTCCTTTCTTCCTTAGAAGAAACATTTTCTTTCTCTCTTTTTTTTTTTTTTAACCCTTTTTATCTTCTCCAGGAAAACAGATCAACTTGGTTACTGAACATTCTCATCTTAACAACTGTATTATTTAACACTTATTAGTAGAATTTCTTCCCTGGTATCATCTGGGAGAGGTCTGGCTAAACCGCTCACAGGTTCCTCCTGTGAGAAGTTCCGAGATCAACAGATGGTCAGATCCGAAGCTGGTTTGATTTTTTTTTCTTACTTCCAAGATATTTTAAAACAATGTTCCAATTTTCTTGTTGTGCCTGAAAAGCTGTTCTCATCCAAATATTTCTAAAGGTAAACAAATGTTGACTGAAGGAAGTAGTATTTTTTTTAAATGAAGAGATATGCGCATGGGTTTAAATTACAAATCGAACTTCTTTAAAATACAGAGGTCTCCAAATACGAATTTTAGGATGGAAAAAGCTTGTTTCTTCACATCAATTTATATCAATTGTGAATGGCTCCACTGTCATCCCGTGTATTTTCAATGTTATTTTTTCGAAGGAAGAAATACTTCTACACCTGTGGCGTTACCCTTCTCTCTCTATTCATGGGATTGAAGGAGCTTTTCATGAACCAGGAATTAAAACAGTCATTCCGGCAAAAGTCACTGGCAAATTCTCGATCCGTCAGGTCCCCCACATGGACCTTTCGGTTGTGAAACAACAGGTAAGAGGCAAACCTTTTCTTTGGCCTCTACTGTGTAAACTAAGTCCCTCTTAGCACCTCACAAACTTACATCTGAAGTAGTAAACTGAACGTTTCTAGCATTTATTTGTTTCTGAGAGCGGAAGTGGGTGTAAGCTTGAGTTGCAAGGAGATGAAGGCTTCTGGCTGCAACGTGCTTTCCCTGCAGGTGGTGGAGCACTTGGAGGGTGTCTTTGCCAAGAGGAACAGTCCAAACAAACTGAAAGTGTCTATGCCTTTAGGTGCGAAGCCCTGGCTCGCTGATGTTAATGATCCACTCTATAAAGCAGCAAGAAGGGCAATAAAAAAAGGTATGTTCCTTCTTTTTTTCAGTTCTTAAATGTGTCTGCAGGTGTGCAGGGGAATTGTGTTCATCCATAGAGCAAAAGGGATTTCCCAATTCACTGCTACAGTCACTTGTCCCTATGAATCTCATTGATTTTGATGGAACAACTCAGCCACATCTTCTTCCAGACCTTACTGAATTGGGGTATATTTAATAGGAGTAGCCAAAAGACCTCACTTAGTTTCTTTGCGTACTGCTATGAAGCCAGAGGTTTGTAGAGTGCAGCTGATTCATGAAATCACTTGGCTACACGCTCAAAACAATGTCTCCTCAGAAGCTCTTAATATCAGCTATCTGCTCAAATATACGGTAGCAGAAGAAAGCACCTTTATTTCACTTAACAGTGAATTCATTCTTCCCATTTATTTCAGTTTTTGGAGAAGAGCCAGATTTTATTCGGGATGGTTCAACGGTTCCTGTTGCCAGAATGTTTCAGACTATAACGCAGAAAAGTGTGATGATGCTTCCAATTGGAGCAGCCGATGATGGGGAGCACTCTCAGAATGAGAAAATAAGCAGGTTTCTTTTATTCGTCCGTTTGTGCTATAAGAGAAGGGGGGAGAAGCGAAGCCCCCTGGTACCCACGAATAAGCGCAGTCAGATGGGAAGCTTTGCTGTGCACTGGGCACTCCCAAACTACAGTCTCTGGCAAACTTGTTGCTGTGCCAAGCAGAAAGCAAAATTCCCAACCTATTGCATATCGCTATACACTTTTTATGGAGTGCCTACTCAGCCTTTAACTACACCACACTGGCAATTTTCATGTCACTGCCAATGAAATTTGCCCCTGGTCTGAAAGATGATGATGCAGACAGGCAGTCTCCCGTCACAGCATCCATTTCGAAGCACGTACACAGGCTAATGGTTAAGTAAGGGTTTTGACGGTTTTCAGTATAAATGAATATAAAGGTGTATTTATACTACAAGGACCAAAACTAGTGTAATTATATCAAAATTAGCTTAAACTTGCCACTTGTGTTCATTCTTTGAGGTGCCATGGTAAGACGCTGTTCAGCATGTTGCCTGAATGTTTATGCAGCTTCTGAGTCAAGTCGTGCTGAGCTTGAGGGACTGGAGAATAATTCCCAAATTACTTTTTTGTTTCCCCTCAGCATAGCTGAACCCTTATGGCTACAGACAATAGTAATTAGGGAACGTAACACTGGAATGAGTTTTCTCAGTGAATCCTTCATAGGAATGCCAGTTGAGGGATGTCCAGAATTTCTGTGCACTGGGTCCTTTTTTCAGGTGACCGATCTTGCAGTTTCCTCTGAAAACTTCACCGGACTATGCTGCTAATTTGAAGAGCAGAACAGCCTGAGAGGGCTTCATTCTCTTTCTTTCCTTCTTCACAGACACAACTACATTGAAGGAACCAAAGTGTTCGCAGCCTTTTTCCTGGAGATATCAAAGCTACATCGGCACTTACACAAAACTTCCAACGTGAAGACTAACAACTGACAGACCATCACAAGAAAACCAGCAAAGCACTTTTTTAGTCTTGAGCTTTCTGACTTCCTGATCTGGAAAAACATATAAATCACATATTCAGTGGGTCTGAATTGGTGGAAAAAATAAATGGCATGCTATTACTTGGCATACTACTAAATGGCATGCATTTGTGATATGGTCAATCAAGTGATCAAGTGACTTTCTTTTTGCACAGTAGAAAAAAGTTTTTGTAAACATCTGTTCTGGCCAAAGTCTGTCATCAGAAGGGCACTTTGCCACCCAATTAGCAACTGGTTGTTTTTAATTCCTTTTAAAGCATCAGTTTACATTGCTAATTAAATCAAAGGCAAATGATATATTTTGAAACGAAAACAATAGTTGAGAGCTCTGTTTGCTGTTTAGGCAAAACACCTAGCACGTATCACACAACTCAGATCTATATTTCTTTAATTTCAAAATGGGATTTTTACCATAACATGTAGTTAATTCACACAAGCAAAACAACTGAACCAGATTTAACTAAAACTTAGTGGTGTTATCTCTACCGTTAAAACAAATGACATGAATTAAATTACAGACAGTAGTTGGTATCTTTCCTTTCTGTCCTGCTACCTCCCTGCAAAAACCTGGAAGAATAAAGGTGATTAAGAGCATAAGGTGTGGATGTGGAGTCTACAGAAGGGAATATTGTACTGCAGATAACAGCTGATGCGGAAAGTTACCAGGGTAAAAGCCTTGACTGAATTAAAAAACATAAATAAACAAGCCTCTGATTTTTAGTAGCTCCCCTCAAATTCCTAGGGGCTGGACATAAAAGTAGCTGGCCTTTTAAGAGATCTGGGAACAGTAATAATCCGGGATACTTCGGTTTCAAATCAGGTTCTCGATAAGCACCCGTTTTCAGACTTACCCGGGGCTGTGGGGCTCCCAGTTCAGCTGTAAGAGCTGAGTAAGGATGCTGGCTGCTGACGGTGCTCACGGGGAAAAGGAGGACCCAGCTCAGTTTCTCTTACTTGTGTTGGCTCTGCAGACTGCGTAACTGCAGCGTAACTTTTGGTGCCCATGTCAAGACAGAGGACTCCAAGATGAGACAAGGACCAAGCCTCCAGGATCAGAAGACTCCAGTTTGCACATCATCAACATGTGGAACAAGTCCTCTGCAGTCTGCCAGCTCCCTTCACCTGTTGAAACCATTTAGGAACCAGCACGGTAAGGAGCGTGGCAGGGGCGAGCGCTCCAGCACCTGCACAGGACTCGGGGCGGATCGGTCCATGCTTAAAAGCTGTCGCTTCATAAAGGTAAATAACTGAATTTTGTTGAAGTATTTGAAGACATACAGTTGACATAAAACATTATTTGCAATCTCCTGTTTTGCAGTGGCTTTGCAACTTGACTTGAACCATCATAGAAAGAAACAGCTACTCGTTCATACGACATTTTTGGCAGAAGAGTAGAAAGCTTGGTGAGATGGTGGAGGTGGCAGATTTCCTCATGAAAGAGGTATGGAGGCCGTGTTTCTAGGAATTTAACTGCTCTGCAAATCACCATAATCCATGCTGTCTGTGGGTTCTACAACATTAAGAAGTGCAACTGAAGGTGGGCTTAGGCTATACGTAGTTTTCTGTTGCTCTTTGGAATGCCAAGTAAAATACAGTCAACAAAGACAGCATCTTTTTATAAAAACAGGCACTGTCAGAGCAGCTATTCTGAAACAGCCACTTACTGTCGAGTTAAAACCATGTGTGTGAAACGGTGGGACCAATGAATTATGCAGACTATCTTCATGCCTCCTTCAGTCCCAGGAGAGAGAAATAGCAGAAAACTTCCATTTCAGATTCTCCTGGCCATGACAGAAAGCACTGGGGAAGCCACTCCCGCCCACAGGGGTATCCAGAGCTATTCTTTCCCTCTTAGATCAAGACAAGGCATCCACCAGTTATCCTGTCTTTTCCTTTTTTTACGTTGTGCAGCAATCAGCCTTTTGGGAAAAAAAAAAAAAGGCATGCGTTTTTCTAAGGTCTGTACCGTTGTACACCATTTCTAGCAATGTTGCTTCTCGGTTGCATTAACAGCTACTTGTTGCCGCAGTTAAAGATAACTCTAAAACAATCGTGTTAGAAATAGGATTCAAGTTCGCTTCTGTTTGTTAGCCTTATTCTAGATATGCCATATCCCACGTCAGAGCATATTAGATATTCTCAAATCCTGAACAACTAACTACAGAAACCATATGTACACTTTGTGTGCGTACACAGGCATGTATGTAATAGATATGTGTACACTTACAAGATCTAATCCTGACATTGTTATTAAAAAAAAATTCTTATTCATACTGATTGGGGTTTTTCTTATTAAAGGTTGAATAATGGCTTTTGATTTTGGCCAATTTATGTGCAAAACTACAAATGCTAGAACATACTTATTAGCACAGTTTACACAAAGTCACAGAAAAGGGATACCAAAAAAAGTGACTTCTCAGTGTAAATTGGACTGGTTAAACTTTATTTTTACTTTTTAAAAAAATTTATTTATGAATCTATGATTCTATGAATCTACCCCTTCACAGTGAAACCTAAGTACTGTTTGTTTTACATATCATATTCTGTATAATCATGTAAGAGGATGCCTTGGTGATTAAACCTACCCAGGGAGTACGAAAACAACTTTGTGGGGATGTCCAACAGCAGCATCCAGACCTTTGAGAGCTTCATTCAGATAGCAAGGCTTGGATGCCTAATGCCACCGGGGATGTCCTGTGGTCCCTGAGAAATATGCCTCAAGGATGACAGACACAACTCAAGCCCTGTGTGAACACTGCGAGCGGAGTAGCAGCCGGCCAAATGCAGCACCCCAGGGCACCTCTAACAGCACTAGGTGCCTATACATAGCGGGTCAAGGTCTGCCCGTCTCCCTGGTACGCCGTCCCAAGTCTTCCCTCCTGTAGGCTGTACATCCACATTGTAGGGAATCAAATGAGCAAGAGTGGGATTGTATTTTCCTACTGATTATTAATGTGAAAGAAGAAATTGGAACATTTTAACTTCCATTTAAAATCAGTGGGCTTAACTGTGAAAGTTGCCCTTTCATGTTAGATGAATACAGTTCTAAATCCTTAAGTAATGTCTCAAAAGAGAAAGTGAAAAAAATGAGGCAGTCAGCTAAAATCATGGAGAATGAGTAAAATAATAAGGTGCTGAAAATAGGAGCTGAAGGCACAGAGAGATGAGCAGCCTCCTGAGACTAAGAACTAATCAGGTCACCATCTGCTTAGCCCATGAAAGTGGAAGATGAGGCTTACTCGCGCAGTTACGGTTTTCCTTTCCAGTAACATTACTCCCAAGAAGCTTGACTTTGGCTCCTGCTAGTTATTCCTCTCAGAATATGGCATTTAGCTTGTTTGACAAAACACTGTAAAATGCCTTGCTAGTTAAGGATGTCCGTAGTCCATGTTTGGACAGGGAAGATTGTGCAACTGTGCCTTTACCGGTGACACAGGAGCAAGTACCACAGTGGCCGGTGCCAGCAAGGAGCCACAGTCCCCTTGTTCCTGCTGGAAACTTCCACCTGCAAGTAACGTGTAAAGTTAAAATACTGATGCGTGAAAAAAGTCCTGAACACAGTCTTCTCATTTCGTAGATCCTGTTTAGTCCGCCTGGCTCATCTCCGCAGTGCTCATCGCCAGGCTGTGGGGATGCTTGTGCACACGAAACTCGCGGATGGGTAAGTGTGCGTTAACTGCGCACCCTTGTTCTCACCTACTGCCAGAGTCTGACCCCTCTGCTAACCAAAACGCTCACTGCCAGCTATTTTCCACCACGGGATTTTCTAAGATCCTAAAAAACATTTGTTGTTTCTCACCCCTTCTCCTTTTCACTTGCTTTCTCAAATATATCTGTTTTTAGAAGACTCCCCCTCTAGAAAGGCGCTAACGCTGGAACTGGTCAGAGCTGCAGACATTACCAAAGTTTTGGCGCAAGTTACTCTCTTACAGGGAAAAAGCGTGGTACTTTGCCAATACTTAATGCCCCAAGGTGAAGCTTAATTGATTTTCAAATGTATACCTTGTATCACAGAATCACAGAATATCTAGAGTTGGAAGGGACCCGTAAGGATCATCGAGTCCAACTCCATATATGTCCATACATGTCTGTATTTTGAGCTGTAGGCACATCATGTCCTTTAAGAGGTAAATCATTATATAAATATTTTAAACAGAAATACGTCAATAGAAACATATGAACAGTTCCTTGTTAATAGAGTGCAAGTCTACTTAGGTAGCTCTACTGCCAAATATTTCAGCTATCTTCTTGCTTGCATTCTTTGGAAACACGTATGAAGAACACCTTCTCATTACAGGTCATTTTGACAGACACGTAAGTGCTGCTCCTGCCATACTTTTACATTCGATGATACAAAAACAGAGCAGGAATTTCAAACCAACCTGCTAACAATGCAAGCACGGTGGTATACAATTTTACAAGCTCTGTGTAGATTTTTTTTCAGCTGAGGTACGAGCTTGAACCAGGTGCGGATATTCTTTCTTAAGTCACTTAAGTGTCATTTGGATATCGCCACTACTTTCTAAGGAGGTAAGTAAAAGAGCCACTGGCTGTTGTAATGGGGCTTTCCAGCCCCGCCCGAGGATCAGCAGTTCCTGCAAAGCTTTTCAGCCGATGCTGCAACCCACGCAGAACAAGTTGTTTGAGACGGAGGACGATGAAGGTGGTTCCTAGTTACTTTATCTACTCTCACAGAGTTTTAAAAATTGCAAATACTATTGGAAAGTGTGCTTGCCTTTTGTTACGTAATTTCTCCCAGGTTCTTTGTGTGAAACTTGCCACATTCACTTACTCCTCAAGGCAGGAACGACAGCTGTGTTTCTTTGTGGGCTTTAATAGGTGTGTAAAAGTGCCTGCAAAACCATTACTAGGCATGGAATCTGGGTTCTTTTTGCCAAGAACCTTTACCCTTGGGAGGGGAAAAAAACCCAACAAAACTTTGCTTAAGCTTCGAAGTACACGCTGCACAAGGTGCATCCTGACGGCAAAGAAAAACGGTCATGTTCCCTACCCGATGAGCGTTTGAGAACTTCAGTGTATAACTAGGGAATTCTTCCCATAAAGCTAACAGTTTACAGACGTTCTTACTTCGGTGGATGTAGCCCTCCCAGGACTCGGATGCATGTGCCAGGTGGATAAGATGCTGACTTCGTAAAGACTAAAAATAAGGACTAAATCTCTATTTCATATAGCGTGACTTTCTTTGCAAGTTTTTTTTCTGATCTGATTTGATACCGCATTAAATCTTAAAGTTAATGTACTGATGCATAATGTACCAGACTTGATGTTTAGATTTGAGATATTTGAGATATTTGTCTTTCAGAAACTTGCTTTGTGGGTTCACAAGAGATTAATTACACAGTGGCAGGGCTGTAAATACTGGCAAGCTGGACATCTTCACATGTGACAGATAATACAGGGTAGTAAATTAAACTCTTTCATTTTACTGCAATTAATTACCTTTTTATTAAAAAAAATGTACAACAAAAACAAACCCTTGGAGGCTTGGCATTGTCAGCCTCCAGACAGACTTCTATATAGCCGTAGTTAAAAGAAACCAGACGCTGCGTGTGTATGCATGAATCATACTGATGTTGCTACCTGTCTCAAAATCATTTCTGTGACCTCTCACTGTGAAATAACATGAAGTACCAGCCAATTCCATGTTCCCTGTCCTCGAGATGCAGTTACAATTTTACATACATATATTTTTTTTTTGTTTAAATCTGTAAGGATAATTCAAAGACCATGCTAGCCATATCTTTATTTGTGGAGCTGAAGGGGATTTTTTTTTTTCTTTTTTTTCCCCGAACTTAGAATTGAAACTGTAATCTCTGTAATAGAAACTGGAAAATACTCAACATGAAACGCTCCTGACATGCAGCCTTCCAGTGTGAAGAAACAAGTGGTGGCAGAGCCCTCATACGAATTTAATGCAAGTTCGTATCACTCTTTTTCTACACTTAGAAACTCAGGAGTTGTTAGTACTGCTTTACTCGTCTCCTGTGTGTTATTGCCTTCCTGACAAGACAGCAAATTCTGTACGCAGGGTTAACATCACCAGTTTGGCAGCAACCCTGCCATTCCAGTGACGGCTTCAAATGATACAGTTTTGTTTAATCACAGTGGAAGGACCAACACAATCTGGCAAGTACATCCCCTCTCAAGCCATTATTTTGGGGTTCTGGATACTGAAAGTTAATTACATAGTCCACTTTTTATAGAAAAGCAGTGGAATGAAAGAAAATACATTTTCAACAAACCAACCAACCAACCCATGATGAAGAGGTGTTGTGCTACCTTCCTTACGGGTGAGCAGACGAGCAATGACAGCCTGTGGTGCCTTTGCCAAGTCGTCGCTATAATGTGCACGCAGAATCGTATGGGCCCAGGCAAACTAAATTATCTTCACCTGCAGTTCTCTCCAGGTGCTGGGCTATCTTAAAATGGGATTTTCTGAATGGGACAGCCTGAAGACTTAAAAGACCGTGTCCAGGGGTCAAAAATCCGGTTGTCTGATTCAAGGAACCTCAGTATTCGGTGGCAAGGAAAAAAAAAGGAGAGATCTGATTTATTGGTACACTCATATTGATGTTTGTATCTAGAAAACCTTACCCGCAGAAACAGAAGTGATGTCATCCATTTCTGTGTTTTGTATTGTGTATGCAAAACATCTTAGTTGTTCATGCTTATATACAATTGCTTTAGTTTATTACTATTTATTTTTGTGATACTGACTACTGTGGTATCGAGCAGATAGACAGTTGACGACTCTTCTAGACTTTTACATGGCATAATTGTTACACGCTTCTTACCACTTCTCAGCCGTACTGTAACTTGGCTTTAGAGGAACGTAACTCAGGATTATTCAGTATCTGATTAAAGATCACATCTGACTCCTCAAGTGCCTCTGTGAAGCCACCTCTCGGCGCACACGTAGGTAGGCACGGCTCCCGTGCCTCTGTGTTGCAGGCTTCAGGGATCTGTTGTGCGGCCATTTGCAGGATCGGTGCTTTAAAGATAAATACACCCTAGTGGTAACTTCTCAAGGTGTCAGTCCAAGTTTCAGAACATTAGATCATGACTTTGCTAGAAAAACAAAAAACCTATTGCCTTTGCTTTGCAATCGGAAAGTTTTTTATTTTAGCTACAATTATCTCTTCAGTCATCCAAATATAAAAGCAGGCAGGATAAATGTAAAGCCTGTAGAAATTCAGCTTCACTTCTCCTAAGGCACACATTGTGTTCCTTGCATTTGGAGAAGAGGCTGGCGTGATCCACCACGGTGGAACAACTCCAGTTGTCTCATTTCTTCAAGAGGTGAAGAGAAAGCCCGTAATGTTACTGGCAACAGCAGGCCCCGATGATGCATCTTGTGGGCCACATGAAAGGAGCTGCAGGCCCCCATCACTCTCTTTTGTTAGAATTTGTGACTCTTAAGTATTAGCATTAGGATAAGG
>JAVKLA010000047.1:9044922-9056378 GCA_034782735.1 Sagittarius serpentarius
GGCGGGGGCGGGTTGCCGCCTCGCCTCGCCGGGCCGGGCCGGGCCGGCGCCCGGCGGTGCCGTGGTGCTGGGCTGCTGTAACCCGCCGGGCCCGTGGCTTAGTCTGGCTCCGCGCAGCCAGGAAGACGAGCTTTGGCGTGGTTCAGCTCTACTCTGAATGTTTTTTGCTGCTCAGAAGCCCCCTTTTTCTTAGTTTTCCCTCCTTTCCCGAAGGTCGTTGTAGCGTGAAGTGTGGATGAGCTTGAGGAGTGCGGTTGGCAGTGAGTGGCAGCGCATGTGACTGCAGGAGCTTTGTAAGCAGTTCTTACAAGCGGTAAAAAACCCAATTGTAGCCGTTTTCCCTTTCCTCTGCTTACATCTGCAATGGAGCCGTCCCTGAGTCATGATCACCTTCTGCACTCGCACGATCTTGTGATTTTTCAACATGATTTTGTTGTCTCTAGGGAGTTAGTGGACTTTCAGGGGACCTGTCAGACTGCAGTAAGGAACGCAAGTTCCCATAAATAGCGTAGCAATTTTTTAATACATTTCTGAAGACGTGTGCATCTTCAGGGGAAAACATCATTAAACCCAAACTAACCGTTTTAGGTGGCCGTTGAGGGATAGGTTATCATCTTGCATAGTCTGACTTGTTAGGACAGGTTTCCTGTTGCTCCGTCAAATAATTAGTGTGGCCTGTGAACCACAATGTTCGTCGTAAACATAGTGTTAGTTAAGGAGAAAGAAAAGGAAAAAACATTTCGTCTGTTATCTGTATGCTGTAGCTATTGGTGACCTCAGAATTCGCATAATTATAGTTCTAATTCTTGTTTTCCTGTGCCCTCTTTTCTTCTTTGTGTAGTTGTCCTGATGCAGACTTGCAAGACCCTGTTTTGTCATGTATTCATGTTTATCTGAATCATACTAAGCATGATGGTAACACCTAGGGAGTAGTAAATAACGGGAATCCAAAAGTGCAAGGGTAATAATAGTGGCAGGAGTGATTTGCTGATGGTGCAAAACAATAATAGACTAACGTATAATTTAAACATTGGATGTAATTTGCTGTGATTCTTACCTTAATAATCTAAAGGTGTGGCCTGTGAAGACTATAAATTTTCTTTTTCCATTCCTATATCAGAACATGAGTAATCAAGATGTGTGCATGAGGCTGGAGCTTTTGATTTTGGGATCTATATTTTTCCCAGGTCACACCTCTTCATGAAAGATGAAGACAATTACAGGCTTTAGTTTGGTCTCTCTTGCAATCTCCTAGACTATTCACAGCAAGTTACATTCATCATGGAAGTAACATTACAGTCATTCCACCCTTATTTCATAAATTATTTCAACATGGACATATAATCAGATTGTAGCTTTTATATATAAAATATGGAGCCTGGCAGTAATTGTATAATCCATACATTTTAAAAAAAGTCAAATGCACTGATGTGACAGCATGATGATGGACTGTGACTTTTTCAGTATGTTCAAACATGTCAGTTTTATTAGCATTTTGGGAAACGTAATTCAAACGACCTGAGTTAAATCCTTTACTATCATTCCTCTGTAGGAACTATTGTGTAGTAACAGCATCAAAGATTTCTGATTTATTTACATGGAAGTTTTCTTTGTTAGAAACTTTTTTAAAACTTAAGCTGTGTTGTCTCCTTTTATAGAAAAACATTACTTGGAAAAAGACTGTGTGTGAAGCAGGTGTCAGTCACAATACTCCATTAAAATCAACCTGTAATGAAGAACAGCATTTCTGTGTTGGTGTGCGCAACATTAAGAAAAACACAGCTTTGCTTTGCCTAATGGTTTTGTGGTTTGTTTGGGTTTTTTTACCTTTTGAACATATACAGACTTGTGGTTTCGGGCATGAGCTAAAATTTACAGACAGATTGGCATATGAAATGTGGTTGAACTGGAATTGTTGAGCGGCTACTACATTTGAATTCCCTAAGATGGTTTAGAATTTAAATATTCTCTTTCTTGGGGAAACAAAAAGGCTGCACTGGATGGATGATCCCATCACTCAAATAAAAACATTGGTTTAAGATAACGGCTGGTCTAGTCATTCATTCAAATTAATGCTGCAGTATTACGGTGCATGTTAAAATTACTATGTTCATGTTTTAGATTGCATATCCTGGCATATAGGTTGTTCTTTTGAAAGCACATCAGCAAAAATAGGGCTTGGAGGGGGGAAGACAAGATGACGTGATTCAACAGATGTAGTGGTTGCTGTTCTTTCAGTGACTCGTTTTTTTTACAAGGGTTGCGGCGATGGGGAAAGAATAGCTGCTCAGTTGTTCACAAAACTAGCCACAAGGCATAGTGGTTGCTATTCTGTGCTTTGTATTTTATAAGGAGTCAAACAGAAACGGTACTTTCATTTTGACAGATTAATAATCAGCAGCCGGCCAGTGGAGCGCTCTTGGTTTTTCTTCTGCCCCAGAAAGGTATTGTTTCATGTTGGCCTTGCTAGCTCGGGGTAGCACTGCCGCCGTTGCCTGCGGTGCAGCTGCATGCAGTGCCTGGCCAGCGGCAGCACAGGCGTGGAAGCGTCGCTCCCCCCAGGAAGCGACTTGAGTGGAATGAGCAGAACGAATGACGGCGGTTCTTGGTGGGCACAAACGCGTGTAGGAAATGAGCGGTATGCTTCACTGGTGATGCTCGGTGCTAATAAGAGGCATAGGATTAACTGTGGATGTCTTGGAGAGAATGAATTAGGAGTAGGGCTGCACGGGAGGTGGCACTGCAAACTGCTTAAATGTTGCCTGGCCCAGGGTGTCAAAGTTCATGTGACATCTCTCCGATAACGTCAGAGTGGTTTCATCTTTGATCTGTCTGCCTTTGCAGTGGACATTCTTACTGCATTACACAAAAGTGTATGAAAGTTTAAATGAAATATACCTATACCTACTTTTCTTCTCAACTGGGTAATTTTAAAATTTTTGTCATTTCAGCCTGCACTAGGACATAACCTCAAAGTGTTTGTTAGCCTGTGGGCGTAAAACCAGCGAAGAAACAAAAAATGTAAAGGCACTGTTCTTGTAATACCCAATTTCTCCCCTGAGAAATTCCAAAGGCATCTTTTGCTTCGCAGAAAGAAGTTGTATGTTTAAAACAGGGGAACCATGCCTGCCTTCCTGCTCTGCAGCTATGAATTCTGGTGATCCTGTTTCTGCTGTCTGCCAGTGAAGGGTCTGTAGTTACAGAAGAGTCTATGGCCTATTTATTCTAGGTGTTTATGTTAAATATATGTGGAAGTTTTCTTATGTTACTTAATTTCAGTTTTTCAACATGTGAAGATGTAGGAAGGTTGTGTCCTAAACTTAAAAACGAGCAGCAGTCTATAGCTTTAGAGCAGAAGTCTAGTTACCTTCTTTCCTCAATATGAAAGGGAAAATTACAGTAGGTGCTAGCCAATTCACATGCTGCTTTACAAAGAAATAACCCAAGTGCCATTTAGAAACAGGCAGTAATGATGTTCCAGAAGTAAAATGCTTGTTCACACGACTCATGACTTCTTTCCAGTCCGGCATTAGCAGAGGTGTTGATTGCTGATTTTTTGCTTTGTTTTGTTTTGTTTGCTTGTTCTACAGAAGGCTGACCTTTCTTCTGAGTAGTGTGGCCTACTACTGAACTACTGTCTGTAACAGTATGGGTTATATTTAACTGGGCTGGGAGGCTGTGAATGGTCTTAGTTTCCTTTGGTCCTTAGTGGTACAGGCATAAATTTTAATTGCCTCTGCCCTTCTGAATCTAAAAATAGAAGCTGTTATGTGTGTGTGTGTCATATGTAATGGCCAAAGAGGAGGCATGCAGAGCATTTAGGGTATGCGGTATTTCAGTGCCTAAGTCTGGATGTATACATCTCTGTAGATTACTGTTTTGCTACAGATGTATATATAGATGCTTTCCTGTCTGGTATTTCTTTGTCTCACTGTAGTTAAAAACAAAGTTTCTGGCTGTCATTAGCCCTGCCTTTGGTATTTCGAATGTCTCTCTCAAAATATAGGTACAAAGATTTAAAAAATACATATCAATGTTAAAATTCACTGCAATTACAGGGTGTAACAAAACTAATGCAAATAGTAATGCTAAGTCATCATTTTATACAGAAATCTTTGTTTGGTGTGAAATTTTTATTATGGAATCCATACAGTCCTGTGGTATACAAGTATTTCTGTGGGAAACATTCCAGCAAGAAGTTTGAAAAGTGTGGAGGTCCCGACAAGAATTCTAATTTAAGCAAAGGCAGGAACAGACTGTCCTGGTGCCATTTGGATGGCCTTAAGAGCTCTGTCGTGGCTTTATACTTCTGTACGTGTGAGTTCTCTCTTATGGCAGGTTTTCAAGCTTGGGCTTGCTCTGGAAGAGCCGGTGACATGTTCTGTTTCCATTCGGTGGGTTGGTGGTCGGTTTTGTTTGCTTTGTAAGTTAGTAGAACGTTTGCTATAAACATTTGCTATAAATGTATGAGACAGTCCACCCAGAGTTGGTTTTAAGACACACCTTAGCCAGGAGGAGACTTGCTTACTTTACCTGTACTGGTGATACGTAGCATGTTGGCACCACCCACTTCTGCGCTCGAGGGAAAAGCGTGAACAGGGGTCAACTAGCAGTCTCGGCTCACATGAGGAAGCATCAGCCTTCCAGCTTATCTGCTGCCTGGCGGGGTTTAGTACTTCTGGAAAGCACCGCGCTGGCTGCGACATGCGTGTGCTGCAGCCGAGTCACACACCTGCTGCATGCCCAGAGCTTGCTGGAATTGCCGGGTTTCCTGCTTGCGTTCTGCACCCGCGCGGGAAATCCCACGCGGCCAAAAAGCCTCAGATTTCCTGGTGCGTGGGGTGCAGCCAGTAGGCTCAAGGCTTCTGAGGAGCATGTCTTGATGTTCACGTGATGCCCAGCATACGTGCCCGTCTTTCTCCCCAAGAACCATAGCACAGAAAGATGGCATTTTTGCATTTTGCAATCCCATGTAGTCTGTTAGCAAAGAGAAGGAAATGCCTGTTGCATGCTTGTCTTCCACTGAATGTTTAAGTGAAATCATATATTTAAGTTGGATTGTTCCAAGTACTTGGGAAAGGATATCAAACACTAGAAATAAAATAAAGGCAAAATGTTGCTCTCTCCTGGTTCCTTTTTGTGTAACGCACCTTCTGCAGCAGTGTATTGACGTTGGATTTGGGACACTGGATATGCAGCAAGGACAGCAGTGATCCTTGTGTTTTGTTTTCTGTTTGATTTGTTACTTTTGTTGTCTTCGCTTCCCATTTTCAGTGCCAGTGAAGTAAAGGCTGTTCTTTTCATGCTCCCCATGTGAGGCAAACCTAGATTTATTTTACTCTTTAAAGGGAAGAGGGTTCTCGCCTTACGTCATATAAATTGTTAATAGGATATACATTTCTGGGAAAAAAAAAAGGAAAAATAAAAAAATCTAAAAGCATCCATAAGCTGCAGATTTTTTGTTTATTTTGGCATCTCCAGAATAAAGTGCAATGAATACTAAAAATTACTAGCTTAGCATGTGTATCCTGTACTGGGCACAGCCTGATTGTTAGAGCTAATTTTTTTTTTTTGATTGGATCCAACGCTAGCATAATATCAAAGTTCAAAGATACAGTACATAAAAATGTTTTCTGGATGTTGTCTTCAAAATCTGCCAACTTCTTTTCTATTGTTTTGAGTTTTATTGGTACAACAATGAACTGATTTGAATTGCATTTGTTTTTTTTCTCCGTTGTTCGCATTTTCATTTTAAATTATTTACAAGTCTGAGGCTTGAAGATGAGAGCCTAATGAATGCTTTTAAAAATAAAACCTTCTTCTTTAAGCATGTTATGCTTCATGTTTTGAATTTATAACACAAGCCTTAATGAATAGTTTCCTAGTTACTCTCATCTTAGAATTTATGAGCTGTCCTATTTACAAGTTTTACCTATACAATGGAAAGATAATTTATGTTTACCTTAAATGAACTGTTGTTGTTAACAAGCTTAAACTGCTAATTAAGGCTAATATGGCAATAAATACTATGTCAAACCTTTTAACAATGTGAAGATGCAGTAATTATTTTTTGGGCCTTTTCCTGGTGCATTGCATGTAAGAATACAGTGTCTTGTGTTTTTTGATGTCTCATATACATATCAGGTTAGTAACAGGTATTTTAGGGGAAAACAGGAAGCAGGTTCACTTCTGTCCTGCATTTAGGACGGTATGCTGGTGCCCACATACTATAATGTTGCTATAAGCCTCGTTGCGAGGCTTCAGATAGATGGCAGACATGTGAAAGCACCCTGATGACTTCATGTATATGTGTTTGTGGTGTTTTGTTAACAGTTAAGTTGTTCTGCTGAAAAAATAGGACTAGCAGTAGTTGCTTTGTTTTGAGTGTACATTAATGTAATTTAATCAGGAAGGAAAGAAAACCTGGGACTAGAATTTGATGTCATTTACCTGACTATAAATCGGAATATCTCCATTTAGTTTAACAGAATTTTTTCAATTTGTGTCAAAATGATCAAAATCAGAACCTGACACAAGCTCTTCGTCTCATAATTTGTGCATAAAAGCCCAAAGAAATAAAATCGGATTTTATTTTTTTTGTCCAAATCTTACCCCAAGAAACGGAGGTTTGTTTTTGAGCAGAGGTTTTGTAATATGGTGGTGTTACTTGTTGATGCCAGGAACTTTGCAGACATGTTGTATGAAAAAGCTTTTTTTTTTTTTTTTTTTTTTTTGTTAGCTGTTTCTGATTAGAGTTTAATTGTCATCACCACAGACTTGTGAATTTGAGAGCCGTTCTAAATCTAGGTAGCTTGAAAATTCTTGACAAGTATCTCTTTGACTTCTCTGTGTGTGCCTCTGATGATACCTGCAGAGGGTTGTGTGTAGGCTTTGTTCCCCATCTGATCTTCTTTGTGTCGCCCAAGGAGTTTGCAATAGGGATGGCAACCTGAGGAAGGAAGGAAGAGGAAGAGACTGAAGAGAAAGTTGACGTAGGTCTGACGTTGGAGGTGTCCCTTCTGCTGCTCTGAAGCAGACATCTGATGAGACATAAGGAGCTCCTTCCCTCAAAACCCAAGAATCCTTGGGCACAAGGTTATTCGGTACAGTAGACAGTTGTTCGGAGAGGACAAGTAAAAACCTGACAATGCATTTTACTAGCTCCGTTCAGGCTACTGAGTTTCCGTTTCCAGGTAAAAAAACATGCTGAGGTTTGCAGGTGGAGGTTGACTTGCAGGAATACCTTCTCTTTTTCTTTGTTCACATCATCATGATTTTAGATGTTGCTGGTATCAGTAAAGTCTATTTTGAGGTACAGTGATGAATAAACTTTTTTTTTTTCCGGTGAGAGAACAGGTACCTTCGTATTTTGTATGCAAAGGGTGTATACCCTATCAGATTTCGGAGGAGGCGGCATACAGGCAGAGGTAGTGCATTACGCCAACTACTGTAGATGGAGAAGCAGGCAAGCTTTCAGGCATACAAGCCTGCCTTCAAGACTATTACTGATACCAAGATAATTAAAATATACTTGAAATGAAAACAGAGTTAATCTCTGAAGTTTTTACTTAAATGTTGCATGGAAGTGCAGGAAAATAAGGAGTGTGTCTTTTTATGGGGTCAAATAATATTTTATACATTCATTACAAGTACTCAAAGGTCGTTAGACTTGTAATTACAGAGTTTTGGGTGACACCTAATCTGACTGACAGTGCTGAGAAGACTTCAGTTGATGTCACTGTGCCCATGGTTTCATTTTGATTTTATTTTTTAATTATTTTTCATCCTTGTAAGTTAATGTTTCTAAGCTCAATGGTATCTGTTTTGGGAGAGGAGAAATACCTCACATAAATATTTAAATTTTGTTTGAATAAACCACCTAGAAAGCACAGAAAAAAAGAATGGTATATTCCCTAAAATAAAATTGCAGTAGGAATTTTGCTTTATGAAAGAAGATGTTCATAGTGCTGGAATTGTCTAAACCATCAGGATTGCCAAGCATAAATAATTACATAATTTCACACTTTCCAGTGAAGTCAGACCCTGATTAAGAAGTTGACAGCCTGAGAGAGTCCGCTCTTTGACAGTGATGTCTGTATTCCCTAAATTTGTAGAGACTGCATCTGGGAAAACAAACTGAACTTTAAACCCTTTACTTTGAATGAGAACCCTTATTGATAAAGGGAGAATATTCTTTTTGTTAAAAAAGTTTTCATACTTGAAATGCACAGATACTTCAGCTTTTCTGCTTTCAGCTAGCATACATTTTGCTGATACCAGGTCTTCTTGCTGTCTTGGTCCTCACTGTCTTTCAGTATGTTTGATATTCATATTTCTTTTTTATTCTTTCTTCCTTGCTGTGCTTTTTTTCTTCCTTTTCTTAAACAAATAGATAATATGGTAATATGAACTCTAATAGGAAAAAGGCATTGTTTAACTCAGCTGGAGTACTACTCATCCAGTCACCAAATGTAACCATAACACAGCATGCATTTTAATTATTAAATATAATGGAAACTTTGCATTTTAAATCTAGAGCTATAAACCACTTGTTTGAAAGTGCACAGTTCAGCACTATGATTTTAGTTTGTAGTGAATTACAGGGCAGTATTCTTTGATCAGTTATTACAAGTTGAAGATTAGTAGCATTCAGTGCTTGTGTTAATTTTGAGAATACATACAGGAGTCACTGCAGGTCAAGCTGAAGCTCAGTCGTGTATATTTTTAATGATTTAGTGAGCTGGCTGCATAAAGCAATGTAAAAATGTATAGATAATAGAGTCATGCCAGTCATTCCAAGTAGGGGTAATTTAAAGGCACATTTTCAAGACTAGTACTCCCCCAAATTTCAGTACTTTGTAAAATACGCCTTGTTTTTAAATGCCGTATTGTTGAGGTCTTGCTTTTAGGTATTTATTTGAATAGTTCTACAAAATGCTCCTAATGCTCTTTCAGTGTCCTTCCACTAAATAACAGCTGGCAGGTAGAACAACTAGTAAGTGTTTGCTCATGTTTGTTCAATACATGTTTTTGTAATCAGTACATTTTAACCATAAATTCTAATAAATATAATGAATTCAAATAGAAATAATCTTATTGTCTGTGCACTTTTTAACATAAAAAATAAAAATACTCTTAGAATGAATGTGGAATTTACTGCGTCATCGTGAAAACTTACTAATCCCTGCATGACGTGCAGGCTTGAACCTTTGCTCTGTTTTCAGAAGTAGGGGACGTCAAGTTATCGAGCAGCTGCAGTAGGTTTGGAGGAGGAGGCTTTGCTTGGGTGCCTACTTCAGGACGCTGGGACAGCTGGCACACCGTAGGTGCAGGAACAAGGCTTCTAAGATTTGTGAGAGGTAAATAGGATGGTTGTAGCTCTGCGGAGTCAGTATCTTCTTTTGTCTGGGTTGCTAGACGTAGCAGCTCTCCTTTTCTGGATTTAGGACTTGTGCTCGCTGTCTTTCTCTAGCTGAGGAGGCTGTCCCATGTGGGTTGAGCAAGAGCTGGTTTTTTACTTCTCTCTCTGTATTGTATGTGAGATACCAGGACCTAACTCAGGACTCCAGATGTTGCTTTCTGATCCAGACATTTTAAAGCCTGGCATTGAGCAGTTCAGTAGTGCCTGATATCCCTGGTGGATACAGGCTTAACTGATTTTGGGCTGTTGAATTTTGGGAATTGAGAGTGCAGATTTTTGTTCTATAGGGCCACCTGAACCCTTAGAGCATCCTTGTCGCCTTCCCTTTCCCTTTATCTTTTTCCTCCTGGTGATCTGGCATAAATTCCATAAACTGGTAACTGATTTTACAGTTGCAGCCTTTGCTGTCGAGTCTGGTTGTTGTAAGGATGGTTTGGTCATAGAACACCGACTTTCTCATTCTTTCTCTTGTTCCTCACTATTCATTTCTACTGCAAATCAAATTATGATATCAAAATAATTGTGATAGCAATGTCTACTAGATCCTTAAAATTCATACTTTGTGGTTCTTTTTGCTTATGTGCCTTTTTTGAGTGTGTGGCACGAGGGTGTGTAGGTAACATCTTTCTACCGTGTTTTTTTCATTTGTACACCTTTCGGAAATATCCTCTGTTGTCCGTGTGTGCCAGATTAATTTAGTTCAGCAAAGGATCTTTATGTGGAGGCTGTTTTTTTTTAACTGTGATCACTTCCAAGCCTGATCACACTAGAGAACCAATGAGTTTGTAAATATTACTCATCTGTATTGTTCTGGAAATGGGTTACAAACTGTGTACATTGGCTTCACGCGCTGTAGTTAAAGAATTGCTAAGAGAAAGCCTTTTCTGATGAATAAAGTTAGTAACAGACTAAATAAAGGCTACATTTGAACCCACGGCCTTGGTGGTTTCCTCTAAACGAAGGAGGGCAGCATCACCTGGGCCACCGGTGAGCATCTCTGGACTTCAGGTCTTTACCAGCTTCCCTTGTGCCCCCGAGACTGACTGCAGGCGGCCACCCGGCCTGGCTTGGGTGTTGCTCCTGCCAGCTCGACCAACTCACCATCTGTGTTGTGAGAACCAAAGCAGGGTTTTGCTCCCTTGCTACTTCTTTCCATTTCTTTCAGACCGTAAAATGGAGACTCTGAAAATGAAGGTATGTTTTGCTTCTGTGCTTTTTGTTGCACTCTAGGGGGAAGCTGAAAATAAGATATTTGTAATAGGAAATAGCCCAGGTTATACCCTACACCTTAAGGCTGTAAGTTGTTTGTCTCTTGTTGGGTTATTACATGCTTCATTTTGGAATCTACCTTCTTATGTATGAATTGTTTTCCATGCTGTATTAAATAAAGCCCTTTTTACACCCTTGAATCCCTTGGCTTCCATGAACTTCTGATGAGTTTTGGCTGCCTTTATCTTTCTGTTGCATTTTTCATTGCACTGTACGTTGTCCAGTCTCCAGTTCTTGAATTCTCAAGTCTTAGGTCTTTTAATTGGGAGAGGCCCTTTTTTACGTGCTATTTTGGCTATTGTTCATTTTTATAATGTGCTGCTTTGTTTTGTTTTGTGTTTTCTCTGACATAGATGATTTTAATGCATCTTGCTCTTCTCACTCATTTTCAATTCGTCCAATTCCCAGTTGTACAGATGACTCCAGGAGACAGCAGTAGGACAGGGAGGTTTTCCTCCCCAGTCTGCCAGCCTGAACCTGGCCCAGGTCAGCAGCAGCTGGAGGTCCGTACCGGGTGCCCATCCGCCCAGGAGCTGCGGTGCAGCCAGCTGACCATCTCCCACCCATTCCTTGGGGTGGAAGATGGGTCTGAATTACAGTAGATGGCCCTTATTTACTGATTTATGTGGCTAGGCATTAAAGTTTTTAGTCTGATTGCTTTTCTCCTCTTCTCTCACATCCTTTCATGCTGTCCTGGTTTCGGCTGGGATAGAGTTAATTGTCTTCCTAGTAGCTGGTGCAGCGCTGTGTTTTGGGTTTAGGATGA
>JAVKLA010000047.1:9061365-9088865 GCA_034782735.1 Sagittarius serpentarius
CTCTTCTCCAGGCTGAACAACCCCAACTCTCTCAGTCTGTCTTCATAGGAGAGGTGCTCCAGCCCTCTGATCGTCTTCGTGGCCCTCCTCTGGACTCGCTCCAGCAGGCCCATGTCCTTCTTATGCTGGGGGCCCCAGAGCTGAAGGCAGAACTGCAGGTGGGGTCTCACCAGAGTGGAGTAGGGGAGTACAGTTTCTTTTCAAAACTGAAAAGTCGGTTCCATATATCTTGTAGGATTGAGCTGAAATACTTTCAGTGTGCTTACTTCTATTTCATTGTACAGAAAAACAGGTTTTGTCTTTAGTAGTTAAATTTTTGTCTATGTGTCTATACCAGTAATACAGTAATTTGATACACACAGATATGTAAACATGTATATTCCAATGAGTGTATATTCTAATTGATAATAATATCAGCTGTCATTTCTGTAGATATGCTTACCAAAAGAACATGTAACACATTTCTGTTTGATCTGCTTTTCTCAGATGAAACGCAATTGCTTCCTTGTGTGAAGTGGCCACCAGGTGTCATCAGAATGCTTTTATTTTTATTAATTTCTCCTTTTCTTTAGAAGCATATGTACACCTTGTATTCTCTGGAAACTTTGTTAACCTACCACACAAATAATCCTAAATCCTTATGTTAGGTGTTCAGCCAAAAACTCATGCCAGTCTTTTCAGCTGAACTACTTGAATAGGCAGCTGACAAGAGGAAAACAGGATGCACGACAACACCAAGCAGCATGAGCATGAATACACAGATTACTACATGCATTCTTTGCCTCAGTAATTTAAAAGGCGGCGATAGATTCAGTAAGCTAAACCATGTAGGCCTGATTTACCTTAGTAGAATGTCATTAAGGAGCTACAGGCAAGGCAATTAAAATGATTAGTCAGAAAATACTAGTATTTAAAACATGTTAAATTTCCCTTTCTACTTTCTGCCATCTTCCCTTCTTAATGCCTTTTCTACAGTTTTGGTGTTCTGACTTCACACTGAATGTGTTTTTTTCTTTAAATTAAATATTTATTTAATTTAGCTGTGAATTTTTGCCATACATTAATTGTGGATAAAATAATTCAAACTATTATCAGCCAACCTTTCATTTAAAACGGTATTGGTTAGGTTCTTTTTTTATATTCAGTGAGCGATGGCTCAGTGAATAGTTGGGTAAGAAATATGTGAAAAATACTCAGTATCTTTTTTTTTTGTTGTTCTATAAAAAATGAAGGGAACATTTCAATGCAAAAAAATGCCTGTTTTTTTCCTTCAAGAAAAAAATTGCAGTTTTTTCATTCATACTTCCCTTCTGCATCTTGGTTCATGTTACTGAAAAAACGGGTTCTTGGTTCTCAGCTGGCAGAGAGCTGGCCATTAGTGTTGGCCTTTTCATCTGTGCTGTGCTGCTATTTCCTCGAGCGTGCTCAAGCTCGCTTGGTAGACAAATGTGTCCTAGGCTGTGATGATGGAGGCCTCTCGTGGCTTTTTGTATGATACAGTGGTTTAAACTAAGGGGCCAACCAAGCCATCTTTTTTTGTCTTCTAGGTTTAATTTTGAGCAAAGGTTGATGGAAATTTAGTAAATCTTGGCAAGTATTAAACACCAGAACGGCCATCTAGGAAATTAATCCTCCTTGTATTTTAAAGGATAACAGTCAGGGCTTCTAGGACCACATTTCTAGGGTAAAATTTCCAAAAGCCAGTTTGAAAGTAACAGCAATTTCAACTTAGTTTTATCCTTTGCTGCCAAAGTGCACGAAAAAGTTAAGACTTCCAACATTCTTTTTCAGGTGTCAGTGATAGCGCCTACTTACTTCCTGTGATGAATTCCACTGTGGTCTACTGTATGTAAGAGGGTACTACAGCCTATGGTAGAAAAGAGGTTAAAATTGCATTTACTTTTTGCTTCTCTCTACTTTTAATTGGTGAAGTTTGTGAGAATTGCGTGTCGCGTGTCATTCTGAGAATTCCCACAAACCGTGGGACTTGTTACTGTATGTGAAAAATGAACATTTCTTTCCTGGAAGTTTCTTTCATGGAGCTGATTAACTCTCTAAAGTGTTTTGAGAATACTTAAACAGTGCTTTTCATCCATAAATACCACAGTGCTATATGAATATGATCTTTCTTGGATCCTCAGAAGTTTCTGTTGAATATTTTTATTGCTATTGTTATATACATGCCTTGCTCTGGAAATAGTAAAAATTCTTTGAAATTATAATTCAAAACATATGGACCTTTTTAAATTTTCAAAAATTGAAAATCTAGGGGTTATTCAACAATTTTTAGGAGATGCTAGTGCATTTCCTCTTTTTCTCTATCTTGGGTATACATGCCTGTTGATTCTGACAGCCCTTGAAATGAGTGTGTATCCACGTTTGTCTTTTTTGACTTCCTCTTCAAAGCTGATCTAATCGGTGGTCACTGTTGCATTTAGCAGCATTTGGCTCTTTCTGAAGTGAGTGGATGATGAACTAGGGAGCCTTCCCTTTTTCTCTTCATTTTTGGGGGTGTGAATTAAAGAATATATTCTTTATGTCAGGAATTCATAAGAACGTCCTCTATGTTGGCAATTTCTGCCCACCCAGAAGGACTTTCGGTGGTTTGGAAGCAGGAGCAAGAAGGATGTGAGTAGTATTGCAGGGTGTGTTTCCCCGTGATGCCGTTACAGCTCTTTCTGATGCCTGTGAGAAAATGAAGTTAATGGGTGCAGATAACTTGCCATTTTCAGTGATACACAAGTGATGACTATCAGTGGGCTTTTTATTTTGTTACCTTAACTATTGTAGATCTATCGGTGTGGAAGTTTCAAAGTCTTCAGTCTCTGAAAGCCTGTAGCTTGTTTGGAAGTCTCCTGCAGAGGTTCTGCCTTAGGAAAATGAGTGGCTTTACATGAAGAACGGGCTCACGATGCAAAGCTCAAAGTTCTAGCGTTCTTGAATTGCAAGGGAAAATACATGTTTGTAATGAATAGCATCAAATACCCCTCAAAATAAAGGTGATCTTTGTTCCATTTGAACCAACAACCATATTGTCTTCTGTATTCCGTTACTGAGGAGGCTATTCCCTTGGATTAGTCTCTCTGAAGGAAGTGAGGTAACTTTGTAAGGCCATAAGACAGACCTATGATTTGATTTAGGAAGGATGTTATGCCCTTGAAAATGAGAAAATGTTTATTTGACACAAAGGTCGTATGTTGAGATGAGTTGTTCACATTCAGTTTTGTGCAGGCTATTTAATGAGCTCATTAAAATGATTTTGCTTCATTGTATCCATGATTTCATTGAAAGAATTAATTGTCTGAAAAAAGGGAATTTTTACAGGGAAAAAAAGAAACTCGGTTGTCCATATGTCACATCCTTTACAAACACTGCAGATTGGGTATTGAATACTTGGAGACAATCGTACTCTGACTGAGAAGTGCTTTGGGAATTCTAATGCCAGGATTAGCATAAAAAATAAAAACCAAAGTGGAATTTATTACTTGTAAATATACTTTCTTTGGGCTCTTCTGTACACATCTCTACCCCTACCCTTAAAGAGCTGGCATATGACCAAAAAGAGAAGTAAATAAAATGGTATTGAGCATCAAGTTAAGGAACTTTGCAGTTCATTACTGGTTTATGGATCATCACTAAATTGCTTGTCCTTTTGATCTTAATTTAAGATTACTGCTTTCTAAATTTCATCTGAGGATTAGGGCAATGCAGGCCTTCCACTGAAAATCTTAACTAACTGCACTGTCTTCACCTTTTGGCATAGAGGAATTATATACTATTTTTTGGACCAGAGGGGAAAAAAAATGGAGAAAACACTCAAATAAAATGTTCTCTATTTCCATCAAAAAAAAGATCTTCTGTCCGCAAATGACTGATGCTTTTGTATAGAACTGTAGCAGATACTATATCAATATACAAAAAAGCTTTGTAGGAAGAATACAAAAATCTGTGTTGTTATCTGGTAAAAAATGGTGGTGGCAGCTCAAGAAGTGGTATTTTTCTCTTTTTTTGTATTTGTTTTCTTCTTTATAGGTAGTGAGATGGTGAATTGTGACTGTGGGATGTCTTTTAAATTAGATTAAATATTGAAACGAGACCTCCACAATTCTGACCATTTGGAAATCCTAGTGCGTGAAAGAGGAGAATCTTTAGCTACAGCTTTCTGTGACACAGCCAAAGCATTGTGTATTACGCACTTGCAATTTAAAAATGTGTGTTTCTCCTCATATATTCTGTAAAGATTTGCGTATTTGGCTCGTGCAGATGTAACACAGACATTTTGCTTTTGAATATCTTAAAAACATGTTTCACTTCTTTCGGATACTTGGAAAATTATTGAAGAAAAGCACTATGTTAAAGACCTAGCTCCTGTTTCCAGTAGAATTACTGAGCTTAGCTTTTTCTGTGCAAAAATGTTGAGGCCACAACAGGTTTCTTTCCAAAAGTCAGGAACAGCAGTGTGCTGCAAAGAACCTTAAAATGTGTTAGGTAATGTATGACTGTCTCCAAGCAGAAGAATTTGTTAACCTGAAGCTAATGTGGCAAATTAATTTTTGGTCATATCCTTTAAGAATCTGTTCAGCTATATTTGATTTATATGAACATTAACAAAAGATTTATGTTACGAAGAGTCAACCCACTTTTGAGTTAGAACAGCTTCATTTTGAACATCAAATATGATGTTAAGAGAGCACTGTTTGACAGAACCAGGTTTTAAACTATGGAAATACTGAAGATTTGACTGCTGTCTGCTCAGCTTAGGCTTGATCCTGTGCTCTGGTGTTCTGCTGTGTTGTACCTGGTGATACCACTGGTGCAGTCTTGGAGCCTATATAAATCCTTTCTGGTTTATTTATGCAATATATTAAGTGGTTACGTGTTTTTGCGCTTCAGATATTTGTTACTTGTAAAAACGTAGCTAGAATCTTTAAAAGGTGAAGGTAGAGGGAAAAGCACGAGAGCTAGCATCTTGCATCGGTTTTAGTCTTGTGGATCGATGAATAAGGTAGTTCAAGAGCTGTTCTACTCCACTTCTACTGCTAGATGAGTTTGCCAGCATTACGTTGATATCAAAAGGCTAATTCAGCCACCCTAATAAGTAAGAGTTGAACTTCAGCATGTGCTTAAGCTGCCGTGGCTGCAGAGGCTTGTTAGGTCTAGAATGTGGTTTTGGTTAGCAGTTGATCTAATCAAATTCCAGATGCTGATTCTTTGCTCCTGATGACACTTCCTGTGCCAGACTAAGGTTTGAGCCAAGATTAATTTTGCAAAAAGAATTCCATTTAACCTTATGTATCATGTGTTTACTGGGACTGTACAAACTTGGGAGTGCTGTTGATGCCTTCTCTGATGCCATGGTTCCTGTATTAATACCAACTGTAGGCTCCCCTTAATTAGTGTAGTGGCTTTGAGGAGAGCAGAGGTGAATTGGTTTATGCAGGCTGAGGATTAGGACTGCCCAGATTTGTGACCAGTTTGTTGCTTTGCCATTGTCCTCCTATGCCGTGGCAAACCTGAGAAGGGGCTTTCAGGAGAGAAGGTGACAGCAGAGGAAGCACTACAGGGTCCTTTTGCCTAGAAGAGGCTTATGGTATGTTGAATGCATCCTTCAAGTAGTGATAGTCATTCGTGCAATAAATCCATGCAGGGAGCTGAGAAGTCTGCCCACAGCTCCCTTAGGGTGCTACTCTCCGATCAAGGACGCTAAGGCATACGTCACTGAAACTGTGTTAGAGACACAGCTGTGTTAGCCGAGCAAAGATCATAGCGGGGAGAAACAGAGACATAGTTCAGTGTTGTGGTCTAGACCTTGTCTGAGATGTGGAGAACTGATCACACACAGCTCAGCAAATCGCAGACTATGGTCCCAGCAAAAAGTAGTGAGAGTAGCCATTGTGTCTACCTCAGAAGATGTGCTCTTGTCCTAAAGGCAACTTTAGGAGGGATCTAAAAGAAACTGAAAGGAATTTAATTCCGTAGATTAATTAATATAGGGGTAATTTTAGAGAAACAACAGCAACTGCCTCATAGTTGTTTTCTTTCATAGAGAATTCTTTCTGGATTATGGTTTCATGCAGGTGCGTGCTCCCATGTTGTGATATTTTGACACAGTTTATATGGAGGTGGGACAGAGGCAAATCTAACTCTGGGAAGGGTGTGCAGGGGGAGATTATTTTAATGAAAACTCAGATGTGAGGTAGAGATGAAACGGGTAAAGGCCTATCATTAATTGTTGCTACACCTAACTTGTGCTGCACAGCCAAGTAGCTATTGTCTTGGTAATACTTGTTATTAGCTGTGGGGATAGGCGTGAAGCTGTTGACTTCATTAAGGGTATGGCCTGTAGATGAAGTGTAGTGCATGCCCGGCCTGCATGCTAGAAGTTTATCATGAAATGAAGGCAGAGATAAGTGTCTGCATTTACTGTTGACTTGGAGAACTGGATGAATCAGGCAAGAAGGCTGGGGTGTAAGGCTCCTTTGCATATTGGGATTTCATACTGAAATTACTGGCAGCACCTACGAGATTTGTGTTTTGCATTTTTCTGCCTAGCAACTAGTTTGTAGTTGTGACTACAAACAGTTTACAAAGATAAAATAAGGGAAATACTTTTTTTATTTTCCTAAGCACTTGAAAAAAATCCTTAATTGGTGCAATACAGTTGAGTTGAAGACAAGGTTGGGCACCAGAACTGAGATTGCAATCAAAGATTTTTGGTGAAGCACAGAGCAAGATGAACTTCTATAGGAGAGTTAGTGAACAAATGCCGAGAAGTAAGGCTAAGCCTGCAGATACTGTAGGCAAATAATCAACCATCTTTTCTGAGGTGTGCGGATGGCTAATGGAGATGAGCTGAATCTGTGCTGGTGTGGCAGAAAAGGCATGTTCTGAGACTGCTGATACCTGCCTGTGACAGCTGGGAAGCATCCACCTCCAGTGATTACTGTATCTCTGGCTGAAAGTGGCTTGCGATTTCTGTCATAGGTTGATCTTGGTGTGACAGTGCTTTAAAGTTTAAATCAAATTATAAGATGGCTTTAAATGGGCATGAAGTCTGTCAGAAGAGAGTATGGTATGGAGCCACCAGTCCCCTACTTATTAATATCTCTTGAATGTATGAATTTTTGTTGATGGAGAAACCCCTAATTATCCCGATAGAACCTTTGATAGTGGAAATTTCCAATGCAGGTATAGTTCACACTGGATAGGTTCTCTGATAAACCAGATGGTCTGAAAGGAAAGTATCCTATAAAGAAGATGGAGAATTGGTTTGAGATTGCAAATTGTCTTGTGCAGCAAAGAAAAAAACTGCTGTTTTTCCCCAGGCCGTGCACGGGAAGAGTGGTCAGGTCTCAGTGGTGGGCTGGGGACCTGCTGTGGAGGTGTAGCAAGGCAAAGGACCCACGGCTGCTGCGTGCAGATGGTTAAGGATAGACTTGTGGCACTCATCACTGAAGTAATTTTCTGACATTTTCCAAGTTATGTAAATAAAGCTGTACCGCAGTTAAACAACATAATTTTCATCTGATCTTTTTTTCTGTATTGCAAACAGTGCTCATAAACCTTTTCAGGGTAAGCTTGCACTTCAAAGGTTTCATCCTCCTCTGCTATTAATTGCTGTAGCATTTTTGAACATACTGACAATATGCTGACTTACACCAGCTGAGAATATAGACCTGATTGTTTTACTTCTGACTAATTGTGATAGTTCGATCATGGTTTAGTGAACAAAGAAAAATAATACTGTGTAGGAATCAGAAAACCACAGTTAGAGAAGCAATATCTTGATCCTCCAAAAGGCTATTGTGATCTAGAGGTGGTTATTCTCTCCTTATTTAGGTATAGCTACCTCGGTATAATTTTGGTCAGTACTTTAGCTCCACGAGAGACCTACAGTTGAAAAACTCTTCAGTGTATGCAACTACAACGCACTCAGTTCCTTATAGGCCTTCCATAACTTATTATTAAGCAGAAGAGCATTTTTTTACTTCCATAGGTAATAAGTCCAACTGATTTAAGTATATTTCCCCAGTTTAATACTTTCTTACTTTGTCCTGAAAAATAAGCATAATTTTTTTTTTTTTTTGGTGTGTACTTGAATAGTTTTTTGTACCCGGCATTGTCTGTATCAACATTGCAATTACTTAATCTTGTCAGGAAGTACTTACAATTGTGGTCATGGCCTCATTCAATGGGTAACTGAACGAAAAACTGGATACTTGGATCTGCAGCAAATTGATGTTTAAATCATAGTGTAAAGCACATAGATAAACATTTAGTATTTAATCATCTGTTAAAATGAAATGCATTTTCAATTCTCAATCGCTTCATATCAAAATGAAAAGGTAATAAAAGTCAAGATTTGATTTCCCACCTCCATCCCTCTTATAAACTGTGTTGGTAGCATCAGTTTTTCTAGTGGTGACATCTTTTTGGGAGCAGGGAGGTCACACACTGGGCAGTGGAGCAAAAGCTTTTGGTAACTGGATTTGGACAGTTCGAGTTTGTGCTGGGGTTCAAAGATGCTGCTCTTCCCTGCACTGTTATTTCATGACTTTTTTTTTTTTCCTTCCTTCTCCCCACCACCCACCCCACCCCAACTGGGAAATGACATTTTAGAGGATATTTTAGGAATGATGGTGAACTATACTTGTGGCATATTCTTTTAGTATTCTTTTTGAGCATGGCTCTATTTGTGTTTTCCTTCTTTCTCTTTAGCAGGTAGTCTAAGCAGAGGAAGGAAAGCAAGCTTCATATTTACAATGTTTAACATTTCTGTTGACTTTGTTTTGCTTGTTGTTGCAGTCATGGTCATTTCCTCCTTGGAGCTTTCACATTTCGGAACCTGGATTTCTAGTTCAGGAAAAGTTGTACATCCCATGGCTGGTTCCCTGAAAGCTGTTAGTGTTTCGCATCCTAAATAAGCTTCCAGAAACAAAGGTTAGGCTTGTCTGTCCAAGTTTAAGCATGTAGTAAATTACTTGATTACACAAAAACTACTGAAGCTAGTGCTCACTCACACAGTGCTCATCACAGTGACAGCTCTGTAACCAAGTGCCTAGAAGTTGGTTTGATTTCTAGATGTCATAAGTTCAGACACCGTGCTGAAAATGTAGCCTTGTATCTTTCATTGTGTCTGTCTTCCTGCCATGATTTTAATTTGCTATATTGCTTTTTTTTTACTTGAGTCTTTTAACTTCTGGTTGTGCATGAAAGACTAATAATAACTCTTTTGTTTTATAGGTACTAAGCCAAATGATCTACAATTGATAATATCAATGTTAAGAATGGATGGGGAGCAAAATAAGAAGAGAGATGATGTTGATGGGAGTTTACAAACTGAGCTGACAGAAGAATCCCGGAGAAATACATCAGGAGAAAATGCTGGATGTGACTCTTTGTCTCAGCAGAAAAAAAGGCTTATATCAGATGACGTGTTCAGGGACCTTGAAAAGAAAAGAAAAGAGAATGACACAAACAAAAGGACACTGTCAGGATCACCAAACCTGGATGTTGTTGAAGCAGACGAACCTGAAAATGTCTCCAGAAAAAGAAAGTGGAGTTCTTCAGAAGACATGACAGATAGTGAAAGGAAATTGCACAAAGTCGTAGCTGGAGAAGCAGGTAGTATGGTAGCTGGAGCTGTAAAGAAGGAAGGAGTTGCCAGTTGTCTTGGTGATGACATATTTAATTCAAATTTCCTGTGCCTACATTGTGATTTCAAATGTGCTGATGGTGCCATATTGAAAATTCACAAGGAAAATAAACATTCACAAGAGGTGCCAGCTGCTGTTCCGGATAAGTTATCTTCTTCAGAAGAAATCAGTGTTGGCTATACCGTTGGACACGTAGACAAAGATCTTAAAGGCAAGATGAGTGATCAGTGTTTACCTTCCTGCTCTGATATGGAAAAACATAAACGAGAATGCCCCTCTAAACAATCCAACGAGCAAACAGGCCCTCACTGTAGTTGCACAGCTGAATGTAGTTCAGCATTACATAAGCATGTTAAGCAAGATCATGAGAAATCCAAAATATTTTGTTGTGATCTTTGTGGATTTCAGAGTTCTGAGGAAAATCTCCTAAATGCTCATTTTCTTGGCAAGACGCACCTTCGACGCCAAAATCTTGCTGCACGGGGAGGATTTGTACAGATATTGACGAAAAGATCCTTTAAAAACCAACAATCTACTGCAACCAAAGAGAGGAATGTCAGAACAAAACCAAGGGTTAGTAAATTAAGGGCAAGAACTGCTGATGCAAAAGAATTAAGTATTTGCAGTACTCTGAAAGGCTCAAAAGTAAGCTTGTCTAAACAAAATGATGGCACTGAACTTGTTGAAATGATACCATCTTCAGATGTTCCCACTGGAAAAACAGATACTGTGACAGAAAAAACTTTACTTTCTTCCAGTGTAGAAGGAAATTATGAAGTCTGTACTGAAAAACTAGAAATACCAGGACCCTCAGAAAATATCTTGCAGAAAACTGAACTCCATCCAACTACCAAAAAGCTAGTTAGCAGTTTAAACACGACAAGGAGATTTGATAGACTGGAACATAAAAGAAACATTGTCTTGTTAAAGTCTTCATTTGGACAGAGTAGGTCTTTTAGATTAAAAAGGCAAGTTAAAAGAAGGTACAATTTCTTGGGTAATAGTAAGCGAGGGAAGTCTGAAACTCGGAGAGTACATGTGGAGCGTATCTCTAGCACACAGCTTAAACTAAGTGATTCAAGCCCTATGTCACATACAGAGTTAGAAACAGATGCTGAAAAGAATTGTAATACTGCTTCAGAAGTTCAAGATCTTACTGAAGATAAGCCAAATACCCTTTCTTCCAGCACTACAGATACTAAAGATTCTGACGTGAAACTTGCTGCTGATCATGGTGTTCTTCATACCTGCATTGATTGTGGTCATGTTTTTCAGAACAGAAAAAGTTTGGAAATTCATGTTGCAAAGCTTCATGCAAAAAGGATCCAGTTTCATTGTCAGATGTGTAGTTATTCCTCTGGAGTCAGGGAAGACATGAAGCAACACTGTCAGGACAGTAAACACCAGATGGGTGGTTGTAGCTTTAATTGTCAACTCTGTTCATTTACCAGCTTGAATGTGATCAGCCTTCGAAGCCATATGAGTGAAGTGCATAATATGTCCCATACCTGTCCAACTTGCATTCTTTTTTTTCAAACGGAAGAAGAGCTGATAAATCATCAAAATAATGAGAAACATGATGGTTCATTATTTCAGCAAGCTACTCCATTGAGTAACAGTGATGGGACCTTGCAAGTGGTAACTTATGCTGACTCAGTATCAAACAATAGCCACAATCTTGCAAAGGAGATGGAATTATCAATGAAAGCAAAAACTCCAGACTCTTCTTCCATAAATCATAGAAATGAACTAAAGCATTCTGTTCTGAATAAAACCCAATTTCAATGTAAAAAGTGTTTTTACAAGACAAGATCTTCCACGGTTCTTACAAGGCACATAAAACTCCGACACGCACAGGAGTATCACTTCCTTTGCAAAGCATGTAATCTCTACTCACTGAGTAAGGAAGGAATGGAGAAGCATATCAAGAGAAGCAAGCACCTTGAAAATGCCAGGAAAAACAACATTGGACTACGTTTTGAAGAATGTATTGAAAAGGTTTGTGTTGGTGTTGGTGGTATTAAAACAGTGGTGGATCCTTCCATTTCTGGGAGTGGGAATACAGAGTTAGATAAAGAAATTATACATGTTTCATCCTCTTCTGTGGAAAACATATCAAGAAATAAGGAATTTGTTCCACTAGATCAAAGGATTGTTGAAAATGAACTGGTTTTAGCTAACGCACCCAAAAGAGGGAAACCCAAAGGCACTATTTCTAGGACATGTACCCATTGTGGTCTTTTGGCCTCCAGTGTTACAAATTTGACTGTTCACATCAGACGAAAGCACAGTCATCAGTACAGCTATTTGTGTAAGGTTTGCAACTATTACACTGTAACCAAAGGAGATATGGAACGCCATTGTGCAACCAAAAAACACAAAAGTCGTGTTGAAATAGAAGGAAGTGGAAAACAGAACTCGGAGATCATCGTTAGCCCTGAAGGAGGTAATTTTGAATCCATGAGCAAGAAGGTTAACAGCCCCATGACTGCCTTGTATGAACATGTTGAGGATGGTGGCCAGTCATCAGATTTGGAAAATTCTGTCATAGACAATCAGGAAGTTGAGCAAGGAGATGCTGAGCTAAAAGTTGTAAATGCCAGTAGGCTGCCAGATTTGGAGCATACTAGCAATCCATTAAATATAAACCAACGCATATTTCTGGAACCAGCAAGGGTTACTCAGGATGGTGACCCATGCTTCCAGAGAAGAGCAATGGTTGCAAACGACAACAAGTGCGTCCACTGCAGCTTTATTGCTCATTCTTCTTCTTCTTTAGAGCTGCATGTGAAGCGAAAACATACAAAACAATTTGAATACTACTGCATGGCTTGTGACTACTATGCTGTTACTCGCAGAGAGATGATTAGGCATGCAGCAACAGAGAAACATAAAATTAGAAGAGAATCTTATGTTTATTCTTCTTCTGGGGAGGAAACAAACACAGCAAATATCACTAAAGAAGGCACTGCTTTGTCTCAAGAGGAGCACCGTCACAGTGCAGGAGAATCAAAAACTGTTTTAGATGAAACAAAATGTGCCAGTGATGCAGCAGAAGCTGATCATAGGAGTAAGAGCTTAACTCAGTGTACTGTCTTAGATGAAAATGCATCTCCAGGAATGCCTGAAGGTGGTGGTAGTTACCAAAATGCAGTAGAAGGTGAACTCGAAGAGGAGTCTAAAAATGGAGGAGAAAACCTTTTTTGCAAAGGATTCCAGGAAACTCCTCAGAAAGATAAAGTTGTTAAGCTTGACAAGGAAGTATCAGTTAAAGAAACGGGTACTTGCGAGTTGCAGAAAAGTAGGCATGGTCAGGAGCTTCTCAACTCAGATGATGATTGCACTGCAGAAAATCAAAACAGATCAAGCCGCACAAACCTGAAGTCAGGAAAAGGTGAGGAAAGCTTGGAAGCAAATAGAGAAAACCCTGAAGTAGAGTGTAGAAACACAGACGTTCTTAAAAAAATATCACTGAAAAAAAATAACCCACTTATGATAACTCTTCCAGAAACAAGTAGTGCAGTAGAGCAATCAGATTTTGCTGGAAACATTGGAGAAATGGTACAAAATATACGTAGTTTGGAGGGTGACAGAAGTTTCAAAGAGGATCCTACTGGGGAGGAGGAAGAAGCCCTTATGGAAGCACAACATGAAGCAGAAGTAACTATAAATAACAGTGTTTGGGAGGCAGATGGCTCAACAGCTGAGGGCATGCAAGAAAGTAGTAATGAGGCTTTAGGAACAGTTTTCAGTGCGGATGATAAAGGAAAGGCAATGCAAAATTTTGGCAAGTTTGATTCTTCTATAGTGAGGTTAAAAAGCCATCCAGATGGGGAGGCCACTGACCATTCTGCTGAAGGACAGATGTCAGGTGGAGTGAAAGCTAGTGAGCTCACAGTGAAAGCAGATCCTTCACCAAGTGGCGGGAAAAAGAAGAAGTCAGAAGGAATTTCCCTTGGGGAATCGACACGTATTCGCTGCGATGACTGTGGTTTCCTAGCAGATGGTTTGAGCGGACTAAATGTTCACATAGCCATGAAACATCCTTCAAAAGAAAAACATTTTCATTGTTTACTCTGTGGAAAATCATTTTACACGGAGAGCAACCTTCACCAGCACTTGGCCAGTGCCGGGCACATGCGAAATGAGCAGGCAAGCGTGGAGGAGCTGCCCGAAGGAGGTGCTACCTTTAAGTGTGTGAAGTGCACAGAGCCCTTTGATTCGGAGCAGAGCTTGTTTCTCCACATCAAAGAGCAACACGAAGAGCTGTTGCGGGAAGTGAATAAGTACATTGTGGAAGACACTGAGCAAATAAACAGGGAGAGGGAAGAGAACCAAGGCAATGTCTGCAAGTATTGTGGGAAGATGTGTAGAAGTAGCAATTCCATGGCCTTCCTTGCTCACATCCGTACCCATACAGGTATGGAAACGCTGTCTTTGCAAGTGGTGTCTTTCAAACAGAGTGAATTATACCATTGGTCTTTTTCTGCTTGTTAATCTCTTTAACATTTCTTATGAGCTGGCATTCATATCGCCTGATGAGCCCCCAGTGAAATTCAAAATTACCTACAGGGGTATGAAAATAGAGTGATCAAAGGGCAGAAAATGTAAGAACATTTTAAGCGCAGTCACCCTTCTGCTTTTTGTTTCATACAGAGAGATTTCCTTCCCTTTAATCTGAATTGTAACCAATAATTGGTTCTTAAATATATATAATGAAGCAGTGGTGGTTTGAGAGAACAATTAGCTGTTCTTTCTAACTTCCTCTTCCTTGCAGTTGTTTAATATCCAAATTGTTTATTTCATTTCAATTCAGTTACACTTTCAGCACTACATAATGCTTCAGGAAAGACATTTGGTATTGCATCATTCCTAAATAAATACCAATAAGATGCAGCAAGAGGTTTTTGTAGAAATAAGTTAGGGGAATTGGAATTGGTCAGCCTTTTTGGAAGGTAGTGTGAAATGCTGATGTGATGTACAGGGATGTAGCATCTGATTTAGTTTCTGTGCTGATCACACTTTCAATTCATTTTTATGTTTGATTTTAAGTGGAAAATTTAAAAACATTTTTGTAGAAAAATGCATAAGCTGCAGTTCTAAATTTATGTAAAAATTCACTGCGATGTTTCTATAAACCTGCCATACATTCTTTATTTTAAATAGACAGCTTTTCTAAATCACTGAGCTCTGCTTAGACAAGTGGTGTCTCCATGGTTGAATTTATGAGTGGATTTGAATAATAAATTCACATTTCAATGAACATATTTTCATTAAAACTGTAAGGTTTATTTTACTGTACTTTTAAATAATGGCTTATTATGGAAGCTATAGTTTAAATTCATGCAGTATTTGAAACTTAGTGCATGGTTACAAGGAAGAGAACAAAAAGGTAAGAAAAAAGAAACGTAAAAGAATGGTAATTCCTAGCATAATCCTAAAATAGTTTCATAAGGTTTTTTTTATGAAAAGGCAAGGGCGTGACTGGACAACAAAGTTTAAAATTAATCTTGGGGAACACGGACATTGTATTTCAAACCTTTCAAAGTATTTTACTACAACTGCAGTATTCATGTATACCAATAACTCACATACTTAATACTTTCAGCATTACTTCTGCCCTGTCAATAGCGTAGTTATCTGTATTGCTTCAGCTAATATCCAACTTTGAATGCAGTATTAAGTCTTTAGAGGGACGCTCGTGTTCACATGGTCCGAACAGCTGTATAAGCCCTTAATATGCCCTCTTACGGCAGATAAAACTGAATAAAACTAAGGGGGAGGATGCTAATGGAGCTCTCTTTAGAATTCTTTATGCAACTGTCTGGTCAAGACATGTTGCTTATAATTGATGTGTCCATTACTTGAATTCTCTTGTAATTATAGTCAATAAGTCTTGTAAATGTGTTAAAGCTCACTAAAAGCATACAAATTCAAGAACAGAGTAAGGCTAATAATTTAAAATAATCAATGTAGGCATTTCAGCACTTAATTTCCCTTGTGTGTTGATAGCTGATCATTCTTAATCCATTAAGATTTATTTAGTCGTTTACAATGCAAAATAGGTTTGCACTGGTCACTAGTGCCATTTGAAAATGTCCACCAGGTTAAGTGCAGAATGTAGTCCATTAGTCTTCCTTGACTATATGTATTAATTGCATTTAAAATCAAGTTAATGTGGATGTGAAAGTGAGGTAACTATCAATATATGACAAAGCAACCCTACTTACATAAGTTACATCATTGATTGTAACATTTAGTAAAAGTTAGTGTACTTTTTAACATCTTGTGTGTAGGTCTTACCATGAAGTATATTTTTATTGTGCTTTTGGATGGCCCTAAATATGCAAAGCAGTAAAAGAATACATTTCATTTTGCAAGTCATTTTTCGGTGGTGTGTGCGGAGGAGGTATAGAAGGGTTACAGAATAGAGTTTTATCTCCCCTCTTTCTCACGGCACCTTTAAATGAAATGCTTTTCTTATGCTTTGCTTATTCACATAAATAGTAATGTGGAGACTGTTATTAATAGTTAATGGGAAGAAGGCTTTCTCTTCCAATCCATATTTTCATATTTGTGATCTCCTTTGTGACTTATAGAACCTTTCCTTCCAATCTGTATCACAATGGATGCAGTTGAATAAGAAACAAATATTTTTGGGTTATGGGGAGCGCTGGCAGAGGGAACTGACCTTATCCACCAACTGTATATACGCTGCTTTATAACATTGGTGAGGCAAGGTACAGTCTTTCTAGCTTCTCATCTGTTCCAGGGTAACACCAGGTACATAATAGGAGCAGAGCTGCACATTTTCCCATTTATTGTTTGGATTATGTGGTTTTTAAAAAAATCTTTCTTCAGCATCCGGATGTGCATATATATGTTTATATATGTATGTGTGTGTAACCATATCTAACTCCTTGCCTTTTTTTATTTGAGTAATTGGTGATGGTTTGGGGGTGGGGAGGGAAGGGAAGGGGAAGTTGTAGAAAGATACAACTAATGATTTCTATTAATAGAAAAATAATGTTTCAAAATACCATTATTTAATGTTGGAGATTTTCACATTGCAAATGAAAGGGAAGCTTTGCTAGAGAGGAGATAACAAGTAAGTCCATCACACGTTGACAAGTGAAAATGAGGAAGTGTAAAGAAAAATAAAAGGAGTAGTAGAGGTGGAAGACTTTTTAGTTTGCAATTGATGGAGGTCCCATAAACTTAATTAACAATCAACATCTGACGAAAAATCACCTGCAACCACATCATCTTTGTTTCGTTTCCTGTCAGATTTCTCAGTTAATGGAAAGTTTGCTCAATGTAAGTGTGGTACCTTACTCCCCATGTCCTAAACATAGGAGGAGATGGTGTGAAGATATTTCATGTGGCTCTGCTCATTTTGCATTGGGCCTGAGCTAGGGACACAGCTATGCCTGCAGACGCAGATGGTGTTGCCTTTCGCCAGCTGAAAGCTGAGGCAGTGAATTTTTCTTGTAGTTTTGGGTCTCTATTGTCTTAATGTAAAATAAGGACTACGAACTCCAGTCTTTTTTGTAAAACACTAGCATGGTTTTTGTCTGTCTGACCTGAACTCTTAAATTTAGTCTATTTTCAATTTGTTGTTTTGTTTTGTTTTCCCAATTCTTGTGTTAAGAGCCTTATTGTTTACTGCTACCATCAGAAAATGTACACTTTTTTTCCGTGCCATAACTTGTGGGTAAAGTAATTCTGTCGCTTTTTTTTTTTTTTTTTTAAGTAATCTGGTTGGAAAGATGCTATACTGAAAGCGTTTTTCTCATTTTTGTGTGAACTAAAAGCCAAGTGTGAATCCAACAGTATCACATTTAACACAGCACGTGAGAACCATTAAAGTTTGTGGTAATGCAAGTATGGCTAAGAAATGGTTAATTGCTTCAACACTGTTTCAGATAGCCTTATGGCAAAGACAGATTTTTTGCTGCATTAGTTTAACTCTTAGTCTAATGTCTTCATCTTAAGTATAAAATTTTGGGTTGTTCCACCCAAGAACATACTGGAACAAATTGGGCACCAGCAACCTAAAAGGGAGATGCGCTGCTTTTGTTTCAGGTGGTAAGTACTGACTGGAGCCTGCCAGCACTTGTATTTCCATGGAGTTTAAATGGAGATTGTAACAGATATTCAGCTCTGGATCTGAGAAATAAATAAAAAACCTCAAGGCCTCTGTGATTTTTGGATGAGAGCAGTCAACAGAATAATACATTTCTGTATTGTCAGCACACTGTAGCTATGATTGGTCTGAACTCGAGTTCTTCACAACAGAGTCATGTAAATGGAAAACAGCAAAGGTCTTGTATGGAAGCCCTGTGGGACACCTGCAGTAACAGAATGAGGAACAAATTTACAATTTAATCAGTAGGAGAGAAACTAAGGGAACGTAGGATTGAATCCACATGGTATTTGAATTCTATGACAAAAAAGAGCAGTATAAACAGCAATAGATTTTAAAAAATGCTCTCCAACTGTGGCCTTGATATTATTAATCGTCCAATTCGTCTTTAAGATCCTGTTAAAACATCAACTTTTAATACTCTTTTATTTAATGCAAAGATAGGCTTTTTTTTATTTCCACGTCTCTTTATAGAATGCGGTGTTGATTTGAAATGTCACCAAATTAATGATTAATTGAGTTTTTTCAGGATCATTTAAATAAACTGGTTTTTTTCAGTGTGATTGATAGTACGTGATTGCTGTTAGCTGCAGTCTTAACCTGCTTTTGATATTTAAACATATAAAGCTGACTAGATATAGCCATTCAGGTGCTAAATATATTTTACATCTACTTCCAACAGTAGAAATGGAAGTATTAAGAGATCTGGCTTCATTGTCATTGAACTGTGAAATATTCAACCTTGTCTGCCCGTGCTTAATACTGTTGACTTTTTTATTTCAGTTAGAAGATTAAAATTAAATGCTTCATTTTTCGTCAGCTTTTGGGAATTAAATTGAAATTTAAGACTCTAAAAATTTTTACTAAGATCCTCAATTTCACCAACGGATTCTTGGAGGATATTCTGTTTTCAAGGGCAAAGAAAAAAGTTCATTGATCAAGTATGATACAGCGCAACATTTTTCTTATCAGAGATCTTTATGTGTATTTATTAAAGATCACATATTTCATATTATGCTTAACTGTATTGGAAGAAGGACTTCACAAAACATATACTAAACATCATATGGAGACTCTGTGACCATATTGTACTTACTTTTAACTGCAGTCTATGATTTTGATTTACTGATTTAAGGATTTAGTGGTCAGAAAATTGGAAAGTGCTACAGCATGCTTTAGAATGGTGTTGCTGTGTAATAACATGGGGACTGATGTGTGCCCAATTTAACTGTTTCAGTAAAAAAAATAGTTTTTCCATCCTCGAGAGAGGATCACTGTTAATTAAGATAGACAAATAATTTCACTTTTTGCTGAACTGATGTGGTACAAGAAATAGGCTGGTACTTCTTCCTTGGAGAAATAATTTCAGAGTTCTTTGGTCTGCAGTAGACATTTAATATTAAAGTTTGTTCTTGAAATAAATAATAGCCAAAATGTCAATACTTCTGGTTTGCAGAATAATCATAAATTCTTGACCATAAAACAGTCATAAAGGCGTAATATTTTATCCACTGTATATTCATACATTGCATGTCATTACAATAGCTAGGTGATGAATCATTTTCTGTGTGTGACAGAACAAATCTGAAATACCAATGCTAATGTGAAATCTATTCAAAGTCAGAAGACTTGTAAAATTACTTTACTTTAAATATATTTGCTTAAAAAACAAGTACATTTTGCATTTTACACCAGTATCAAGCCACTTTAAGACCATTACCTGAGTTTCAGCATTTGGAAATGGGGAAAGCTGTAGAACAACTTTTGCTATCTTGTTGAAAGGTTATCTACCTACTATATTGTCTTCTCATTTTAGTATTTTGTGTCTCACTTTTTAATAAAAATAAAAAAAGAGTTAAAAGTTAAGAGAGTAGTTTCGTGATCTTGAACTTAAGGAAACTTCAATGAGCAATGTATAGTATATACCATCTGTGTCCTGGGAGTTACAAATTTATGTACAAGATTGATACTTTTTTTTTTTGTTAAGCAAAAATCTCAAACAGGTTAAATGTGGGATAGGCTTTTTTAAAGGTTATTTTTTCCAAGGATTTTTTATTTCTTTAACCGTGGGTGATATATTATTCTAATTCAACTCATATCTTATGCTAAATTTTACTTAGGATCAAAGCCATTCAAGTGCAAGATATGCCACTTTGCAACAGCTCAGCTCGGAGATGCCAGAAACCATGTCAAGAGGCACCTTGGGATGAGGGAATACAAGTGTCATGTCTGTGGGTGAGTAAATTGAAACAGTCTCCACCATGGTTAACCAGGAGAAGAGTGCAGGATATGCATTGTTTCAGAATTGAAAACTGTGATGTGAGCAAGAGTGGCTAAAATTATGCATGCATATCCTCCTTTCCATTGTTATGGTAAATTCCTTAAATACAGTTATGACATTCTTTTCCCACTTCTAATCCTGCACTGAAGATGAGCAATTTTATGGGCTACAAGGTCAATTTGAACCTGTAATCTGTAAATTGACTAAATTATAGGATGTTCATTCACATTGCCAGGGAGAACTGTAAATTCCATTTAAAGACATAAAAAATATATAATATAGACTTTACTGTGTGGGTTTTTTTCTTTTGCTATACTGTTATAATTTTAGTACCATTAACAGATTTCTGGACTCCATTAGGGTTTTCATTCTTTACGAAAACAAAACAGAAGACTGATTTTTCAAACGGATCTAAAATATTGCAGGCATAAGACTTTAAAAATAAATTGGAAGTCTTTTATGTATGCTTGTGTTCTTGTTTGTTACCCCCCAAAATCTTGTTTTTCTTTTTTACTTAATCGTTATTTCCTCAGAAAGATCGTTCATAACGTTTAATTGTCCTTCAAATGTGTTGCATTTAATAGGAGGCATTGAGACTCCTTAATGCAAAACTAATTAATTTAGCAGAAATGTTTAAAAGGTTTTAAAATGCCATGGCATATATGGTACATCATAGGACATTCAAAGTTGGATTTTAATACCCTAGTTCTGATTAAAAATATATTTTAATGTTATTATGCTGGAGAAATTAACTAATATATGCATCATATAAAAACATTTTACTCAAACCTATGTAACCTGCTATAGCAGTCTTATGGCTAATGTGTAGAACAGCACAGGTTCAATTAGATGATGCAGTGCACACATGAATGGTGTGGTGTGATGCTGGGGATAATATTCAGCAGGAGGGGTTTTTTTAGCCTTAGTATACCGATCTACTGCAGGACAAAGTGAGTTACACATTTTAAAGGACAAGTGAATCTTCAGCTGAAGATGCAGCTGAGTGATTTTCACTGATTCATCTCTCTGTTTTTCAAATAATTTTGCATGCAGCATTACAAGATACTTTGGATGTTTTTACTCACTTAAGAAAATTAATTGCTGACTTCTTGAAACAAGAAATAAAAATGTATGAGCCTAATTCTTAAGTCCACTGAATATCAGTAGTAGAATAACTTGTGCTACTCTTTATTCTGCAGCATGTTTAAAGTGAACATTATGCGTGGTGGGCTATTTTATATTGTTTGAAAAACCTTACTTACTATCTCTGCTGTATGAATTGCCAAGAATTTGGCATGGAAGATAGTTAACAACTACAGATCCACAAAACTGTTTAGCTAAGGCTAAGCTTTATTCTTCTGAAGTTGTCAACTAACTTGACAAAGGTTCTTTATTCAATTCCCTTTTAATTTAAACTGAAAAATCATCGTATCATTTAACTATGTTATTGTAAGAGGAAAAGTAAAAAATCTCAAAATAGCTAATACCATATCTTTTATAAAAAGAGAATTAAAATGATTAAGATTTGGCACAGTACGCCATTTTTTCAAAAGCCCATTCCTTCACTTTGGGATTGACATGTTCTTAGAATCTGTCTCAGAAATTACACAACTCTTGTTTGCAATTCACGACGGTTATGCAAGAGAGAGAGCAAAACATGTATGAATGATTTAAACTGTGGACTTGAATGTTAGTCACTTTGCTAAGCTGATTGTTTACTGTATGTTGCTGGCATGTCATACCTGGTAGCCAAGCAGGTACTTATTTTCCATTTTTGTGTAGTATTGTATTGCTAATTTTCATCAACAACGTGAAGCTGTGCTATTTAGATGTGACAAAACAATCAGCTGAAGAGACATATACCACAATACCCTGTGCTCACAAAAATCTGATTTATATACCTGTTTAAATAATCATCACATTTCACTTAATGTGCACCAAACATGTATTTTAAGAATTATATATTAACACTGATTTAATTGGAGAAGACATTTCGTACTGTAGCTAACAGTCCTGAAGAACTGAGCAGGATTTGAAGGAGGAGGAATGACCAGAGCAGTTTGAACCATAGTCCAAATAACGAATATGCCATCCTTAAATGCGGAAGAAGAGAAAAAAAGTGTAATAGCCTGTGCTGTATTTCTGCTATTTTAATTGAAAGGATTGGGTAGTGTGTAGGTTAAAAAAATAAAGTAGAAACATAAAAAAAAATAAAATTGCTAGGATTGGCTATCGGATTAGTGGCACTATAGAGCATTGGTACATTAACACCACTGACAATGTCAATTCATTATCATTGATGGCTAAATAATCTTAGAAATGCTCAGTGGACCTATTAGTTCCTGAACATAAGCAGCTCATGCTGCATTTCTTCATTAGCTTTAATTGCTATAAATTTTACCTTTTTAAAAATCATGCTTTAAAAGGTGAAGCGATCTTTCAGGAACATTAACTCTGTAATTTTGTCACAAACAGAAGGTCCTGCACTATGTTTTCTTTTCTACAGTAGTTAATATTCTATCCTCTGACTTTTAGATTCATAGTAATAAGCCCTCTGCTAGTTGCAAGGATAAATTGTGTTTCAAAAGCTTTTGAATCTGCTTGGGCACTTTTTAAAGGTGAAATGTCAGTGCAACATCGTGGTGTAGTGTGGTCTCAAAATACCACTTTTTTTTTTTTTTTTTAAGACAAAAAGTCTCTGGAAATTTTTGTCTTTTAAAAAAAGGCAAAAAGCTGTATCTGTGGTGGTGTTTTAGGAAGGGTTTGCTGTGTCTCAGTTTTCCAAATGATTCTCATATTTACATGATACAAAGTACACAATATATAATTCACTTAGTTGTTGAAAAAGGCAGTAATTTTGCTGTGTTCTTTCATTTTTTTTAATTGAAGTTCAGGGCTTGTTTTTCTTCAGCTGCACAGCAGAAACTACATGACACAGAAATTGGACACCGCTAATGTTTTAACATTTGGAACAAACCGTCTGCTACTCATTTCCTTATCGCAGATGTGTGTTAATTGTTTTCTTTTCCATACCCATGGCTGTAAAATATATCCCATTATTTCAGAGATAGTATCTATTTTCTGTGGGTAGCAAACTGCTGCATATTTGAATTTAATTTTTGAAAGTCTGGCTCTGAAATTGGCTGATACCCTGGGTTAGATGAGCAAATCTTGGTTGCCCAGCTTTTAAATTTTTGTTTCATTTGCCTGGTGAAATGCAGTGAAAAGACTTATCATGCACTTTTCAAATTTTATGCCTAAGGTAGAACATGAAAAATGCATTGTTCTGCACTTGAGATTTTGAACAGAATTTATAGGCAATGTTTGATTTAAAATTGCATCTACTATTCCTTTGCCTTTTTCTTGCCTTTGCTTTCAGAAACAGATTTTTTGGGGATGTAGTTACGTGCTTCAAGTAAAAGTGGCTGTTTCTTTCTTTTTTTTCTTTCCTTTATGACTTCTTAAAAATCTACTGAGGAGGATGGGTATAAGGTAGGTTTGGATTTTTAGGAAAATTTTCAGTATTTAAAACATGCACATAAACATTTTTTGCTGCCTTTCTAAAAATTGAAAGGACATTTGTAGCAATGTCTTTATCATGTTTATTCCATATTTAACAGACAAGTGTTTTAAGGAACAAAAGTAAGTATTTGTATACACAAAGGAATTTGGAGGGGGGTGGAAAAGGTTGTTTTTTTTCTGTATTTTGCTGAAGTAGTTCTTTCTTGTGGTTTTTTTTTTGTTATTGTTGGTGGGGTTTTTTTGCTTTATATTGGTCTTTGGTGGATGGAGGTATTAATCTTTTTTACTTTCTGCTCCTCAGTTCTCATTTTGCTTTGAAACTCTTTTCCCAATTAATTCTGGAGAAGTTATAAGATGTTCTGCTAAATAAGTGTTTTGCTAAATTTGGTTATTTCTTAAAGCCTCACATAAACAAGCTTTGAGGAGAGTTACAGTGTCCTAAGCATGGAAATAACTTCACTTTTGCTGCTGTTGTTAATGCTAAGAATAGTTCAGAGATCTTAATCTGTATAAAGTCCAGTATTTTAATGACACCGGTTGCTTTGAGAATGTCTAAAGAAAAATACTTGCCTTTATTGAGTATAGTGGCTAATAGATCTTCGTACTTTATAGATAAGAATGTGCTTTGACCAGCTGCTTCAAAAAAATTGGCTGTACTCCTGTGTTTTATGTTATAAAAAATCTTCCAGACTTTCAGATTTTTTTTAACTGATTACTCTTAATGTCAGGCTACTTTTAGTGAAAGCCTGCTCTTAAGATTGCTTTTAGCAAGCAAAAAAGACTTATTCATAAATTTATTGGTAGGAGCAGGAAAAACATTGTATTGTCAAGGATGCCTTAATGTACTGTAATGTAAATTATTTATTTATAGTTGTGCAGTTTGGGAAATCTTAAATAGAAAGTTGCTACTCTAGTAAAACTATTTTTGTGTGGTATTACCTAGTTTTTGTACATTAGAAGGGATCTCTGTGTAGATGATTATAATGTCACTTTCTGACCTTTGCAGCTTGAGTAATTGTAAATCATTGCTTCATAACGTGTCAGAGAATGTCTGTACTAGGCAATTAAATGGCAGAATATAATAGACCAAATTATTGCCTGTCATGTTTTCAACAACACAGTTAGTATTTGAGTTACACTTAATCATTACGTGCATTAGCAACTTCATTGGAATCCAGCTTCAGGCTGAGCATGAAATACATTACATTATTTAAACCTCTAATGGTAGAAGTCATTTATTTGTGTTGAAGTGTACAACATGCAGAGTTTCATAAAGCAAGGAACACTTGAGAGCTTAATTTATCCAAATCAAAGTCTAAATGCAGATAAACACAAGTGGCAAAAATTAGTAATTTTTATAGGCTGGAAATATTTAAAAATACATGGTTGTGGGTAATTGTAGGCAGCAGGAATAAATTAAAATCACTATTTTTAGTCAGCTCTGAGAACTAAAACTGTTGTATACCTAAATCGTCAAATGCATCATGGAATTGCATTTTTGAATGAACAATTAATTACACACATCATACCTACCGATGTGTCTAAACAAGAAATATGTATTTGGTTCAGCTGTTTAGATAAGAGATAAGTGTGTATGAAATGACTGTTCCAGATGCCGCTATTCTGAGTTTCTCTGTCTGCATTTTGCCGTTTGGTCCTATCATACACTTGTGTCTACGTTTACTTTAGTAAAGAAAAATGGGGTGAACCTACGTGACAGCTTTCCAAACTTGCACACACTTTTAAGCAAATTAATAAGAAAATACTAGAAAAATATATGGAGTGAGGTAACATATATGTTACATTATCTTCCCAATTTTTCTCTCAGTTATCTATCATTTTATTAGATCTGCAAACCTGACCTTCAGTACATAGTCTCTATATTTACTGTTTAAGAAAACTACTTGAAATGGAAGCAATTTACTTTTATTCAGAGAAGCTCCCAGCATCTTTAAACAACTGGTAACGGATGCTGCGGTATGTTGTGCAGGTCTCTTTTGGCCTGGAAGTCTGCCATGGAGTTGGCTGGAGTTAAAGCGAGTGAGTGGGAGACTCGGGTACAGGCAGTGGAAGGACTCCTCTGTTTGAGACTGGTGTTACAATTGATACAGAAAAGTCAAGACCAACTTTCCGACTTAATAAAATGTGTTTTTAGCAATTTGTATGCTAAATTGGATTATAATAATGATTTAGTTGTACTTGCTGAAGAGATAAGGTATATAAGGGATGTACTTGAGAGAGTGTACGTTTGTATTTGAATTGGAGATAGTTAGTGATTCAGACGAGTATCTGTGCTGCATGCAATCCAATTCAGTGCACTTCCAAACGGTAATTATCAAGATGCACAGCAGTGTGACTATATGTGCGGCACGTGTAACTAGTGCTTTTACAGACATGCATTTTTAATTTTTCACTTTACTGTAGATTGCTCTGACGTCCAGGATGTGTGCGTTTCTGTTGGGCCATAGGCACCTCGCTCTGAATGCATCCTCCAAGAGCGAGCGCCTGCTGCGGCAGTGCAGGGAGGGTTTGAGCCCTTCCCATTGTGACTAATGGGAAACAGGCCGATGGTGCAAAAATTGGGGCTTGACAGTTAGTGCTAAGGCAAGCGGCAGTCCTAAATTTCAGTATGCCTACTGAAAAAGAGACTTCTGTCCTCACAGTCCGTGGCTTGGAAGGATTGGCCTAAGCGTTGAGAAAGGTAACCGTTAAAAATTGCCATCCATTGGCAGAAAGAGATGGCAAAGAAGTTGACTGGGTTTTGGTTACCATGTGAAGAAGGGAGCCTGAGAGTTGTCAGTGCGGGTGGCTGGTACTGACAGGGAGTGAGAATTGCTTGATTAAAATGTTGGTTGGGTTGTTTTGTTGACAGGCTTAAGTTGCATGGTTTGGATTTATATCCAGAATTCAGGTTTACATTTGCTTCATTTTTGCTTTTAATCATTTATGCATAGGGATTGCATCAAGCTCCTGATTCAGCTGTGATTTTCTGTGGTGCTTTTAGTAACTTTACTTGAAAATTTAGAGGATAAATAACTGAGCCTAACCTTTATCAATCAATATCTCTTCCCTAGTACTACAGAGTTTGGTTAAGAGAAGCGGGTTGTTAGCCCAAAAGGGAGAAAAGAGTCTCTGATTTATGTTTTATACTTTTTAGCTGTAAGTTGTTGGAATGCCCTCAATTTTAGCCAAAAATGTTCTATAAGAACTGACTGCTGAATCAATCTGTCGGGGCGACTGGTTTTTTTGTGTCCAATTTTACTTGAGTCAAATGTATTACTGTAGAATAGCTTCTTCAGCAGTTACTGCTCTATTCATTGGAACGCCCCAGAATCTCAGAGGATGCGGCATGCAGAGCATCCACATCTTCCACGTTTAAATTGTCTGGTTAAAAACCTTAACTTTGTTTTTCTTTCCAGTGATTTTTCCTCCTGTTTGCACTGTAATGACTGGAAATTGTGTTTACTGGGTTTAGTACAAGCAGAATCAAGCCTATAGATTTTAAGCACTTCAGGACAACTAATCTTACTTACTGTGTTTATTACAACCCTGGGCACCTTCTCGAGACTCAGAGATTAGTTTACTAGGGTAGAACTGGTTTCTCTAGAAAATTTGTGTCTCGGTACATTCGTGTTTCAGGTATCAACAAATCTAAATGGTAGCAATCGGAAGAGCTGACCAGCTTCTGATTTCATTTTAGTCTTTCTGGCTGCGGTGTGTTGTCTTTCATCCTGGTTTTCTTACTGTAATTCACACTCCCATTAGCCAGACAGATTATAGTAGTTACACTCAATACAGATGGAGAGAGAAAGCAAAATCTCGCTTTATGGGCTAAAGCCAAGGTAAATACATGTCACAAATCTTTTGAACTGTGACGTGATTGTCAGCTGTCCCA
>JAVKLA010000047.1:9097950-9141527 GCA_034782735.1 Sagittarius serpentarius
ATTTGTCATTGCCGGCGGCCCCCCCCCCCCCTTTCTGGGATTTAATTTCAGCTGAATTGTTACATCTCTCTTTTGCATAGTCTTTAGACGATTTAATCACACACACACACACACGTGCACAGATGTGAAAAGTTTAGCTTAAATGGACGAATGCAGAGACATAGCGAATCGGAACTGAAAAATCCTGCCTGCATTTCCTTCGCAGTGACTCGCTATGGGGGCACGGGACTGTCAATACGCCAGGATGCCGTGCTGTCATTTTTCTTTCCCGGCCCGGTATGAAATCCACGTGCCGCCTCTCTCGCCTCCCAACCCTTGGCAGTGGCGCGCGTGGCCATGGTGCTCGCTCCTCCGCGGGACAGCCACCACGCCTGACGCTTGCGGGATTATTTTTGCGTTGGTTTTGGCTTCCCTAATCTCCCAAGGCTGGCGCTCGGGGCTGCCTCTCCTTGTACCTTGCCCAAAGGGTTCCCTGGCGCGGGCAGCCACAGCCAGCCCGCTGCCTGCGCCGCTGCCTGCGCCGCTGCCTTGCGCCATGGCCCCGGAGGTCAGGCAGCGGGCCGGGGTCGGCAGCGCCCCTCCGTGCTTAGCCGCTAGGGAGTGTCGGAGGGAGAGGCTGAAATTAATTTTCCACTTTCCCTGTGAAAACGCTGGTTTAACTTCACCTCCAGCAGCAGCACTTGTGTGTTATAAATAGAGTCAAGCATTACAAAGGCATTTGTCTTTATGATCTTTAGAGGGATTTAGAGGTAAAACGTGGAACCTTATACAAGTAAAAATGGTTTCCTTTTGTGCAGATTGTGCATTTACTTGTAATATTGCTAACACATCTAGTTAATGATAAGCTTATTTGCATAATTTTGATAGTAAGTGCATCATACCTGTCTGGTAAAGAGGTAAACATTTTTAATCTGATAGGGGCTGAAAAACAGCAGCTTGTCTTTATCTAATTATTTCCTTAAAGGTTGTGCAGCAAATGTCATGTGTTTTACTAACAGTATGCTTGCTTGGAACAAGACAAGATATTTACATTACAGTGAATCAAGAATCACGGTAAAAGTGCAATTGTCTTTAAAATGCATTCTGATAGTTAAGTGAGTTTAGATTCGGTATGGTGGTGTGCCATAATATTTAACAAAATAGTAAATGTCTCTTTAAAGTATGACACAAAATTACACCCGTTTCTTTTTATTTACCGTTTCTTTTTATTTACTGATCTGAGGAGCTTATATTTAAATGAGATAAGTAGTAGATATAACAAACTTGTGAATTCTTTCCTTTCCACCTGGGGAGTTAAAAAAAAATAAAATTGTAACAAGTATATTAGGGTGGCTGACATCAGGTCTACATTACATGTTTGTTTGCCTGGGGTGCTCTCATAAAAAATAAAGCAGAGCTTTATACAGTTATAGTGTGCACTAAATTTGTGTTCAACATCCATAAATAAAATATTCAAGTCTTTCTGAAGAAAAACCATTGTTTTGAGATATTTACAGGCCAAAAAAACGTGCCACCATTGTGAAGAGTAGGGGGTTTCTCCTTTGTTTTTGCTTTTATTTTTTAACGATCATCATAGTTGCTGCATACCTTCATTATTGCTTTTGCCTATCTGGCAGGAAGGAATATACAAAGGAGATTCTTTTTATAAAACATATTTAAAAAAAAATCAGAGAGAAACCCACCCATTTATGCTGCAGTATGTTTTGGTTCTGAGCAAGCAAACTGTATGCCTAATGGTTTCATAAGAATTTAATATTGTGTGTTTTACAGATGGAAAAATGTTGATAAATTTAGGTTAATTTCAACTCTATTTATGGAACTACTTATGCATTTTTTAGAAGAAACAGAGTCTTCTTAAATTATATATAACTTGAAAAAGGGTCTGTTGTTTATTTTATTTTAAATATTAGATTGTCCCTGAACAAGGCAGAAAGAGTATTATGTAGAACACTGCTTATGGAAACAGCAAACTAGTAAATTTATGCGGCACTGAAGTAAAATGTTATATTATTCTGATAATATTTGACTTTTGCACAATATTTAAATGAACATTAGTATAAATAGGAATGCTTAACTAAAACACAAGTTCATCGTGTAGGCTAATGCATTACTCTTGTATATTTGTACATGAGTGAACAATTATTCTAAAAAGTTTATACATGTGTTCCAGTGACCGAACTTGTATTAAAGCAAACTGTTCCGATAGTGGTGACAGAAGACATGGTTGATGGTTGCGTTTGAGAAGTAAATGGGCAAAATATTTGTGGATCTTTTAATGATTACAGTTCTTGATAGCTTTCATAAGAGTGCACATAATTTGTGACAACTCTAATAAAAAAACGTGGCAGCAAAACTTTCTGAGTTAGCGGCAAAGTAAATGGGGCAGGTTTTGCATTTTGAACAGAAATCTTATGAACTGTGATTGAATTTGTCGTGAAAGTGTGTCAGAATTAATAAAGTATTTACGTGCAAGGTTGCTGGGCTTTGCAGACTGGTTAGGGCTGAGGATTGGTTAACATGAAAAGTCATTTCTGTGCATTTGGTACTAGACAGCAAAGGACAAATGTACTTCTGTGCATTTCGGATCATAATGCCATTTCTCATTTCAAACCATTTTTGTCAGGACACCAGGCAAAACAATGATGCTTTGAGGACGTAATTAAAGATATTGTTCAAAGAACAACTTTCTGCATATTTGAATTATTACTGTCATCAAAATCATACAAATATGGAAATATGATTGCCAGAAGCACATAAATCAATGATCAGCATGGCCTCAAAATCCAATAAATATGTAGAGTTAAATACTTTAAAATGCAAATTGCATCTGATAATTTGCATATGGTAGAATTTAAAGGAAATTTTGTTGCTTAACAACCTCTAAGGTAGCAGTTAGGGCTATGGGTAAACATAGATTTTTTTATTCATCATTGGTCAAGTTGCAAGATTTGATAAATGATAGGAGACTGCTTTCCTTGGTTAAAATGACTGCATTCTTTACTGAATCCTGAAACTGCCTTGAAGTCATCTGAATAATTAAGAGTTAATTATTCTTCATCCATCTAAATCAGAAAAGGACAGATTTAGGGAAGGAATTTATAATTTTTGCCTCACGTCCTGTCATGTCGTAATGTGATAAACTAAACTGACTCCAAATAATATCTAGTGACCTTATAGTAATTACGCCTCACAAAACATTTTGGTTGAAATTTTTTAATTGCTTGCATCGATCCCAGAAACTACATGTTAACAGACTCTGAAGTTTAATTGTGTTCAAAAGGAAGCAATATAAAATTCGTGTTCCATTACTATCCTAGTTTAGTTTTATCACGGTAGATACTGTACGAGGTCTTTTACTTTCTTCCCCGTGATAGTGCCTCTCTCTTTTTTCTCTGTTTTGCTCTTTTTGTACGCAAGCCATTATTTTTAAAGGAGAAGGAATATGTACATGAAGAATATAACTTTTTTTTTTAAGAAAAACTTTGTAAGTTTAGCAAAACCTGTGATTTGTCAGTGGCATCAATCCAGTTGGCTTTTTTTTTTTGCAACTTAAAAAAAAATGTACCCCTAAAATACGGGCAAAGAAAACCAGAACAGTCTGGCATCTACCTCCCTGTGAAAAGAAGGACAGTTTCACAATTCAAAATTGAAGCCTGTTTATATTTGCTAATTTCAAAGTAGAAAAATACTTTTTTCCAAGAAGAAGGGTTTACGAATGTTTACTGATCACAAGAGGAATTGTAATAAAGAAATCAATATGCATGATCCCTTTTCATGTAGTACAACAAGGTTACACTGTTAGGTTAAGTACAGGCTGCATTCCTTTTCAGAAAATCAATTTGCTGTGTAGTGTGCAACAGCAAGTCTCTTCTGAAAGAGTCATTTTATGTTGTGCGCACAGTAAATTCTATATTGACGCCTTCAAATAGTATTGACTGATTAAAAAAAAGAAGGAACGCTAAACACAGTAACCTTAGAAGAGTATTATCATTTTCAAGTAATTGCTTTCTTGCTAATTATTTAATTTATTTCTAAGAGACAAACTGATAAAGCATGTTCTTACATAGCCTTTAAATTATTAATACTGTCAGACTGGTGGTGTGACATTATTTTCAAAATCTTTTAAAATGCTGTTTTTGTAATAGCAACAGAATACTGTATATGATTTCAAATACTGTAGATTTAACATAGACTTATTTGCTGAATTCAGAGGGTGGGTTTTGGGGAGTTGGGGTTTTTTTGTTTGTTTGGGTCTTTTTTTTTTTTTTTTTTTTTTTTTTAACATTTATTTTAAGATCTGGCCGTTGTTTGGGGAAAAAAAAAGTAAGTCTTTTCAGTTGTTATGGTTGTGCACATTTAAACTGTGACAGAGCTTGCAAAGCAACGCTGGATTTTTGTAAAGATTATCTGTTACCTGCCTGGATTCCAAACAAAACAAGCAGTGCATAGAGAGGGAGGGGAAAAGTTAGTAACTGCACTCAAGCTCCTTAGACATAACATGGCTTAAAAGCCAGTTTTTATAAGGGAAATATATGGAAACGTGGTTTATTTTCAGTTCTTGTTTTCTCAGAACATAAAATTATGTCTTTTAAAATGCTTTGACCATTTTTGATGCAGCTGTTCAATTGTAACGACAATCTTTTGCTTTTTGTGTGTTTTTTACTGAACAGTTCTTGATGGACTCTGACTTTTCCTTTTATTTCTGTCAACCCAATTACAGTACATTAGAGCGCACCCTGATCCTACTTGTTTGCCTGTTACGCAGTGTATATGTTTAACTCATAAGCATGTTCATTTAGATATTTCAGTCTGATCATGCTGAATGTCTTGCAGCAACACATATTGATGTCTACAGAACATTAGATACTTCCAACCTTAGTTATTCATTCTAGCAATTGTAAAATGCAAATATAGATGGTTTTGATTACTTATGAGCTGTCGTATTTGAGAAATGTAATTTCCCAATTTGTTGTTTCTCTGTCAAATTCAGTTGTTCATTATTATGCCCTAAATAGATTCAGATTTTAATTGGAGAGAATTTCATTCATTAAAATCTGAATTACTTAGAAAAATACCTGGAATTTGAATGAGAAAACTGGCCAAACCATTCATGTATTTAGACCCAAAGTTAAAATACTGTTTGTTATGTTTTCATTTTACTAAAAAAAATGTTCACTTTTTAAAGGCAGGCTGGCATTTAACATTTACTAGTGTTAGAAAGACCCTTACCTAATGATGTAACTATTTCCCATGCATTTTTTTTGGTAAGTTTAAAAGATTTGCTTCCTTGCTAGGCTGGTAAGGAAGTGATTCTAAAGGCTGGCTGCATTTATTTTTTTCTGGTCACAAAAATGCGTGTAGTAAGACTGCTTTAGGTATAACTCATTGTTTGGAAACCCTGGGCTGCTGGCTGTTTGCAGCATTCTTGTTAGGGATCAGAATTGCTCAAACAACAATGTAAACCAAGCCAGGCATAGCAGCAGACAGAAAAATACATTCAACTAGTGGGATCATGGATTTGTTTGATTCAGGTAATTGAAAGTGTTTCATACTATTATTGCAACTTGAAGGCTTGTTTAAGTGTCTAGCTGTCAGTCAGTTTGGAAGGTGAAAAGTATTCGATTGTCACTCTGTCAGTCAATAGAGATGAGAACTGTCTGCCTAATGGATTTCTTTACGTAGATGTCTGCATGGAGGTAGAAGTAAAATCAATGTGTTGTCATGTGCAAGTACGCTGCATCAAACTGCCAGGTGAAATGCAACTGTATTTCTGTAACATCTACATCCTTGTATTGTTTGTGGAAGACAGACAGATGCTCTCTGTGTTTACAGGTAACAAATTCTGTGTGGTCACACATGAAGGTTTATTTTTGAACATTTTATAAATAGTTTGATCTATTTCCACTTGTTCCAGAGGGTTTTTTTCCCCCTTTTCCTTGATCATATCAAGGATCAATACTCAAAAAACAAGACTCAACTTAGGAGGAAAAAACATAGATTGTTGTTCCATGAGACTCAGACCCCTAAGACTGTTTTCTTTTAACCTGGCTTTCTGCATGTTTTCTGCTTGTCAGTGATGACTTACATTGAGCTAACTATGTTTCCTGCTCAAGTTTTGGCTGTTAGGTTAACTACATTTATTAGTGTGTGGGTCGACTTCCTGTAGCACAAGAGGAAGAGATGATTTCTTGAATAACAGAAGACATGCAACCACAGGCTTTCAAGACCCTTCGTGAAATGGGAATCTGTCTGCGACCTCTGTTCTTTCTCTCGGAGATGCTTACAATACAAGCTTCTGCTGAACAGGATCTGATGGCATAGTGGCATCTGGAAAATTATTACGACATCTCAGAATGATAGTATCGATTCTTAAAAGTTCCCACTAATTCCAGGCTTAATCTATGTAAAATAAGTGCGATATGACAGTAGCCAAAGATCTTACTCAAAATTGTTTTCCTGTTAACTGATACAAAAATACATATAAAGACATGATTCTTAGCCCCATTGAAGGCAGCAGGCTAAAATGAGAGATACCAACTTCAGACGAATGCTGATGTAATCACATATTTCCTTTTGTAGTATTTGTATACGTGTGCTACTTTTGATAATTCAAATATTTAGCTCTTGGCTGCTGCTGTAGGGGAAAAAGAAAAAGGAGTAAGAACTGATTCCCAACTAAGGAATTCAACTGTGAGTAATGAAGACCATAAGTAGCAGAGACTGGTGGTAAAGCAGAAGATAGAACTTCAAAAGAAAGATCAGGATTTTGGTTTTGGTTATAATAAATTCAAGATGAAAAAAAAAATTATATTGGGTGGAAGATGGCTCCTGAGAGGTAGAGTCAGGGCTGTGAATTATCAGCGAAAATTTGTTATTTCTTTTTTAACTTGAATGAGTACTTCCGGTTTTTGCAGTAAATGATGCAGGAATTCCGCTGGCAGCAGTTTCGTTCGTTCCCAGGTGGCTGTGTCTCCTGGTTAGGGATGATGGGGGAAAATCTTGTGTGATACTTGTAACTGAAGATTGCAGTGTGTTTGTGGAAACAGGCAGAAGTAGGCACAAAGTCGTAAACTCAAGGCTGAAGGAAATACTGTGATCGTCTAACCTGCTATCCATCATAGAACTGGTTGTGTAATTTCACCCAAAGAGTACTGGTTTTGGCACTTTCTAATTTGTATACTTTACTGCCCACATGCTATTTCATACTTGGCTTCTGTCGGTTCTTACAGAGGTTTTGGGACTGGCTTTGTTTTGTAGAGGAAACAGAAGATGCTGTAGTGTATGAAACACACATCATCATTAGGATTTGAACCGTACCGTGATTGTCTACCACTTTTGAGCTAAAGGTTCAGTTGGAAGAGCGGGCAGCAGGAGGAAGTGATCTTCTGTGGACAGTTCTCTAGACAAAGGTATTTTACTCTGGCCATAGTTAATGTGTCAGAATTCTTAGATACTTTCTGGCAGAGTCTACTGTTATGTGGATAAAAATTTATTTTATTGAACTGAAGGTACTTCCAATTTGCGCAATAGGTTTGTTGGTAAGTGGTCTAATGAAAAAATAATAGCAGAGGAGTGTATAGAATCATTGAGTTAGCAGAAGTGGCTGTGAGATGCTGAATGCACAACCAAAAGTGTGCCTGTATCCTGGGCTCCCAGCAGGAAGAAAAGAGGATCCATTTTCTCTGTTTCCCATGAAGGTGTGCTCTTTGTGCGGTACAATGAAGTCAGGGGAAAATACGGAAAATGGCGATTTTTAGAAAGCCTTAGGTTGATTTAAATGGATTTATGAGTTATCTGGAAAGGTACCACGAAGGAACTCCTAAGCTCCTTGCCTTAGCAGATATGAAAGTGTGATCTCTGATTCAGATACAGTTGAGAATTAATTTAGCAGCAAGAAAATATACAAATGGTGTAATATCAGATACTGAAACTTTGTCTGAGCATCAGTTACAGAGCTAGCATTTACGACTTCAGTCTATTTTTATGACTACTGGACATTTCAAAGAATTAAATGCTTTGGTCTCTTTTCCTGTCAAGTACATTTGTATTTCTTGTGCAGCTTTCTGAATTTCTCCCTTAAATGTTTTGTGTTCATTAATCATGAAAATATTGCGTCTGACAGAAAATGGTGGTTTTACAGAAGATTTTGATTTTTGTTGTAACCTCCCCTCTGTAATCTCTAAAGCCACAAAACATAAAATGTGACTTTTTAATTTGGTGGATTTCTTGGGACTTTTTTTGAACTTCTCTTTCCCCTATTTTTTTGCCCCTGTATTAGCAGAGTGGTCTACTTAGTTCAGTTTTATGTCTCTTGGTTTTTCTTCCCCGCTGCCTCCCCAGACTAGAAGCTCAGTGTAGCATTCAAGACTTTTGCCATGAATCATTACATAATAAATGGCTGATAGGAAAATTTATTTCTGAAAGTCATTTAAAGTTGTATGAGATATGTGAATTTATACAAGCATGATTGCACAGAAAAGCTGGCAGTAGTCAGTAGGAGCAATAGTGTGATGTCAAATATGTGATCAAACATTACGAGTATCTGTTGAGCTCCCAGCAGCAAGAGAAGGATCCATTTTGTATGTTTCCTGTGTAGAGAGGTGCTTTGTGTTCTCTAATAGTACTTCATTTCTGATATTAAAAGATAATGTATCTGTTCTTAGCGTTGCTCAGACAGTTTAATTACCACCTAAGTTCAGATATTATTCCTTGTCAGATTTTTAAAACTACAGTCTTCCAGATGCTGAGATATCTGCCTGTTAGGGGTTGCTGATAGCCTAGTCTGAGAAGTGTTTGTGCTTTACAGGAACAGAAACTGTATTCATTACAGGCAGCAGAAGATGTTTAGCCAGAAATTAGGAAAGGGAGGTGCACATCGAACGTGGGCAGAAGGAATATAAGCCTTTTGGTGACTCACCACTGCTCTGACTTGGAAGGACTGCTGGCTCAGCTCCGGGTCTGTTCAGGGTTTTGGTTTTTTAAAGATGCATCTCGCAGTTGGTGATCCTTTTGTTTGTTGGTCGTATTGCTGGAAAGATCTGCTGCATCTCTGTGGCCTGTTGTCTTCCCCTTCCTACCCGGGAGGCTCTCAACCAAAGTATTTGAATTAGGCACTAAAGGCATAACATGAAGTCAGTGGAGAGAGGTGGACCCCCTCCCAAAGGCAGGCTAGAGCAAGAGGGTGTCTTAGGCACGGGCAGAGGATGGGTCAGAGAAGCCGGTTCTTGCCATTGACTGTGGGGATCCCAGACAAATCAGCCTTCAAAATCAGGGACAGCTATTCTGTGCTGAAGGGCAGGCGAGCAGGATACCGTGGCCTTCACCCTTCCTCTCTCCCCGCAGTGACTGATTACAGATGTGTAACTACGCTGTTGTTCCCCTCCCTGGGGAAGCTGAGGCCGTGGGCTGTCCTCCCTTGCCTTCCCTCTCTCCTTGTCAATCAAACAGAGAATTTGCAAGCAGTATTGATTGGAGGCTTGAAGATTTTTCTTGAGTGAATCTCTAGCTACTAAGCTTGATAGCTCATCTTTGGCTTGTTAAAAAAAGCCCCTCTCTGCTATTCCAGTTGACTGTCACCTGTCGTAGTGCCATAGTCTGGATTTGTTTCTATGTAGAGAAAGTGAAATGTTTTGTAGGAGATGCTGGAAAAATCTTGTGGGTAGAAATTGGCTTTTTCACTTTCCTCTTGTTTCCTCTGTTGGAATAATTCCAAAGAAAATGCATTGGTCATGCAAGTCTCTTTGCATCGCTCTTGGTGAGATTGATTTGGCATTAAAATCTATTTTGTGTAGCTCACTGATGTTTCTTGTCTCACTATGAACGTAGAGTTCTTGGAGGCATAACATCCTTAAATCTTTCCACTTGTTCTTAAGGCCATATCATGCTCTAAAAGAGAAATTCACGATTCAGATTCAGTTCATTTCCTATTAAGGGCAAAAATACCTTGTTATTCTCTTACTGAGGTAAATCAAAAGTCAAAGACAGTCAAAGGTGGTTAAGATCTGCAAGAAATTGTTACAAAATCTGTTGAACTTTAACAGCCATGCATTTTGTCATATAGATATTCACTTTGAAAGATGTTTCTTGCAGGAACAGTTTGTTTGTGATTTTTTTTCTTGAGGTATTGGCAGATAAGCTCTGGCAATTTTAACAGGTTTGCAGCCCCCGTCAGTAAATTGGTAGAAGCAAACTTATGCCAGCTTCTGAACTGCAGTTGTTTACAGTCCATCATATTAACTTAAACCACCACTGACTTCAGTTTAAGTGAATATGTAGGACTGTAAATTCAGTCCTTCTGTCAAGTTCTGTGTATGGACAGTAGGCTATTCTATGGGGATGCAGCAAATACTTGGGACTGGTAGGTTCTTATTCTCACAAAAATCACCATAAATCAGTAACCAGTTCTCTTGGGCTCCTGTTCCATCTGTGTGTCCCTTCTTCTGCAGTGGCATGGAGATGGCCATTCTGGATTATCATGCTTATTAGATTTCTCTGTTTCACTGTTAATTTAGCAGACAGATTTGCTGCTCTCTTAGCAAGTCTGCGGATGACAGCAACTTCGGGGGAGCGGTCAGTGCCCTGGAGAGCAGGGCTGCTGTTGAGTGGGACCTGCTCAGGGTGGACAAGTGAGCTGATAGGAACCTCATGAAGTTCAAAGAAAGGCAAATGCAAAATCCTGTGTTTATGATGGAATAAACCCACACAGCAGGACCATTCGGGTGCTGATTTGCTAGAGAGCAGCTTTGCATAGAAAGGCCCTGTGCTTCTGGTTGAGGACAGGTTGAACGTGAATCAGCAGTGTGCCCTTGCAGCAAAGAAGGCCACTTGCATGCTGGGCTGTGTCGGCAAAAGTGTAGCCAGCAGACTGTGGAAAGTGATTCTTCCCCTCTAGCTGGCATTTGAGATTACATCTGGAATGCTGTCTGCAGTTTTGGGCTCCCCAGTACAAGGAAGACTTCAATAAACCGTACTGAGTCTGGCAGAGGGCCACCAAGCTGGTCCCAAGCCGCCTTCAGGCTGCTTGAGTGAGTCGCAAGTCGAAGCTGAGGGAGCTGCACTTGTTCAGCCCTAAGAAGAGAGGGCTGTCTGCAACCCCCAAATGCGACTTACAGAGAAGACAGAGCTGAACTCTTCTTGGAGGTGCACAGATGAGCCCTGGGAAGCAGCAGTGCAGGTGCACTTCTTCAGTGCGCTGAGGCCTACAGAGATATTTCCTAGCTACCTATCTCTCCATTTTCCTTTTCCATGTGTGCTAGCCATGCCTGCCAGTACCCAGGGTGGTAAGGCTGGCATTCCATTCATCATCTGTCCACTAGAAGATGGGGGGACCAGTCCATTCCAGTTTCTACTCTCCTTGGTTCTCCTAATGCTGTACTTTTACTTGCTTTATAGTATTTGTCTTAGAAGGTAAGATGTTAAGTCGACTCCTTGGTAATACTTGGTAGAAAAAACGTACTCCTTTCATACGTCTCTCCTTCCCAGCCTGACTGGGAGAAGTCCAACTGTTACAACATCCTTCAGAATGAGAAATGAACAACTGCTGCATTTATCCATGTGAATGAGGAACAGCTGGCAACGGGTAGGAGGAGAAAGATATTCTGGGCAGATTGTGAAGCAGACGAAGAGCCCCATTGACAATTGTTCAAGGAGAGAAAAAAGTAAGAGGTGGTAAGGAATGTCCTAGTAAGCAGGAGTGTTTGCGATCTTCTGTGCTTTTACACTTGCCAATGTAAAGGTCTGTACCTCCTTCTCCAGTAATACCCTAGCTATCTGGATGTACAGAGACGGGCCAGTGCTCTTTTCTGGAGAAGTGAAAGAGCCTGGAAATAATGTCTAGGTTTAGAGGTCATGTTTTTGACTCTTTCTTTTTTTTAGGTTTGGATAAAAACTTTGTTCCTACGTTAGCGATCACTCAGCAGCAATATTCCTTCTTTCATTGTAAAAGCTGATACTATGGATTAGTTTATATTTATTCTTTCTTGAAATAGCAGTTCTGGTTTTAACCATGTTATTTAATACTTGATTACTGGACTGCATCTGTGTAGTATTTTTTGGAATATATTTCTTCCTTATTAAACAATACAACTGTTACTGAGTGGCAAGTTCTTGAGTTAATGAGCCTCTCCATTGAGGACCATGGAAAGATAGTGTCTCACTTTCAGAAAAGTTAGTAATGAGCTTCATTTTTAGGGCAAACCTTTGTTCTTCATTTCTTTTGCATATCTTCCGTGTTTCTCTTAGGAGATCTCTTTGTACATGCTCAAGATGAAGAGACTTCTTAGTTATCTAGAAGTAACCAAGCTCTTCAATAAGTTGTGACAGTTATTTGTAGCATATAGTCCCTACTGTAAAGGTGGATATGTCTAAATTGAGGCTGTCAAAAGGGATTGTGAATTGCATTTCACAGTGCTATAAGAACATGTAGACAAGTCTCTCTGAAGACCTCAGTACTGGTATTACATGGAACTGCTGAGCTGCTTGCTGAGGCTCCCTACACCTACATCATTTATTAAAACATTACTACTTATTTATGTTCTGATGCTAAAGTAAATGCCCATTTTGTTTTGTAGATTTTACAGGTTTTTTCTTTGGTACTTAGCTCTTTCATAGCGCTCTGCTTCATTCTCCAATGACTGGGGTGTCTCTTATGTCTAAAGGATGGCTGAAGGTAGTAAAGACTTGGTTTCCTTTCTATTAACTATAGCTGTCTGACTGCAGAGGAATCTTCTGTGGCTCTACATATTTACTCAGCTCACTTACTTGTTCCTTTGGGATCATCCTAAGCGTAGTGAGCTGGAGCTGAATACATGTGTGTTGCTCACATGTACAGAATGTGGTAAATATACTATGCTGCTCAGCATCCTCTTGAGTTTTTGAATTCTTGCAGCAGTTCAGCAAATCTGTGTAATGGGAAGGTCTTATTTCTACTGAAATACTCTGTACCTGTGTCAAGATATTTCAGGTACAGATTCTAAAGCATTTTACCTAATTCGTAAATGCTACCACCTTCATTGCGTAGATATGGAAATTGTACAGAAAGAAGTGATTTGCCTAGTCTCTTGGAAGCTGAGAATGGAACCTGAATTTCTTCTTCTTCTTGTTCCTTATTCACTGAATGATACTATTTTCCTTAAATAGTAATTTTTTTCCCAAAGTTTTATAAATAATTTGGATAGCCTACTAAATATGCATGCTCTAAAGTACTCAAACAGTTCCTTTTCATCTGGCACAGCATGGAGCTAGCAGTTTTATCCTTAATCTACCCACAAAATATGTGACTACTGTGTTCAATTTATACAGGGGCCTATTCTTAGACTGCATTATAGTTTATGAAAAATCGTTGGCATTATTTCATGAAATTAATCACTTGTAGGAAAAAAAAAAAAGGGCAAGTAAGTAGGTTCTAAATGTTACTTACACTGTACCAGTTCATTCAAAGACTTTTAACTTTCTACTTTATCAAGAAAACCAAAATCAAGTATCTTCAGCTACCCAAAACCACAAACAAGCTTTGTTTTTTAAAATAATGCCTTCAGTGGCTTATCTGAGTTTTCCTTTTTTTTCCTGTTTTCTCAGAATTTCATAGATACGGATAAATATATTAAATACTTTTTCTTTAGTTTCAGATGAAGTGTCTTTGCCCTCATGATTCTGAAGGTGATTTCTTAATTCTGTGCACAGTGGTTATATTATAAAATTAAATTTTGTTGGTTAAGGAACTAGACTGGGGAAAACCAGTCCATGCTCCACATTCCAGGTGTAATCCAGGGTCCAAGTGCAGCATTTCTTCTGTGTGTCTGTGGACCCCGTTCTGTAATGGCTATGTGCACGTAATTCCTTGTCTCTGTAGGGTGCAGGCGAGGGTTGGGCTGCTGTGCACCAAGAGGGATCCTTGGAAGGGGGGGGGGGGGTTGGCAGGCAGTTACTGCGAGTTGGGACCTGTCAACAGAACGACTGTATATTGTCTGTGGATAAGGTCGTCCCTTTCCTGGTGGGGTCCAAAGATTGCCACCTGCCTCAAACCTCAGGAGCGTACTGTGTATGTAGGCTCAGACAAGTAGCTACCAATGATGGTTTCAGGCCTCCTATAAATTTATGAAGAGCCACGGTTGGTGACTTGCTGTGTCTGACCTGCTGGATTAGTCTGAGCTCTCAGTGTGGAGGAAGGCGAGTTGAGTAATAAAATTCTTGGTTTGAACACTTCAGTGCAAGTCGTCAGATTTGCCTTTTTGCTTTTTGGTGGTGGTGGGGAAAAAAAGTCTTCAAGGACTGGAGGGAGGTGCAGTGTTTCTCTTTGCCGCCAAATTGCGGGTTGTATCTTCTGATACGTTGCTTCTGTGACAGGATTACAAAAGGAAACATAAAGAAGCAGATCCAATCTGTTCCGAGGCCTTGGAAAGCTCTTGGATATTTATTATCCACCACACTCTGAAGGAGAAACACCAAAGGGCTGTTTCTTGTCTTGATCTTAATTTAAATATTGCTGCATTTTGCATTCACCTTTGTACATATGATCCATAGCTATTTACTTAATATTTAGTAATTGCATGCAGAGGCTGAAATGTTACTTACAGTATGTAGTTCAAATATTTACACAGGAAGTCAGTCTTTTGACCCATGTTTTATAGGAGCTATTGATGTGGTGTTTTTTTCATTTGGTAGAACCTTGTCTCATATTTTACAGATAGGCTTATTAACACACAGAGATTAGTCTGTATGGATTTGGAATTACATATTTTTAATTGCAACTCTTCTTTTCAAACCTTTTGACCTGGTATTTTTAAGAGTGGACTGATGCTTTATGTTACCTGGACTATGGCTAGATTCTCTCTTTTCTTTTTCTTTTTTTTTTTTCTTCCCTCCCCACCCCACTCTACTGTTGAGTTTTGCCTTCTGCAGCCAGTAGGTACCTGGTTGTTCTATGAGGTGTCAGTCTAGCTGTGGCCCCTCACAGCCTGTGGCAGAAAAAACTTCTTAACTTAAACCGGCTTGTCAGGTCTGAAGTCAATTGTATTTTACCCTTGCATGCTTGACTGTTAATGAGTTTGGGTTTGTTTTTTTTTAAATAGGTTTATTACACAACAGCCAAAGAAACTCTTAATTTTTTTCAATCCTTTTTTTCTTTCTATTGAACAAAGATGCTCTGTGGCTTGGTTCTTAATGTAGTGCTGACACCTCAACTTGTCATTGCAGTCCACTTTCTATGTCTTTGGCTGCCATGAGAAGTTGTTTTCCATTCCCCTTGGTTCCCATATTCTTATGACTGCACACACCGTGATCATTAGCCACTTTGAGCTGAAGCCTGTGGATCAACTTGATTGTTTTGTTTAAAACTGCAAAGGAATTGCCATGACAGACTGGGCTTGTTAACCCTTGCTATTTCAGTATCCAGCGATCAAGAGCGGAGGCTTCCGAGGAAGATGCAAGAAGCCACCTATTCTTTGGCTATTTAGAGTTTGGGTTAAACTCTGGAGCATGATATTTAATAGATCTTGGAAAATTATTAGAGCTCTGGATATTTTTGTTACCCCATATAAATGTCTAATCCTCTTTCCAGCCTTGCTAAGTCCTCAGCCTTAATGACATTTTGTAGCAGTTAGTTCCACTGTCTAATTATGAATTGTATGATAGAGTATTGCCTATTTATAATGTTTAAATTTCATTGGAAGTCCCTTGTGTTAAGAGTTGGAGAGAACAGAAGCTTTCCTTACTTTTCTGCCTTAAGGGCCTTGTGACTAATCTGTTCGTTTCAGGGATTTGCCTCATAGAAGAGAAACCCAACTGCACAATATTCAACTTCGAGTTTCTGAGAGGTTTTTGCAGGCTAATTACAAAGCCATTGTAATGAGCCTTGAGATTCCAATGTCATTGATCTTTTACATTTGAGAGAATTTAGTTCTCAGATTTTGGTCAACAGTAGATTAGATTTTATTTTCAGAATAATGTTCAGTGCTACAAGTTGCTGCCCTCAGGTAGAGTGCTGCACTTGCATAGATCCCTTTGAAAAAAAGAGAGTGACAAATGGGTGGAGGGCTGCTTCTGAACATGGATTTCAGAGGCTGCTCAGGTGCAGTGAATATGCAGCGTCACAGCCTAAGTCGGTGAAGTGTTTGTGAGTCTGGGCATATGAATCTCACTGAAAGCATGGTCACAGAAATCCTAATTAATTTGTCTTGAATCTTTACTTTTTTTCAGATTTTTCTAAAATATGACCCCAGTTTAGACAGACCTAATTTGACTGTGAAGAATATTACAGTTCTGCTAAACTTTTAAAATGGTTTTGTGGTTGTCTGTATCTTGGCGTATTTGTTCTACTCTATTAGGGTTGATTTTGAGATATTTTGTTCCTATTGACTTTTCTACTGCTGCTAGTCACAAGTTACTTAAAGAGACTGTGCTTTGAACAAAGAATGCCTAGATTAGAGTACTATTTATATACTGACAACTCAGAACATACCACCGTCTCCCTAGAAGATACGCACACGTTTCCACAGAGTACGTCCCTCCATGTGACATTCAGACAGTTGAAAGAACGCTTGTCCCAAGGTGCTGGAGAGCAGTGAGTATATCATTGCAAATCTCATCATCTCATATGTAAGTCAACAAAGTGCCAACAAAATTGAGATGGATAATTTATTTATGTCTGCTTCTCAGTGAAGATAAAACCACGTAAACCCACTTCTTAAACTAGGTCAGTAGAAGGCACAGATCAAAAAATCAAAGCATGTTTAAAGTTTCTCCATCACTCACATCCCTGCCGAATGCATGGATGGCTGTAGTTGCTAAGATGAGTTCCTTTAATAAATGACTGTACTTCCTCCTTACAAATTATAGATATCCTTTCATTCTCTCTGGAGATATAAACAGTGCCCTGTTGGGCCGTAGACTGCCTTATATGTTTTTATTTGCTATGTGACAAGGTTGGATTTCATGTCTGCTGGGTTGCTGCATCTAAAACCTTGCTAGGGAAGATAGTGAATTTATAAACTTCTGAGCTAATAGCGCTCCTGTGACGTAGAGTAAATCTGGTTGGAGCCAGTCATCTTTTTTCTGCGAAAAAGGTATCTTGACAGTTCTTCAGATTAAGTAATAGACTACAATTACCTCTTATTTGTTTGTATTCTAAATATTCCTTAACGTAGGTAAAATAATGCAGCTGGCAAGATGAATTTTGACGACTGTATGGTCTCCGTCAGAATGGCTGTGGTATTTAGTTTGTGATCTGAACTTCTTGTATGGACTGAAGGCTGGTAATGTTTACCTTTTAGTTGAGGGAACGTGTAACGGGGGGGGGGGGGGCTTTGAGGCGCTTGATGGCCTGCAGACCAAACGTAGCTTGCCACGTGAGTTGCTGCGGCTCACAACCCGCGCCGCGTTGCCCTCATCTTTGCAGACCCCTCAGCTGTCCTCTGATCCGCTGCCTGTCCTTAGGGTCATGGGGTGGATGGAGGGCCTCGCATGCTGGGTAGGTACTTGGCATATTTTAAAGCATCATGTATTTATCACCTAATATTAATCATTCTCTTGATGTGCTTATAATTAATTAATTCTAGGTTTGTATGTAGGCCAAACTTGCACTTTCAATTCGCATTGACTGGGTCTTGGTAGATGAGGTAACCCAAGGGTGTTTGAACATACTCTTGGCTGTTAGACACTGGAGAAAATAGTACACATTTCAAAATCTACTTGAAGTTTTAATTGCATCAGCTGCCTGGCAAGAAGCGAACGTTAATAAAAATAAATACTGTCTGGTAGTGGAAGTAAGGAAGTGAAAAAAAGAAATCCCTTTTGCTTAGAACTTTTTCCGTGGTGTTGTTGAGGATTACAAAAAAACCCAAAACAGCCCCCCCAAAAAAACAACAAAAAAAGCCTTCACCGTAGTCTGCAGGCCGTATTTGCTAGTACAGTCTCAGAACTACTTTAACCTTCAGCCAAATGTTGTCCTGCTGTTTTAACCTTCCAAGACAGACAAGGATAGGTAACTCCTATAATGTGGTGCCCTAACTGGTCTTCTGAAACAGGTGAGAAACACAGGGAAAAAAATCCCATGCCTGGCCTGTGCAAATATAAAATGAGCTTTGTTGTCTGCTCTTTGGGGGGATGACGTTAAAAGATGTACATATTAATCAAACACATTACAGAATTACATAATATTCTACAATACGACTAAGTCCTGCCTAGCCTTCAGAGACGTATTTACCTGAGGGAGTAGGAGAGCTGTAGATGTCAATTTTCTGATGCTAGTGTGCCTGGCTCTTTGTTGGCTACTGTGCTTTGTCCCGCCATATATCTGCTGTTGGTCAAAATGCTGTGTTCCCACACCACCCCAGAGGCTGGGACAGCATTAAAAGCTTTTAACAATGTCTGTAAATTCAGATTTTTCACTTCCAGAAGACCGACCAGAAGAGAAACCTGGTTTGTTGAGTATGTCAGTTCTCAATCTACTAATTTTCTTTGTGAAAACTTAATAGTAACCAGGTGCTTTGATAGATTGCAGAAATAGTTTTTTATTTTACATTAGTCACTTTATAGCACAGTACACATTAACCAGTTAGTAGTATTAGGCAAAAAAGAAGATACATTTTATTACAGAAAAGAATTAAACCTAATAATACCATTGCCACTTTTAAAGTTACAAAGATGCCATAGGGGTTTAATTTTTTTTTTTTAATATAATCACTGTTTTAGTATTTTTTTGTATCAGTTTCTGCTTATGGTGTGACAATAGTGTGCCCTGTATCTTGCACACATGAGAAGTTCCCTGTTTTTGAAGGGTAACAGCGTAAATATGTAACCTTCAAACAAACGAGGGGAAGGTAGGAACACTGGATATCAGAGCCCGGCTGGCAAGCTTGCTTCCCCCATCCTGGACTGGAGTTTAAGAACTGTTGTGTTAAGATTTTTCTGCCTCAAGATTAGACTATACTCTCCTTAGAAGGCTAAGGTTTGCTTCTCTTTGATGAATGCATTTAAATGATACTCGCTACAGTACATGTAAACCTTTCCTCTTGCTACTGGATATGTGTGCTATATCAAGTTTGGTTATAACTTGGACTTGTCCTACAAACCTCTGTCCTTAAAAACTAAACGTGTGGAGGTTTACTACAGCACTTAGTATTTACTGGGTGGTCTTGTGTGTACCCAAAATCTAGCCTCAAATACAAGTTAGTGTGGGTATAATTGTATTCAAATGTATCAGTTGTTTTAGGAGTTTTTTTCATTTACAACAGGCGTTTTGCAAAGTGCATTGAACCTTATGGTAATGAACTGTGCTGCACTGACTTGGAGCTGGTTGAGCTTTAGATTTTGTGTGAAAGGTTTTAGGAGCTTTACTGAAATGGAATTTCTAATTTAGTGAATATAGTTTCTTCTCCCAGAGAATAAGAAAAAATGGTAATTCTTGGGGGGAGAGGAAGCAAGTGGACCTGGGAACAAGATACTTAAAATAATATTTAGTTTTAATTTAATGCTATATGGTCCTAGTTTGCTTTTCTTCTGTAATGAGAATATAGAAAAGCTTGTATTCATGCACTCTATTTCTCCAAATTATACTTTAAAACTAGATCTAACAGTAGTGATTATGCCATACGTTTTCTTTTTCTTCTTTCAAATCTTACCCATTTTGTATTTGAAAGCCAAAACTGTCAGTGGTCTGTTTACTTTATCTCACTCATGTGCAATGGAAATAAGTGGCATTTGTAGAACACACAAACTATTTTTGCCTGAATGCTCCATTTATGATTTATAGCCAACATGTATCCCTGATTTTCTTTTCAGAATGATCTTTATTGTCTTTGTATACTAACTCATTGCAGAAGCACTTGTCTATTTTGAGCTAAACCAGACCTCCTGTAAAAAGAATCAAATTATTTCATCATGTTGAAAATGAAAAGCTATAATTACTTGTAATTGGGCTTCAGAATTTCTGAAAATTGGGAAATTCTTTTCCAGAGGTTTAAGATCACTCCAAATCATAACCTGTGGAAAATAGGAAATAATTTTCTGTTCAATTTAAAAGGGATTTAATTTACACTTTTGACAGCTATTTTCCTTTGATATTTGGGTAGGGGAAATCATGCAGCTATGGTGGTTATTGCTAAAATCTTTTCTGAGATCCTTTATTCTATATGGTTCACAACTTTATTTTGATTTCTTTAAGCCCAAGCATAACCTGCTGCCGTTTAAAGAAGTATGTAGAGTCATTTTGGACGGCTTGAATATATTAAACACGTGCCTACATTTTATTTATTTGTTTGTTTGTTTCCTGGTCCTTGTAGATATTTCAGACTGTTCTAACAAAACACAATACTCTTCTATGCTTTAGTCTTCGTAAGTTTAAGTGCAAGCTGTAAAAACCTGATGTACGTTGTAGTTCTTAGGTATTTTTTCTCTAGACTTGTGAGGACCCTGTTGTTTAAGAACAACTATTTAAAATCTCTAAACTAACTCATTAACAGAATAATAATAAATGCTGCAAAGAACATGCTATTTACCTTTTTGTTTATCTTTTTTTAATAGAGCTGAGTAGGTAGTATCACTAGTGCAAGATCACATTGCATTCAGTTCAGCAAGCAGCCAAGACAGACCTTCCAAAACCCTAACGCACAAGCAAAGGAGGTAACTTCCAGAGACAGCAGAGGGTTCAGGGGTTCATGGCCAAGCAGGAACCGAATATAAGCTAAAGTAGTCAGTGGGATCCAGCGGCATGGGACTGGTAGCCAGAGGCGGGCCAGCTAATGGGCACCTTTGGGCCTGAGGTTAAAACTGGGTTCTGAGTATGGAGAAGCCTTTTTCAGCATTAACTGTGGGGTGGGGAGCGGGGAGATGAGTGGGTACGCAATTAGTTTGCACGCAGGAGGATATAAGGACAATTACATATGATGAAAGATGATGGTGGAAAGTATACCTTACTGTAAGCCTTGGCTTTTCCTTCTTAATTTGGGACAATCACTTAGGTCAAGGCACATAACTGCTTGAGTTAAGCTTTTTGTAAGCATATTTAAAGTAGTTGTGGGTCTTTTTAATATTTGTCAGCTGTGGTAAGGGCCAGTCTACAGGATGTATGGGAAAGGTCAGTTATCTATACATTTACCCGCCTCTAGCGCTCATGTCTAATGTGAAGGCAGGAGACTTGTAGAAGAGATGGGTATAAACACAGAAAGGAGCATCTTGCAGTGGGTAGGCTAATAATATAATGCTTACATACTAGTTTTCATCAGTTGTCAGTCTAAGAAATTATTTCTATATCCCAGTGAAAAATTGCAGTGTGGAAAAGTGAAGAGATTTAGCCGTGGACAACTAGCAAGCCAGCAGTGGAGTCAAGAATAGAAACCAGCTTTCTGTGTTCCCATGCAGTAGTCAGGATTACTAGACTCAAGGCAAGCCAGTATTCTCTTTCAGCAGTAGTACAATGCCAGAGGTACACTTTTGAGTAGTTATTGAGACCTAGTCCTACAAGAGCCTCTGACTTTCTCTGTATTGGAATCCGTCTTAAGTTCAGGGTGATGAACTTTTTTATAATCCAACTCCTCAACTGGTTAAAAATACCACTTAAAAATAACCACAGATTCTTATAGGGGAAGCAGGTGGAATCTGCTAGAGCTAACAGAAAGTTGGACATCATGTATTGGCATTATGCAGCCACCTGCATCATTCATTGACTCCCTGGCACTATGCAGCCAGTTCATCATTCATTGACAGATTGGTTTGTGTGATTGGACCTTTTGTGTATCAAACAATTCTCCCAAAGCAGTATAGTTTCAGATTTAAATTGAACCAGAAGCCAAGTACACATCTGCATTTTTATTATTTTTAAATTTGAATAGCCCATTGAAGAACTGGATCTCTTGATGGTAGGATACATTCATTTTCTTGTGAGATGGTTTTATTATGCACAGAGTTCTTTTTTTTTCTTTTTTTTTTTCTTTTTTCTTTTTGAAAGCGCAGGATACCATGTATTCCGAAGATTAACAATATTCTTAAAATTATTTTAGAGCTGGTATGACTATAAGAGTTTTTCTGGATCTTTTTTGTTTGGCTTCTTGCCAATGGCTGCTGTGGAAAGTAAATCTTCATGCGAAGAAGTGTGTGCTCTTTCTGAAGGTTGACAAGGGCCTGCAGAGCACAGCCTAAGCATCTGGCTCATGAGATTAAAAACCTTAGAAGGAAAGAGCTGTAGACCTCAGAGGAAGAGTAACCACCTTAAAAAGAAGGTTAGGTGTGAACAGACAGCCTAAAAAATGGGGGGAAAAAAATGATCAGCAGGAAAAGTTGTCTCTTTTTAGTGAAGAAGTGTAAGGTTCTAGCGAGAACTGATAAAAATCAGGGTCTCGGATTTGGCAAAGGGTATTAAAAAAGTAACGAGAGGTCTAGCAGGTGATTACTCTGAAGGTTATACTAGGATAGATCTTATTAAATATTTTCATTATTGACCTTGCTGCACACACACACAAAACGAAATTGTAGTTACGAAAACCTGCTGATGGCATAGCACTGGGAGACGTTGGTTATGTTGGAGGGTTGGAATGCCACAAGAATTACATTATGTTGAAGGTCTAGAGTAGTAGAAATTGGATGACACGTAAGCAGAATATGAGGCTGATCACCTAGAGTCTACCAAGGTTTTCAGATAACATTTGGGAGCTTGGTGAGTGGAAAGACTCCAGCAGGTTGTTGCTTCTTCAGCAATGCCTCCATTGCAGACCTTAATTTAATGAGTTTACTCTTTTCTGTTTTATTTCCTGATGAAGGCAGTCCCCTGGATGCCTGAGTCCTGACAGTTTATTAAAAATTAAACTGTCAGCCAGCAAATTTACTAAATCTATGTAACGGTTTATTTTTATGCTTGTGATGAATATCCATAAGAGGATTTTATCCTTACAATTAGAAAAATTCTGAGGAAGGAAATACATGGGAAGTTATTTAGGTTTGTCTGGGCTTGTTTGTTTTCTTCTTTTTTTCCCCCTTTTTTCCTTCGTGGTTTTTTTTTTTTTTTTTTTTGGATCATACCAGAGAACATCAAACAACTATCCCATCCATTAGTTAGACAGACATGTGACACTATGTGACACAAATGATCTTTTGGACCATGCGGTATTTGCCGTCCACATAAAAAGGATGTCCTGAAATAATTTTCTTGACAGTGCTTCGGGGTTTGTTTGGAGGAGGTTTCTATCTTTGTACATACATATAAAAAACATAGGAAATAATCCAATATTGTTTCTGAAGTTGCAAGTTAATATCAACCTCATAAATATATTATCTGATACTCCTCATTTCTTATGTATGGAACTGTAGTGGCGTGAGTTTCCCAACGTAGTAAAAGGGAGTCTGATAACGGCACGGGGGATATGAATTTGTGCCCAGATTCTGGTAATGATGCGGATGCTGTGCTGGTGTGCGGTTACACAAAAAGGCTATGACTGTCTGCATGATTAATTCTCTTTTTGTCTATTGCTAAAGAGGTATTGGAAGGAGCATTCTGCACTGCTGGGACATCTCTTGTGTCCACGGAGAAGCTGGTATGAAATAGAGAAGATCTGAGTTGTAATTTTTAGTAAGATTCCTATATTATTATTATTATTATATCCCTGTTTCTGGCATATTTTGCTTCCTATACCTACACATGCATGCACGTCCCTTTTCTTAACAGCTTTTCTCTAGTTCATTCACCAAAACGTATCGGTCCGCACTCTGTTGTCCCTACGAAATCCTGACACTGCACATTCCAACCGTGTTGACTTTGGCCTTTTCAGCCCCCGTGCTCAACTCGTGCTCCAGCTCGTGGGAGAGCATCTCTTACCCAGTAGATGCTGTCCTGGTTTGGGCTGGGATAGAGTTAATTGTCTTCCTGGTAGCTGGTACAGCGCTGTGTTTTGGGTTGAGGATGAGAAGAATGTTGGTAACACCCGGATGTTTCCAGTTGTTGCTAAATCACCTTTAGACGAAGTCAGGGCCTTTTCAGCTTCTCCTGCCCAGCCAGCAAGAAGGCTGGAGGGGCACAGGGAAGGTGGGAGGGGACAGAGCCAGGACAGCTGGCCCAAACTGGCCAAACGGGTATTCCATACCATGGGACGTCATGCCCAGTATATAAACTGGGGGGAGCTGGCCTTAGGAGAATCGCTGCTCGGGAACTGACCGGGCATCGGTCGGCGAGTGGTGAGCAATTGCATCGTGCATCCCTTGTCTTGTGTATTCCAATCCTATTATTATTATTGTCACTTTCTTGTTGTTATTAGTGTCATTGCTAGTTTCTTCCTTTCTGTTCTATTAAACTGTTCTTATCTCAGCCCATGAGCTTTACTTTATTTTCCGATTCTCTCCCCCGACCCACTGGGTCGGGGGGGAAGTGAGTGAGCGGCTGCGTGGGGCTGAGTTGCCGGCTGGGGTTAAACCACGACAGATGCCTAGCTGGTTTCCTGCACCTCCAATGTCAATTCTTCCCTCCCAGCTCAGGCCCCCACAGCCCACGTGCCATGAGCACTTTTCTCATGGACCGCTGGACCTTCCACCCTCTCCCCAGTCTGTTGACCGATTTCTGCAGCATATGCTACATAGGAAACACATCTCTACCCCCACCTCTTTCTCTTTTCCCCCCTCTGGTTTCCCAGGATGAGAAAATGCAGTCCTTCCCATGGTGCTGGTGCAGCCAAACCATTTGCCTTGGCTCACGATTGCAAAGGGGAGAGGAGGGCATGGGCTGGAGGAGCAGGAGATCCCTGCCGGATCCGCCAGCCTGCCCTCTGCTCAGGGAGTGGGGAGTTTCTGAACTGTACTCCGATTCAGACTCCTGTGGTGAGAAAAGGGACATTTGTGGGAGCTGAAGGATGGCATACAAAACGAGTAGTGGTCAAATCTAACTAGAAAGCTTATTTTTTTTAAAATGTAAAAAAACCCGAAACAAATTAACAAAAGCAGTCTTAAAAGTACAGAGGCAAACCCACCATGTTTTCTGGAGGGCTGAATGTGACAGAATTGCATCCTGTACTTTTCCTCTCTACCTGTGGGTCCTACTGTGGAAGGAAGGCTGAGTTGTATATTTTAATGTTTTCCCATGCGATTTGGGATAACTTTTAATATCCTTTTATAGTTTGGCAGAGAAAATAGTGATTTTATGTATCTGTAATTCGGTGCTTTATACATGAATTACTGTGCTGTTACTTAAAATCGTTTGCAGTAAGATAATTCAGACTTCTCTTCGAGTCAAGCCTAAGAAAATATCTGTAAATTAGTGCTAATGGTCAGTGTGGCTGGAAGAGAAACTCTTTCATGTTTGGAATTGACTGCAAGATTGAACTTACTCCAATTTATTGCAAAGTCAATATTCAGCTTAAAAATTAAAAAGGTTAATAATTATTAGGTTTTCAGAGGAAAGTACTAGTGTTATGACCTGCCTAACATCATACAGCTACAAAAATGCTATAAAATGATTTTTTAAGCTTATATTTATAGTGAGTAGATGGCTTATTCCTTCATCTCACTACTTACGCATCCATGAACTGTTAATTAATACTTTTGCAGTAATTACAGAATATTTTTAATATACATTATTCTTCTGAATTTTAAAAGATCAGGATTTTTTTATTAATTTAAAAGGATAATAGGACTGACCCACACTTTCATCAACTCTTTAATAAAGAGGTGCTTTTTTAGATCATTTAAATTTTTACGTTTTGATTGCAAGGAATAATAAAAAGTCTTTTTTTTTTTCCCATACTTTTTTCCATTTACTCTTCTAAGCTGGGTCACCATTGTATCAAAAAAGGTCATTGTTCTCCATAAAAAGGTGAGTGATTGCCTGTGAGTATTGATACAAGGGGAACTTGCATCCTAACTCTTTTGACTCCTGGCATGCAATTTTCTTTATACAGAGGGCTGTGGTTTGTAAGATAAATTTTAATTCCATTTAGTTTCTTCTTCTTTTCCACCACTTTGTTGCCTGCCTGGGAATGTTTAACCCAAATAATTAGATACCTCTTTGCAACGGAGCTTCTCTCAGCACTCCTTGATATGTGGCTGCTGTGGAACAGAGAAGAAACCAGAGTACAGTTTTTAGATGAGCAAGGCGGTGTGGAAAATTCAAAGGTTAGGTTTGTAAAGAGAGGTAATACCTTATAATTGACCAACTGATACAGCTGGAAAAGACACATAAGCTTGGGGTACTTGTAGCTGTTCCTCAGGTCTGAAGCAGAATTTGCAGCCTTCAAGCTTGACAGAAGTAGAGATCAGTTGCTTTGGAGTTTAATTGATTAAGCTTGTTAGAAGAACTGAGAGAAAAAGAGGATTGCTACGTTTGGAGCAGGTGAACGGTATTAACAGGAGAGAGAGCAGAAGAGAACACAAGCAAAGTAAAAATCAGCGGGCACAGAGAGTTCCTGCAGGCCGCCCGTCGCACACGGTGTGATCTCAGCCTTCCAAAGCAGTGGGTCAGCTCCCCGAAGGCAAGCGGTACGCTGCCAAGTAGATGCCTTGCACTGGGAGTAGGGAGGTGGTGGAAAGGCATAGCAAACAGTGAAACACGTTAGAAATAGTAAATATTGTTAAAAAGACTAAGCCGTTGGCAGCAAATTTGAAAACCACAGAAAACATCCCACGTATCAACAAAGCAGGCTCTAGATGGTTCTTTTAATCTTTTACTCTTTAAAACACAAGTTAATTTTTGTGTGATGTAAAATAGGTCTTCATGTAATCTGCATGTGTATATAAGTAGCGTGCCTTGGCTTGTGCATGATGTGAAAAAGTATCTTTGGATTTCCTCACATTCCTATTTTTAATACAGTTTTTAATATTACCCATCTTAGGGTTGGGTTTTGTTTTTGTTTGTTTGTTTAAAAGCAAAGAGTAAACACAATAGTGCATTTACTGTACTTAAGACATCCAAGTAATGGCAAACTGAGTGGTTAGTTGTGGTGCACATAAAACTGTTTGTGTAAATAGTTTATTTTCCCGTGTCATAGCTAGATTGATTCATTGCAAGTTATGTATGATCAGGAATTCTGTGAGACTGCACAAATGTCAAAGCTGGAGGCTCAGATGCTTGGTGAAAGGGACTGCTGGTCTGTTCCTGGTTAAACGTGCCTCTCAGACTTGAGTAGGTGATTTCTAGTTTGTTTATAAATCTCTATTTGTGAGTTATTTGTTCATGTATGACATAAATCAAGACCCAGTTCACAGAACTGAGTAGATGATGTAAGTATTTCCACAGGTTGTTTGCGTCTAAGTAACTGTATCAGCCTCCATAGCAGTACTCACCTGCTCACCTGTTCCACATTAATGTGTTTAAGGATACCCTTAATTTTGGCTGCCTTGCATTTGCTGCAGCTGTTTGACCTTTTCTTTCTGTTGGCCCGGTAGTGAGAGGTGCTGAGCAGGATGTTCTCCCAGACTGCAGTGAGAAGGGAAGGTGAGCTGTGTTTGATCGGAGCAGGTCTTTTGCTTTTATGCTTTGTTTTTGGCTACCTCATGTTTTTCCGTAATACTGTTTTTGTTCTTTGAGTTGCTTCCAGAGCACCTAGTAAAACACAACAAGTAAGTGCAGCAAATTATAAAAAGGAGGCGAAGTAGTCTACCACAGGCTACGTTTCTTTTGGTGAGCTGAGAAACACTTTGTGATCCTGGTCAACCTTTGCTTTTGATTCCATCTTAAGGTTCAGAGATTTCTGGTTCCGCTTTGTACCTCCCTTCTGTAGGAAAGAAAGTCACGTGTGAGGACTTAAATGTGTAATACTTTTTGACCATTTTCTTAATCTGTGCAAGTGAGCAATAAAGGACTCTTAAGATATACCACAATACAGCTCTGCTACTCAGTCTAGACACCACTACTTACGCTGGATGCGACACAATTAAGGACATTGAATCATTTAAGATTTTCTTTTCACAGGAAAGTATATGGAATACAGTTAAGGCAAGCACTTGTTTGCAGTATCCCTGCAGTTCAGTTGTCTTCAAAGCATTTTTCTTCCTTAAAATTATATATTTTTCATTGTTAAGGGTTTGTGATGAGGATTTACAGATTATTTAGGCATATGAGTGTTTTTCTGAGGTAGCATACAGGTTTTCCGAGCAAATTTGGGATGGGAGAAAGTATTTTGTTTCTCTCTCATTCCAGAATGATTCACTAAACATTGTCATCTCCTTGCCCTGATAAATTTCTGGGTGTTAGACTACCTGCTATCACAGGCTACTATGTTACATTGAACAGATTGTTCAGTTTACTGCTAGCTACATTTAAAGAATTTCTGATTTAAAAATTGCAATTTTTTAATTTTAAGAATTTTATAACATGGATTGGTTGATGCCTCTTTCTTTTAAATGTTGTAGTTGATGGATCACTTCTCTTGGAGGTTCTTATTTTACATTTTGCCTGTTTGCTAATGCAGTGAGTAGTGTAATTATTAATTGTTTTTGAACCTCAGCGGCCAACCAGTAGTAACCTGTAAATCCCAGTTTATTGTGAAGACTTACCGTATGGTTGCTGTTGCAAAAGTTGAGAGGGAGATGAACTGAGTATTTTAAGCAGAATTCAACGTGTATGAAATGTAATGTTTTAGCACAGCCCGTGTTCTCTTACTCATGTGGTCCATACTTTAAAAAAAAAAAAAACCAAACCCAAACCAACCCAAAACTCAAAATATGATGTCTAGAGGAAATGCTAGATATCAGCAGGTTTTGAAAATATCCAAATGTAACAGTATTACATTTTACAGGTGGAGGTATACGTCAGGTATGAAAGCTTTCAATAATATCTCTACCCCTGATACTGAAGCACAGTGTCTCCCAGATTTTATTCTGGGGTGGGTAGGTGCTGCCATTTCTGTATTTCCTGAGTTGCTTCCTTCCCTCCCCACTTTTGAAAATTGCTGAGCGATTTTTCTTTTGTATTGTTTGTGTTAAGGACAGTAGGCCCAAGAATCTGGTCTACCAATGGGTTTGGTAGCGATATTCAAAAATATTGCAGTAGAGACGTGTGATAATATATATTAGGTGCAAAATACATTACTGAAGGAAAGGTAGACTTAGATGGATGGCAATGTATGCTTGCAGGTAACTAAATACGGAGTTTATATTGAGCTCCATTTGTCTGTAATGGAGAAAGGAGTATTTGAAATCAGTACCCAATAAAAACTTCACAGAGCAAGTATTTTACCTGGTATGTTCTGATGTAACGTGTTGTGTGTTACACGTGAAGTAGGAAGATGCATTTTCTAAACAGAAGGGAAAAGTGCTTACAGTTTTCTGCGATCTCTTATAAGTTACAAAGTAAACTCCATTTCACTGTTCCTAGCACTCTTAACTCCTCTCCCTGGACCTTTGCAGTTCCTGTGCATCTCGTAAAAGGTCTGTAGAGCAAAGCAAAGCATTTGTTCAGGCTTGCATCTGCTCGCTCTGATTGAACAAGGGCAGGTAGTGGCCACAGCTGTGATCTGGTACTCTGGGCTTTGCTACGGCCTAATGACCAGGGTACCAGCCTGCGACAGGCCCTGAGGTGAACTTTTGTGGTTTCCTTCATGTAGCACGTCGTCTCCCGTCACCTGCGCTAGCTACGCTTGCCTGTCAGTACAGACAAGCTGTTTGACACATAACTGAAGGAAAAAAGACGTTGTACTGGAAAATGTATCGGCTTCACCCAGCCGCTAATTCTTTTTTTTCTAGTCTTTATTAATGCTCTAGCACCTCTTAGTTTATGAGAGGAGTGCTTGTGAACGCGTAACGCTTTCTGGCGTGAAAGAGGAGCGCTGCTTGCTTGTGTGCTGGGCTGCAATGTCAGCCGGTGCTTCCTCTATCAGGCTGTCTACCTCTGGGCGTTGAAATTAAGCACGGTACAGCCAGCGCTCGGCAGACCTGGAGGCAATTCGTCTGAGCAGCCAGGCACAGAGAAATGCCTTATGAGTTTGCTGCGTTCTTCTGATTTCTGTAAATCCATGTCTGGATTCCATTATCATGTAATTGCAGTTGGACATAAGATCCCCGCACCCGAAAACCGTTCTGACCAAACCAGCGTATTAGAAATGGTCTACCGCTACGTACTTGAATGTGTTTCAGTACCGGCAAACCAGTCGAGAAAGAGATTTGTCTGCACATATAACTAAGAGCCAAGGACTTTTTGGTCACGAGAGGTAAGATTTTGTGTAGTCTCTCTGTGCCCCAGGTTCACTTTCCTTGGGCAAATTACTGAAGTCAGCAATTTTAAACTTAGGAGACTGGAGTTAGGTGTTGACAGCCATCTTTAAGTACCTAAATAAGTGGTCTCATTTTAAGAGGTCCTGAGCGCACAATTCTTTCTGACTTCAAAAGAAGCTGCAAATGCTGTGTCCACTTTGATTAATTGAAAGGCTGACCATCAAAGTGAAATTATGTTGCCAAGCTAAAGGAAAAGAAATAAAGACTTAGCACACTGTATAAATCAATCGCAGATCAGAGTTTACTGGGTATAAAATGTACAGCATCTTATGTGCCCTTTTGTACTTTCTGAATCTCACTGGGCCCAAAACTTCAACAGAAAACCCCTCACGGTTTGTGAAATATGGTAATGCCCAGAAACATTTGCCAGTTTAGCCACTGAAAAATAGATATGGCTGCTCAAAATTTATGCTGTTTGCTAGGGCCTTAGGTGAAAGGAAAACGAAATTTTAAAATGCTTATTTTTTTCATTCGAAGGTAATGTCTTAAATCCTTGAGAGATGAACAGCCTACTACCTTCCCCTACTTTGATCGATCTGTCTTTGAGGTGTGATTTATACCTTATTATAGTACTTCAGGTTATGGCCTCTGTTTCTGAAAGTTTTGTGGAGATAGGTGTCTGGGGAGGAAAAAAAAAAAAGACCTGATAAGTGGAAAGATGGAAAGAAAGGCTCCAGTGTGTGCGTGTGTGTTGGTTGTGTTTGCCAGTCCTCACAGCAGAGGGAATGCTCTCTGCAATGGAAACTTCAGCTGGGGATTGAATAACTCATGAGGCATCAAATCATGGGAAGACAGGATTTGCTAACACTACTGTCTGTAGAATTACGGGTTTTTTGGGGGCTCAGAGTTTGCAGCTCTTACATCCTTATCGTGTTTTCTGGGTTATCAGCACATTCAGGCAAACCAGAGTGCCAGGTTTAAACATGGCATTTGTGTTACAGCTACATATTTGGCATAGACAGACTAATGCAGACTGAGGAATCAGCAGTGCTGTTACTCAAAATTACCAGAAATTTGGCTCAAAATTTCAGCAATGAGTAATGGAAGATAACAGTTTCTACCACAAGTGTGTCACCTTCCTCGTCTTAGTGGCTCTTTATCACCACCACCCAAATACTGATCTGCTGTGATGCCTTCACAGCCCTCTGATGCACCTTCTAGTGACAGAGGCTGCTGCCACTGGTGTCTGTGGGTGGGGAAACAGGGATCGCTTCAGTCCTTTCCTGCCTGGCCTTCACTATCGGGAAAGGTGTGTGTGAATTTGGAAATAATCTCTCTTTTATCTTTGTTCTCTCCGATCCTTTTGTATACAGCTGAAGGCTAGGTGATAGATTTTTGTCATGGCTCTTTTATATTGCTGGAGTGCACTACTGTTACCTGATTAGTAAGTCAAGCAGCATGAATGATTATTAAAAATAATTGTTTGTTTATATAAATATGACAGCAAAATGGGTTACTCACACAGGCCAAGTGACCCAATTATTCAGATTCTGAATGTGTAGAGAAGATGTGTTATGTTGCTACACTTTAAGGAGAGAAAACCTTTTATTCTGTGTTGAACTGCTGAGCAAGTTTATTTCTTTTTGCAGGGCTAGTACCCTGATGATGGGGAACCACTGGAGAGTTTGTTGATACTACAATTCATATTTTTGTTTCTAGAAAAGAGAGCTGCTGTAACCCCCTTAATAAGTGACCATTTCCTGCAGTGGATCTATCCATATCTTCTGTCAGAAAATTTAATCAGATGTAAGTGAAGTGATAGCACGAGGTCTCAACCTGAGTCTTTTATTGCTCCTACTAGATGTTTTCAGCGGCTTGCTTTAAAGCTGGGTTTGGGGGTTTCCGTTAGGATTGCCACAGGCTTTATCTCAACCCTCATGTAAAAACATGTTTTAAAATAATATAGACAGCTTCATTAGCCCTTCTGAATTTCTTTGAAATGCTTGGTTTAAATAGGAAACTAGCCAAACTGAGACAACTAACATTCCCAGAACTCAGTCAGTTTTTTTGGCTGATCATAGTCTTTGTAGTTCAGCCGTTTGTTTTAAAAAAACAAAACAAACAAACCAAAACACAACACAACTAAAAAACCCCAAACCAAAACCCAAAATGACAACAAACTCCCAGAAAAGCAGAAGAACCAGTGAAATTAATCTAGACTTCAGTATTTTGGTAGTTTCTTGCTCTGCCCATGCATGTTTATCTGTAGTTGAACAACAGACTATTGTAACAGTGCACAGGTCTGTAAAAACAGGGCTTCCTCCCGCTGCTTCCTGTTGAACAAGAGCAAACACACACTCTACTCTGCTGTTAAGTTGTGCGTAGCCCATTTTTATGTGTATCTCCCGTGACAGACCTTTATCGTGCACCTTGGGGTCAGCCACCGGACGCTGCTCTTTTCCAGCTCGAGAAACTGATCCCTGTAGTCAGATTTAAAAGAACAGGCTACTGCCCAGTCCACATAGAGCAACTCCAGCCCTAAGGGAGGCCACCTTCTAGAGTGCGATCGCTGAGCAAGGTTTCATTACTCCTGGTTTCCTCCAGCAATCTAGCTGAATGACAAGTAGGCTGTTAGATACTTTATCAACATTTTCTTCAAATTACCCAAAATGAAACTTTCTACGGAAGTGCAAACTTCTGACTTGTTTCCTGCATTCTTACTTGTCAAATTTTCTGGGATTTCACGGCGGCTTTTTCAAGGAAATTTTTCTGAGTTTGTAGGCTCCAGGGCCTCTGCTTCGCTGTGCCGCTGAAACGGGAGCCTGGCAGCAATGGGTGCTGCCAGGGGATCTCGCCCTCCTGGCAGGAACACCCTCAAAAGTTAACTTCTTTTGGGGAAATGTGGGAACTGGAGCTTATATGGTGGATCCTACAAGGGATTCTTCTTTTCTGAGGTTGAATTTCACTGCAGTTCATCCAGCTAGTAAATACATGGTTGTAAAATAAGCTCCAAGCTTTAGAGACTTCAAATGTGGGGGTTACTCAACCTTCCCTCAAACATGAAGCCAAAGAATCTTCCAGAACTGGAATAGCTGGTATGTGTGTACATGTATTTTTATGTATCTTGCTCAGTGGATGGTACTCTTCTGTCTAGGGACACTTTCTGAACATGACAGATTTTACTACTTGGAGTTAAATTTAGAGGTCTTAGTGGTAACCGAATTAGTTCTGGTATAAAAACCTGTATGTAAACCAATATTGTTTTTTTCAGGACATTGAAGAGATTTGCAAAGAAAATGATGCTTGGGATTGCACTAGTGTTTATGTATTTATGTTTATGTGTGCAAAAAGCATATGCATTAGGTTAGTTCTGTTTTTTTATGTTAGGTGTCTCAGGTATATGTTGATGTTGACCTTCCTTCACCTTGAAGGCAGGCTGTTGTGGGCCTGAGAAATGCTGGGAGCACTCACAATATCCAGCTGAATTGACAAATGTGTTCTTAAAATAATTTTTTTTTCTTTCTTTGATAAATACTAAGAAAATCAAACCAATAACACTTAAAAATTTCACATCCATGGAGTTTGTAGTGTTGTAATTCAGTGAATTTTCCAGTAAGCCACAGGTAGTCTACAATAAGCCAGACTTTCTCTTAGTATTTTTTAATACCCATAGTTAAGCATTGGGGCTAGTTTCATACATGATTAGGATTCCTACCAAATTTTATTTTCTTGCAATTTTAAATAGTGTTTGTTCTTAAATTTCCTCTTTATGTGCAAAAATAAATCTAACCCTTAGGGCTTAGCCTGTTTCCCCATATTTGGAATTGCATGGAGTTTGTCATGTTCTGTAGGGATTTAGCCCTGTAAAATCCAGTGTTCTTGCTCTAGCAAAATGGCAGGATTGGGGGGGGAGAACACGACCCCCCCCCCCCAAAAAAAATCCTAACTCCAACAAAACTAAACAACTGAAACAAAAAACCCATAGCAAAATCTATAAAAGGTATATGGCTGCTCTTCTCTGTGTAATTGCCCCGCTAGTTTTTCAGATATTTTCAGAAGGCTTTAATTATTTAAAATTTGTATGACATTTTACAATTGCTGCTATTTTATACTCTGAAAAACTGGTTACTTTCATGTCTGAAATCACAGAGAAATCGTATGAACTAAATATTACATTCTTGCCTTTGCTTTTATGCATAGCATGTTTAGCATCTAACTAAAATCCAAGCAGAAAGCTCATCTTGAAAGAGACTACTTAATTAAAAATTAAACGATGAATTAAAACTTAAATTATGCAAAACTAATAAGCTACGTTACCAAAACCAACAATTAATATGCTACAATACATGGAAAGAAAATGCTAACATTTTTACTTCTGTTTCATGTTTGCTCTGCAGTCTGCGTAGTTCGCTGTTTTGGAATTCCTCACCTTGAAGTATTTGGCATATCTGAATTAAGATATAAATCAGTGATTTTTAGGTTTGTGAGTTTTGCAAAACTCATCAGAGATTAAAACTTGGATAATGTAAAGGAATGTTATAAAGTGGGGGGAATCCAGTTATTTTTCAGTTAATGCAGTATCACTTCTGTATATAAGATTCAAATCAGTGCATCACATCACCTCGTACAAATCGATAGAGTAAAAATGAACTTGTTGACAAAAATCACAATTTAACCTGTTCCTCTGATTCCATGGTGTAAAAGGTTTATTTTTCACTGAAACTGCCTTCAACTAATTGCAAATGCTGAGATTCTGCATACAGTATTTATGTGTGCATACGTTTACAGAGACCAGAGTAAGAAGGCCTTTAAATTCTGTGGTTAGTTTAGCAGTTTAAAGGAGATATTCCCTAAGTCCCTGCATCAGAGGCACAGAAAAACATCTCCTTAGGAAATGTGGGGATGTGCACCTATACATCTAAAATACAACAACAGCCGAATACCAGGCATGCTGTAAAATACTATATGCTTTACTGCAACACAAGCATAGGGAGACATTTCCGGTAGTATCTGCTGGTGTTTTTCATAATTGTATTTTTCAAGCTGAGTAAAGCTTAGATGGCTGAAGGAAAGGACTTAGGGAATTAAAGAAAACTCCATCTGATTAAGTTAATTGTGAAGCTTGAATCTAATACTTTATTATTGCTATATTCTGGAAGGTGGAACCACCTTTACATTTGCATTTTCTTACATTTTAGTATTACATAAAATAATATTAGCTTTTAATGTTTCATATCAAATATCTTCAGCACCTATCTATTTTTCTCTCGGGTCTTGCTAATTTAGCCTTTGTAGCTATATAAGTAGTTGTTTCTCTGGCACTATAATTTAAAAGTTTACATTAAAAATAAAATCAATACTGGGATAAAAGCATGAAGAGTACAGCTAAAATAATTTATAATAGCTGTATTGGTGATGGAAATCTAAGGAATGAGAATGAATATTGTGTATAATAAAGGCAATTAACTGAGCTTCTTATAAGGAAAAATATTGCTCTTGGTGTGGAGGATGGAAGGAGGAGATCATGGAAGCAGTTACAACTCTAATTTTCTGGGTTGAGCTATGTTAGCCCTGGCATAAATTGCAGCAGCCTAAAGGTACGTGTGCCATCTGAGGACTGCTTTCTGCCCTGACATCCTTGTGAATGTGTTGGAGAGGTGTGGGGGAGAGAGCGAGCAAAGGCACTGGTGTCTGCTGGGGGGTTGCACTCACTGGGAGGTCTCAAATCTCTTCAATCATCCTCTCGCACGTCAAATACAGGCTTTGGTTGATTTGCGCAACTTAAGAGTCCGCTGGAGCCAGTTGTGGTAAGAAAACTGACTTGGTATTTAACCTAAGTGATTTTTCTCACTTCTGCATTTAGCAGGTAAAAGTTCTCTCTTCAACAAAATGAAGTGTTTAATCTACTACCACAAAGAGTGAAACGTGAATAAAGATTGACTTGGATATAATCTTTCTAACTATTCTTGACGGACATCTAAAGATTCAGCTTAATTTAATTGAAATCTTAAACTCTGTCTTTTTGGGAAGCTCTTTTCTTTTATGTCCATGGTTAAGTGAGCAAGGCAATGACATGCTCCCTTAACAACTGTTCGGGAATCGTCGGGCTGATTGACTAATGTTTCTGCCCTTTTTATGCACTTCTGATGTTCCATCATGGCTTTCTCCTTTCTGTGCGTGTAAGTGGATTTATCTGAATGATAATAAGCCAGATGGTTAGGTGGTAGGCCAGGTATTTTGAAGGTAAGCATATTCTTTGTCATAGAGCCATGTTAGCCAGGAGCTCTGCACCACATTTCAAATCCTTCAGCAGTCTCCCCAGGAGGTGGCAGCTGTAGAAGCCTAATGGATATCATCGCCTTCAACTGTCAGCTCCTTTTTTCCTGTCTGTCATGACTGTTTACTTCTGATCATACCAGTTGACATTTATGTGTCAGAATAGCAAACCGAACCAGTGCAGGAGTAAAGGCGACACTGGGTTTGCGGTTACTTCTTGTATCAAAACAGGCAGCTGGCAACTCATTAACACCATGTGGAGTGTCAAGCATATAGTACATTAAATAAAATTAGTGCCTACAGGCACTGTATATAAGGAGATGGCCATAACAGACAATAAAATCATATGAATGGTTGAAACAGGAATAGTAGAGGTGACAGGTTTTTTTTAAAAAAAAGGCGAGGGGAGGGATGAGTCTGTAGTGCAAGGTACACGAGCATGTCAAGCCTTTCGCTGTCATTCCTTGTCATTTTCATATTTAGTCGCTGAAGACAGACACGTGGCACAGGATGGTTCTGCCTGGCGTTTGGTGACTTACTATGGTCTGTGTGCTTGGTAGTAAAGGTAGTGTTAAGATTCTCAGAGACTACCACCCACCTTCTTGTTAGCCATTACCCAACAGTGAGTGCAAGTGTGGAAGAGTTAGATCCAGCTGTGGTGATCCAGGGAGAGGATGTTAGCTTGAGTACAGTCTTGAGAGTGATGAATAGAAAAGTGCTTTTCTTCATAAACAGCTAATATGGCTTTATGTAAAGCAGTCTGGGAGTCCTTTACTCACATTATCCGGAATGATCACTCTTCTTTTGTACTAGATAGCCTGCATGGGCCATTCGTTGTGTACTTTGCTCTATTTGCAAATGCTTTTCTCCATCTTTCGTCTTGTGTCAGTGAATGGTTTGGCTAAGCCGTGGTCCTAATTTTGGCAGGTAAACCAGCCTGGCGTATGTGTATGGTGAAACAATTTGCTATAATACGAGGCATTCCATCTCATATAATCACACATTTACATAAAGTATTATACACAGCTAAAACTTTTTTGGAAAAAAAAAAAGCAATCAATAATTTCAAATAAAGTAATCTTCTATTGCAGAGTTTTAAAACATAAATTAACATTAGGATCTTTTTACTTTATGGGAATTTTAGATAATATTTGGATTTATCTAAACTATTTTGGATAGATGGGCTCCAGTTGTCCTATAGAATACTAGAATACTACCATGCATTCCAGGAAGCATAGCAAGTGGTGTCTAGTGGTAATGACAAGTTGATTTCAGTACACAAAATGTCGTAACCGTCACAAAATTTTATTACTCACTGGACAACGTAAAACACTGAATTTTCCTTTAATTTAAACAGGCAGACCCTGTAGGCTGCAGATAAGATCTCTTCTTTGGGCACTGTGGGTGCCATGCTGTGACTGCTAGTAGCACATGTTAGTTCAGGCAAGTTCAACAGGCAAGAATTTACACAGCACATCAGTCTTCTATGCCATTAAACTGATGGAAGCATGTTTAAAGAGGAAAAGAACAACCAAAAAAAAAAAGTATTTTTGTTACTTTAACAGGCTGCTTTACAATTTTTCATAGGAAGCAGGAAAAAAAATTAAAAGCTATTCATTGTCATAATTAAATTGTTACCAAAAATTAATTGTGGACCAGTGTATTGTCTCATTAAAAAAAAAAAAGTACCTGCTTTGATTTCATCTTTTGGCAGTTTATTTTATGCATTTATTGTTCGTTAATTAGAGTTCCTACATATTTGCCCTTCTTGCCTGATTGCCTTTGCCTTTTATAGCTTACAGAGAGCTTGCCTTGCCTTTGCATTTCAGATGAGCTGAGATAGCCACCTACAGTGATTGCGTCAGTTCCCTTCATAACTTTTATTAATCCTCACTGAGGATTTTTTTTTCCCCTTAAAGAAAACAGAGGTCTACCGTATTTCATTTAATTTTTTTATGTTCTCAGGATTGTCTGCCATTCCGGATGGTTTCTTATATCTGTTCTCTACTTTTTAAGGCGGCTGGGACGCTGTTTTGAGTGTGCGGCCCTGCTAGAGCCGTGCATACTGCTCGAATAACGTTCTCTGACTTACATGTGACAAAAAGGTCAGGTTTTCAAATGTTGCAGGGCGATCGTGTTGACCCAACTATTGTCGTGGGCTGGCCAGCTCACTGACAGCAGAGTGGCTGAAGTGATGTGCAGATGGCATGGGGGCATTGCTGCCTCTCTGGTGCGGCTATTGCATTTGGGGGATCTGTCGATGACGATGTAACTACTGTTTCATTTTTCTTGTTACGCTGTCAGAGAACTGAAGACCTTCCACCAGTATGTAATGAAGTGAAACAAGTGGATCTTGTACTTAAAACTTGCTAAAAACTCCTGACATACAACTTCTAAACGTTTTCTGTATAGCTGGAAGAGGTAAAGCAGCTGCGTTCAAATTTATAACGAAGCCCCTGAGAAGTTTTAGTTTTCCAGTTAAATGACACATAACAAGAGAAAAAATGTAGCTGCGCGTAAACGTTTGTTTATCTAGAAGGAGAACCATACGAGAATTAAAAGGCACAAAGAAAAACTTTTAATGTTAGATCAGATTATTTAATGTATTGCTCCATTTATTTTATTAACAGCTCAAAGGGGATACTTAACGAGTTTTGAGCAGTGTGTAAGCATTTGTGTTCAAAATTTTATTGCATTGTACATGGACGATGTTCGTTCTTTCTGGGATAACGAAGAAAGGAAAAAACCTCTTGCATCAAACATAAATAAAAAAATTCTATAGACACATCTGAAAAGGCGAATACAAGATCATAATGTATTTTTTCATTTATCTGTACAGAAGTGCCAAGGAGCTGGTATAGGTGGTCAGTCTGTGCCTTTCTCTTTGCTCTTTACGTGGAGGAACGTGTGCTGTAGTTACCACCTTCCCCTCAGAGGTGCTGGGCGCTGCAGACCCCGCTCTGGTGTGACTTTATCCACGGAACTGGCACAGGAGACCACAGCCAATGTTTCTTGCTGCAGGGAGCAGCCTGCTACTCGGCAGCTGGTCACCACAGGACCTTATTTCACTCTTCCTTTGCCTTCCCCTGTTCCTGGAGGCCGGTGTTACAGGCAGTTTAGGTGCAGGGTGGTGGCCCTCCATCTGAACGTGGTCCACGGGGTTGTTGCCTGTGCCGGCCAGGCGGGAGCTGGGAGCTCTCCTGCCTGCTGGGGCTCAACTGGGGCCATTGCTCGCCAGCCCTGCCTGGGGCACCCCCAGGGGTTGGTGGGCGGGGGCCCATGGGGAGAGGGTGCTGCCTCCAATGTCATCACCTTCCGCTTTTGGGTGTGCAGTACCAACACTCTTCTGTGATTCCCCACCCCCCACTCCCCCCCGGAAGTCTTCTGATAGAGGTGAATGTTTAGGTAGGAGTCCCAAAAAGGTCACTTATGGGGATGGGGGGTGTTCATAGTCATCTCTCTGCCCTCTGTGTAGCCATGTGCTTAAAAGCCTGGCAGGAGTTGGGTGAAGGAACGCAGGAGGCACAGAAGCGGTTGGCGCCGGAACCTTCCTCGCCCCCGGTGTGAGGGTGTGATCCCTGCAGGAGCAGCGCTTGGTTGGTATTTGGTACTTTTTGGCCCTAGAGCACGTCGTCACCTCGGGGTCTGGAAAGGAGGGCTGCGTTTTGCACGTGGGCCGCCCTTCCTGACCTTCATGCTTGGCAAAGCCGTGAGCATCCAGCGGTCACGCAAACATAAATGTTCCCATTGAATTTGGAAGTAAATTTAGAATAGGACTGTCTAATTTCAGTAGCTGAGTTACAGATATCCCAGGAGCGGATTCATAAGCCAATAAAACTCATAAGGTGGTTTCCCCTCCCCTCGAAAGGGCTGTCCTTACGCTCAAATAGAGAGTGATTTCTTGCTAACCTGGGAGGGACCGTCCTACCTAACTGCCCGTGTCCAAGCTGAGAGCTACAACCTGCTTCCTCCCTTGGTAGTAGCTCTGTAGCAAGTGGAGACTAACTGGAGAGGCAGTACCGACAGTGACAGCACCCACACAGTGAGGAAGACATTTCTCCCAGGTCCCGTCCCCCTCCTATTTTTCTGTTCATGAATGCTGAGTGTTTCACAAGATAAATATGCTTGCTTGCTCCTTTTTTTGGTAGGCATATAGTATTTTCTGCATTATCGTCCTGTTCTTGTGTTACTGTAGGGAAGATAATCTTATTTGGAATTTTCTTTTGTTTATAAGACTTCATTAAAAATATGACTCTAACTTAATTCCTGAGCAGGTTTTTCTCATCCTGCTGTCTTTGCTCCAGTTTATCTGGAGAAGGACCACCACAGTTTAGTTTCTCTTTCTGGTCTGGTTGTCTATGTAATCTTAAAATAATTATGTCTAGTGATATTTTATTGACAAGTTGCTTGAAAAGTGAACTGATGTCAGAATTCTTACAGCTAGTTGCTTCATCAATTTGTATAATATAACAAATCAATCTATAAACATGTTTACTTAAATGCACATGAAGATAAACTGTGAGTACAAATACACATAAGTATAAAAAGTTTGAAGATTCATTTAGTGAATGTGTCTCCATCCTTCCAGTCCATTGAATAAAAATGTAAATCACTGTAACTAAATCCTACTGCTAAACGCAGTTTTAGGTCTTTTTTTTTTTTTTTTTTTTTTTTTTTTTTTTGCAGTAAGCACTGAAAGCATGAAGGTACAAGATGTAAATAGATTTTTGTTCTAAAAAGAAATACTCTCTGTTTTGAGGAATATTTTTATTAAGCTAACTGTCGTATCCTTGACAATAAGCGTGCGCATTTTAAAGCCGTTTTGAAACAGAGCATTTTGTAATTTAGTAATGAATAGCACTGTAGGGTGTTACATACCGACTTGATTCAATTTTAGGAAATTGGAACTAAGCACGTTAGGTATTTCAAAGCACGCAGTATTCTTTGGGGTTGCATAATATAAACCAGTGTCAGTAGTTTTTCTGAATGCCTGAATCTGTCTTTTTAAAGGCGTTTGCTATTTATTTCAAAATAAAAAGCGTTACCGCAGAGGCACCTGGGCTTGCGAGGAAGAAAAGGGATGCTGACACCTGGCAGATAGTTTCCTGGCGACATAACAGGGTCTAAAATATTGAGGTGGACAGTGCTTCTTTAAGGTAACGTGTACTCCATGCTGTGCCGCATGCTTTAAAGCTACGCCTGACTTTTGCCCGCGACAGCTATTGCGCTGTAAGCTATCGGAGACGCGTGTCGCTTCAGGTGTGCTCCCAAAGCCTGTAAAGAATCAAAGCATCTTGGCCGGGCGGCAGTCTGCCCGATGACCTTTTTCTCGTGTTGCTCGATGATGGGTTGTGAAGGGGAGAGCTGGTTACAGTCAGGACTGGGGGGACCTGCCGTGGCGTGACGGCAGGTTCAAATCAAACCCAATAGTTGCTTCTTGTACTTTCTTCCCATGTCCTGCCAGCTTGCTGCATGGCTGCCACAACGGTAACCCTGCGAGTGGTTTGATTGGTGAGGATTTACATGTGTGCTAATTAGAGTGGAATAAATGATTGGCTGTTTGCTGCATCGCCATAAAGGGTGCCCAGATGTACACACTACGTGAACATAATGTGCACGGGCATGGCGCATCAAAGTTTGTCAGCTGCATTACCTCAGCAGGCTTAGGGCTTGTCGGAGAGCATTTGCTGATAATTGTCCCCTATGATTTAGTGTCTGACTTGGTGAAAGTGAAGGACCTCAAAGTACTGCCTTGGCAAGGGAATTTCTGATCGTTTAACAAAAGTAATAAATGAGCTAGAATCTGTCAAACGAGAACGAAAAAAATAAGTTTGGGGCTATAAGCAAGCAGTCTTAACTGAAGAATTCTGTGTGCTCGGAAATAGTTCAGAACGTAACACTAGCTAAGCATCAAATTAGCTGCCGCAATTAACAATAGACACTGAACAGAGTGTTTAATTACGCTTAATTTGTTGTGATACAGCACAAGTCTTCAGTTATGAAAATCCCCCAGATGCCCAAGTATCCCTTGTATAGCTAAAATGCACTAAACTTTTCACACTTTGTTCATTTAACAAAGCAAATACAGAACATTGCTTTTAATTTTAAAAATCTGCTTTAGATGAAGGGAAAATAAATCTACATTTAGAAATGACCATTCTTTTCAATCTCTCTTAAAAAGAAAAAACAACCCTGGGCTATATCTTTCGTGCAAATATATAATTAAGACAAAATCCCACAAGTATCGTATTTATGCACAAAAATCGGTAATATCTGATTACTTTGACAAGTAATTTTGTACTTACATGTTCACAATATTGATAATGTATTAATGTACAATGATTAAATGGTTAAGCTGCCATATTAAAGTTATGAGCGGGAACATTTATCCAGCATAGCTAAGCAGGAACAAAGACTGTCCATTTACAGATGGCGTTATTCAATCTCTGAACTGCTCGAAGATGTTAGCATTACAGCATTGATTCTGAGCTCTGATACCGTGCCTCACTCGAATGACCCAATAGAGTTAAGTGATAAGGTTAAGTTAATTACTGTATCTGTGCTATACAGCTTCCACATGATTACTGCTGAGAAAGATAGTGATTCTTCTTGCTTTAATTAAGCAAAAGAGAATGAAAAGATATAATTGGTTTTTATAATAATCCTGTCTTATATCACTATCAACAAGCGTCATGTGTTTTTTCTACAACTTCGTTGCACAAATTCCTAGCAGCAAAATTTAAACAGTAGAACGTAGAAGTAAATTATTTAAATCCCTTTCCTAAAACATGATGTCAGCTAAAGAATTAAATAGTTAATAGCTGTACTAATACTTTTGTAGCACCAAAGGGCCTGTGACAGTAAATTGTGTCAGATACGAAAAATCTGTATTTGACAGTTAAAGAGCATCTGCTGTTTTTGTATTTATATTACATGATAATACCCATATATTTTAACAAATGCTTTAATTTTGCTTATAACTGTATATTGAACTGCAGTATGGTGGCTTTAATATTGTTTTGTGAACAAGAGCTTTAACGGTGGTTTATTTTAAATTTGCTCGTTAGTTGTCAAAAATTGTTGTCTGATTTGAAGGTGAAAGGGAGTTGGAAAGGGTTTGGGGAAAAAAACCCCAAGCAATCTCTTTTAGGTTAATACTCTTTTTTTTTTTTTTTTTTGTTCTA
>JAVKLA010000047.1:9141627-9156627 GCA_034782735.1 Sagittarius serpentarius
TTAGGTTAATACTCTTTTTTTTTTTTTTTTTTCTTCTAGTCATGCATATAATAAGAAGTATGTATATTGTGAAGTATGCAAAAGCAGTTTTATATTGAAAATAATGAATACAGATGAAAGCTGACAGTGAAAGAGGGGGAGAGATAGTAGGTAGGTTTTAGTCCTTCACATGTTAAGCCCTGACTCCGTGAACCATTCTGCATAGGTAATCTCATGTCTCTGTATTGAGCTCTGCTAACTCTCACAAGTTTACAAAGGTCTGCCCACAGAGACGAGATTATTTTACCATATCTTTGCTTATGTAAGTAACCTCACGACTACTGCTTCAGGTTCTTGCCATTTTCCTAAATACTGCCTTCTGAGCAGAAAAGGAGTTGGCTTTCATTGTTGTTGGGTTATACAGGTGCTAAGCTGTTGGTGGTTAGTGTGTAAATGGATTTGCTGTAGACTTCTGTTTTCTTGTTGTTTTCTTTTTTAAATATAATTGCAAAGTCTCAAGCTGATTGTAACAGGAATTCTGATAAAGGTTGTTAGATTAAAAATAGCAGAGTACTTGTTTTCTAATTTTTTTTTCCTACCTGTGGGAAAGGAAAGCTTATTATTCCTTGTCCTGTAAATAAGCGTGACTTTAAAACACTGTTGAACAAAAAAAATTTGGAAAAAGAAGTTCCATGCTGCATATATAATTTTTCAGCAAAGTAATTGGTAGTGCAGGGCAAGATGTATATTCTTTACTAAGTACTTTGATTATATTTTAATATTATTCTTTTATTCACAATAGTAAAGTTTTATCTCCTTAGCAGTGATTTGTTTGCAAATAGGATGCATTGAGATTAAAACTGTGGCACTGGAGATTTTAAAAGCTGTTTGGTTCCCTGGCTGCCTACGGACAACCTCCTCCTATTTTGTAGCTGCACAGAATTAATTGGGTAGTGTTTCATTTCTACAGAAGACTTCTATGCAATAGTATGCAGTTTAAACCATATATTTTTTTTCTCTATAATTCTAATTTCTTCTTCCTGACAAAAGCACCTCCTTGAAGCAATGAAATCTTAGTATCCTAAGTAAGAGAAAAAACAACTGTGTACAATGTTTGTGGTATTCTTTTTTGATGGCAAGTGCGTTTAGAGGCTCATTGTGTGTTTATGAAAACACTGTGAAACTGCTGTTGCAGAACCTGTGTATGAATAGAGAAGATCTCCTGCACAGGGATCCACGGCTGCCACGCGAGGAGATAAAATGGAGAGTGAGGGAGAGGTGTTCCTGATTATCAGACTATAACATTTATAAATAATTTCAGAATAGTTAAGGCTCTTGTTTGGAAGGAAAGCACTAGGACGTGTACAAGAGTGGAGACATGCAGCCTGTTTTAAGAAATCAGTTTGGTTTTTGTCTCTGGTTCCATGAATTTGAAAATCAAAAAGGATTTATTGGGCAGTTTCTTCCATTACCTGTCTGCTGGTCACTGCTCTCTCACTCTCAGAAAACTGAAGTAACTAATCGCCCTTAGTTTAGGAGATATGCTAAAGGGTGTGCTAACAAAGGATGTATTTGGGTCACTTGATACTAGTAAGGATGGGATGGGTTGGCAGAGAAGATTCTGAAAAATTGGGGGGGTTTTTTTTGGCTTGGGGGTTACTATAGACACTTGTTCAGTGGGTGAACTGGGGATTTCCAGCTCTTTGGCTGTCAACCTGATGTCTTTTGTCAGCTCTGTAGTCAATTTTTAAAAGGTTCTTGACGTTTATTGCAAACAGATGCAATGACACTTGGACCACTTTCCTCTTGTTCTTTTGTCTTAATAAATATATTCTTCATCTGGAGAGCAGAATCTCTGCTTCTCCTCACTTGAATGTTAGAGTGTGTATTGGTGATGGGAAGGTAAAGCATTTGTGCAGAAAATGAAAAGGCATTTTATGAAAAAGAATGCTCTGGAAAGTTCTGAATTCTCCATGTGCAGTAAATATTTTGAAATTCAAAGAACCACCCAACTTTTGAGGTTTTAATAATTCTTTCTTCGGATGGCATAAGCACAGATACAGAAAACACATTACATGTTTCATAATGGTATCTGCTCTCATGCTGTTTGATTGCACAGACAATTTGACAGTGATGGATATTGCTCGTGCTTAATTCTTTTTAAAAACATTTCTAACATTTAACATCTCATAGGAAGATAAATGAACAGGGGACGATTTTGGTCTGCATGACAACTGAGCAACCGTATCTCTTTAGTACTTTACATGTAGTGTAATACAGCAGAGCTAACAGCTGTGAGTAAGCATAGCTGATGTAACACTTCTTTCCTGCTAGACATATGATGGGTTAGCATTGTGTAATAAGAACAGGATTCTCTAGTTATGTGCTTCTTAATGTATCAAGATGTTTACATATTTCAGCTGAGGTGGTGCTTATTTCATTAAGTCACATTGAGGAAAAGCAGCTTGAAAAGTTGCTTTCATATGTCAAAGTAATGATAAAATGAGTTTGAGGCCTTTATGATCAAGAACGTTTTCTGCCTCTTTTTAATGATATAGAATAGTAATGACCTGCAGTTTCATTTATTCTTGGAAAAAGTATAATTGCAAAAATTAACTTGTCATACACCACAGCTCAGCAAAGTTACTTTCTTATAAGTCTGTGGTCACAGTATGTTTTTTTGCAATTCAGCATCTGGCTCTGTGGGGTACTGATGGCTTCTATGAAGTAAAGTACCAGGGTGAGCAATTAAATGTAAAATGACAGCATAAAATATGATCATTACGGTTATACAAAAGACACATTTATGAATTTTGCAGATAACTGTCATTTTTTCTACTCATATTTGCTCTTTCTTTGTTAGCTTAATACTTCTTGTGCGATTCATTTTTTTCTTCTAAAAAGTGAACAATGCCTTTTTAATTATCCTGACACTTGTTTGTGTCTTTCTTATTTGTCACATTTGAAGGCTAATGATACCTCTTTCACTTTGTTCTGACACTACACTTTCAACTTTATTTCAAAATCAAGGACTTTTTTTTTTTTTTTTAAATTAACACGAAGGTTGCATGATGAGGCTAGAATTTCTTACGGAAATCAGTTTGTGTTCTGTTGATCGGATAATGTGTTGCACCTGAAAGAAAGATTATCTGTGTTCAATTCTCAGGGGCTACCAGGCAATGTTTTGAAGTGTGCTTTTTGAATTTAGCTCGTGTTTTGTCATTGAAGAGAGAAGATTGGTCTTGATAGAAGTTATTTTAGCCATATTAGGTATCAAAAATACCCTATAGATCTTTCTGTGTGCGTTTTCTTTGCAAATATCTGTTTCCATACTAGAATAAGAATCTTGTTCTCCCTCTAGCTGTTTGTATTTTTGCTGTCTCGGGTGGGAGGATGTATCATCTTCATGCAATATATATATACACACACTATATATATGTCATTGCATAGGATGCTGAAAACGATTGTATTTCTTACCAGTATCACTTCAGTATATTGGAGGCAAGAAAAAAAAAAAAGGCGGGGGGGGGAAAAGGAGCACAAACCCCTAACATTCCAGAGAATCCTAGCAATGCAAATAAACCCGTGATATTCTGATGCTCTCACTTTCTCTTCAAAAGTACTTACTGGTTTCTGCTGCTGCCACAAAGGAGACTGCAGCAATACGCAGCTTTATCTGCGTTTTCCAAAACCTTGGTACCCAGTGAGGGAGAGTGGTAGGAAAGCTCTGTCCTCCTCCCTCCCGGAGAAGTCCTAACCTGCTTCCAGAACTACCCTGAGGATGGCAGTCAGGATTGCTGAGTGAAACCTTTGGGAAGATGTCTCTTTACCATATATTTAAAAACCAAACAAACGGAAACTGCCGCTGATGGCTAATTATTCACACTTCTTGTCTCTAGAAAGCTGGGTGCTCTTTCCTTCCTTCCTTTTCCCCCAAAGCAGCTTTTCCTAAATGCATGTGATGCCCTAGAGAGTATGGGCCTGGTAAAATTACCAACTGCTGTTTAAACGTCTGAGTGGGGGAGGCAGCGTTTACCCTGGAAGCCCCTCTGTCTCCCTCGCTGCCTTTGACAGGGAGGATTAACGGAGATCCCCGGTGTTTGGGAGCGGGGGGCGGCGGGGTTTGGGGTGGGGGTGGCTGGGCTGCGGGTCAGGCCTTTGCCTGGGGAAGGTCCCTTCACCACCACAGGTCAGGAGGAGGCAGAATCCCATTACGTTCAATGGGAAATGTGAGATGCTTTAAGCAGCCCTCCCCTCAATTAAATTGATGGCACAGTAACCTGGCATTGATTCCCTGGTGATAAGGGAGATGACCCCACTTAAGACTGTGGAGAAAAAAATGGTAGGAGCAGAGAGTATAGTTCTCAGTCAGCATTATGCGTATAAATGGATGGTACACAGAATTTAAAGGGCTAGGTAACTCAAACTGGAAATACTCGCTTCACCGAGACCTTCCCTGTTACAGAAACTCTTCAAAGTTGACTGGCTTTTAAGTAGCAATTCGAGATGGAGATGGAGATTTAAGAAGCTTGGAGCATTTCTCTTCAGAGCACCTATTGTGTAATCTCCACAGTCCCGTAGCATAGCAAAAGGTTTGTGATAAAAAGAATTGGAAATTAAAGGGGATAATATCTGTGGCAGACAGTCTCAAGGGGATTCAGTGTCTCTCAAGCAAATATAACTCCAATATAAGCTCCTCAACTGAAGAATGTTATTAGGTACAAATAAGAGCTAATTTTTTTACAGTTTATGTCTCTGGGAATACGAAATGAAAAACAGGTGAAGAGTTAGAATTAATTGAGAGAAAGACAGAGGAAGAAGAGCTAGCTGTCCTAGCATAGTTTAAAATCTGAAATGCCACAGAAACCTAAGAGCATTGTGGCACAGACGGTGCTGTCAGGAGGAAGAGATGGGATCACTGTAGCCAGGTAACCCTCACGGGTCTGGAAGACTTGGCTGTAATGTGCAAACCTGTTTTCTTTACAGGATGGGTTTAGGTGCTCATCTTGAGGTAGATTAAAAGTCCTTAGGAAAACTTGTTGCTCCCAAAGGAACAGAAAAGGTGCCAGAGAAAGTCTTTGATTTAAATTGCACAAATTCAGCACTATATGCTTTGTTCACTTCTGTCTTTTAGGTTGTGTTCATATCATGCAATATAGTGTTTTGTGGGGAAACCTCAGCGAGCTCTGTTCCTTGATGCTCCATCATGCTTAATACACCTTGTTCCTCCATATAGCTAGTTTCCGTAGTGGAATACCACTGTCACGTACTTACACTGCTTCCAGCAAGAAACCTTGCTCTGGATTTGCAAATTGATGAACACAAAACAGTGCATTTTGCCATGCAGACCTACCCAGAATTGCTTAAGTGTTTGTGTTCTGGTGTCCACAACATTTACTGCCATCCAATATATGTGCTGTTTCTAAATATGAGGATGTATTTAACAGGTGGAATTGTTAGCTGAGCACCGTACAGCCACGTGATAGCTGCTTGAATGTTTGGGTGAGGTCTGGTAAACGCATGGAGGAAGCAGCTGCTGGGAGAAAATTGTTCCCCAGCTTCCAAGTTCTTGGTTAGCTGTTGTATAAAGTGCTGCTTAGAGTGGTTGCTATTTGAAAAGTAGCTGTTTGTCCATAGTCATACAGAGCAACAATTCATAGAAACTGCCAAGAAAAACCTCATAAAAAGGACAAAAGGAAGTTTTCCTGTGGGTGGAAGGACCAGATTTTGTGCTAATCTGAACTTGAACAATACTGATACAAAATACTGCAGTATACTTTCTCAGCTGCTTTCTTATTCTTCACTGTCATAGCTTTTATGAAGAAAAAATAAATTGTTAGCTTTTATGGTGCCTCAGAAGTATTAACCAAGTGTAACTGATACAGGGATGTCTACAGAAGTGCCTTTAGCACAGTAAATTTGAAAGGTGTGAACTTGTCTGCTCATCTCTGTGAGGTGTTAATTCAGATGCCCAATGATGATGGTTTAAATGTCAATATTGTTAACTACTCTGTTAGTCACGGGCAGAAAGGAGAGGGAAGATGGACTCTTCTGCACAATTAACTGAACTGACATCTCTTTTTGGTTCCACAAAAATTAGCAGTTGGAAGGTAGTGCTGTCTCCTGTATTTTCTTTCCGCATTCCAGGAAGAGTGAAGCATAAGCAGCCTTGCAAGGTCCACCAGCGTATGTGATTTTCTGACAGGCATCATCTGTTAACAGCAACATTATCTACTCGGAGCAGTGCTTTGCTTAGGTGACTTGTAAAATAAGCTCTGTCTATCTAGTGGGTTTGCAAAGTGACTTTTGAGAAATTGCCTTCTCTGTCCTCCCTTTTCAACATGAGTGCCAATTCCTAAAAAGATGAAACCAAAAAAGAATCCATTTAGAGTACACATTTTATTTCTTTCTGACTTTATTTATGTCCGTTAAGTCCAATATGGCTGTGGCTAAACATAGAGGCTTGCTTCATTCTCTTGCCTAGGAACTTACCTCCTTGAGAGAGTGTATGTTGTTGAGTAGGTGTAATGGGCCTCATCATTTAACTTTCAAAAGAGAAGAATATTGCAAGTATTGCATTTTTATATCATTATAGAGAAGTTAAATGTTTACTAGAAGTCTTTTACTTTTCATTTTCTGTTTTCAAAAACTTCCACTGTCCAAGAGAAAATATACCTTAAAGACAGCGGCTACCTCTGCATCTCTTGCACAAATGAAAATGGCATAATTCCAAGGTTTTCAGTGTTGTATATAAAAGGAGAATTACTGTACTGCATACAGAATATATCAGCGTAGGAGAATGTGACCATAATGAGGAAAGAAAATCAAAGAAGTCACAAAGTTCAAAGAGTGAAAACCGTGTGCTAAATAGAGGTATTAGATGTCTTGCATTTTTTTCATCTGCCACGTTGCCTCTACAAGCTACCTGAGATGTGGGGCTCTGAAAGAATATTAATATTTGAAATGTTTTGTTAGTATTAATATAAGTAAAGAGGGGAAAGGAAGATGTGGTATTGCTTTTAAAGCTTTTGATGAAGTTAACAAGCATGTCATGAACTTTAATACCGCGGTATAAAGATAGTCTTGCCTTTGGGGAAAGATGTCCCCATCTTGAATTATTTAGTTGCCAGCATGGCAATGGCCCTGTTCACTTTGGTGATTTGAGGCTTTCCTCTCTTTTTAAAATATTCACTACTGGTGAAAAGGAGTGAAAAACTAAACTGTCTTATTTTCCATTTGATTAATGAGGGAAAAGTAAACACTGCTTATGGTTATGGAACATACCTTGTGTTTAAGATCTCTGTTTAGTGTTAAAATAGCTTTATAAAGGAATTTTCAGCTTTCAGGATTACCTAGATAAGTTAAAAATTATTGGTAATACAATCTTCTGGCCTCCAATAAGCAAATGTTCTTCTATCTCAAATATGTCTGCATTTGTGCTTATTATGAACATTCCTCTGTCACTGACTAAATCTACCTAAGTGAACGGATTAATGATAATAGCATATGTTTTTGTCATGTGGAATGTTGATATGAATGAGGGAAGACTTTCTATAAGTTTATTAAATTAGTTCAGCTTTAACAAAGGTGACTCGGAAGGGGTAAGCTCCCAATAGTTGTATCGGCTCAACTGACGACGTGTTTGTATCTTAGTGCCTCAGATTATCAGTTTTGTTTGCTGTGGTTGCACCTGTGTTACAGAAACTATTCTCAAAGGTGGAAGGCATAGCCTCTGGCACAAGGAGTTTGCATTTAACTGACACACAAATTAGGCTCCAAGATTAACTTGTGCCTCGTAACAGGTTAAAACCCTTTACGAATTAGTGTCCTGGAGCACTGCCAAAGCACACTAGTGGTTGGCTCTTGTGTACCTAAGCTCCAATAGCTAAGAATGGTGGAGAACCCTTGTTTTATTGGAGATATTAATTTAATGTACTGCTCACAGATAGCTAATTCCAGTTATTGCCAAAGCAGAAGACAATGTTGCAAATGTAGGCTAGCTGTTCAGCCATACCACTTTTTAATCAAGAAATTCTATAGATGAATGATGATAACGGAGGATAGCGCAAAATGCCAACTGTCTTGTCCGTTTTGCATGTGATAATGGTGTCTGGTACAGTGGTGTTTCATCAAGAAAGATCGCCTTGTGGTCTGATACTACTTTTAGCGTGCAGGCTAAGGGCGCCCACTCATTAATGAAGCAGTAGGAGCAACTCCATCTTCTTAACGTTCAACGTAGCGGGGATGTGAAGGTTTACAAGGCTTCATGTGAAATTGAGAGCTAATTCTGGGTAAATCCAATAGGTGATTGGATGTTTTCATTTCTTTGCCTCGCAAATGAAAGAAATGAAAATACTAAACTAGAATGACGTGGTATTTTAATGCTATGGAATATATATATATATATAAAAAATTGAAGTGTTTGGAGGCCTCCAAGATTATTATTTTGGATGCTTTTACAAATATATGGCTGGGGAAGTTCCTGCTTCACAGAATTCGTTCTGAGAAAGACTTGGAATATAGCAGGCTCTGAAGTTTTAGATTTCAGCCCCGTAGCTGTAGAAATTGTTCCTTTCTTTTTGATAGATGTCGCCACTATTCTTTATCATCTAGTATGTACATATAATGTGATAAAGTGTGTGTTATAGTTAAACATATCTGGCCTGCCTGTTTTTAAGTGCCTTGACACTTCCTATTAAAAGATTCTTCCTTCATTTTATTTAATTTGGAATTAAATTTTCTGGGTTTTGATACCTGCCTTAAATTGAAATGTGGGTATCTGTTTTACACAGACTTGCTTTTGAATCTTTTTAAGCTGAAATAATTGGATTCCTCATTAAAACTGAAAATAAGTCTTGAAACATACTGGAAGTTTTGTAGCTATAGAGTAAGATGCATATGGGCAGTGCAATGGGTTGTGACTTCAAAGGCAATCTTACTTTTGGAGTTTCCTAAGCACTAGGTGCTTGACTTTACAACCTTGATGGTGTCACTTAATGCCCTTTTTGGTTTATAATTACGCAGTAGGTATGTAGTATGTCCTTACAGAATAATAGGTTCTAATGGCAAACGGCCAGTTTCTGTGAGTATTCTCCATAGCACAGTCAATATTTCGGTTCTTGTAATGGTGGATGTATAAGGAATTATATGTCAAACCTTCAGCTGAAGGCCTTGCAGGGATAATATATGCCTTCAGGTTTAGTAAACAGGCCTAGTCCACTGGGGTGATGGGGTTGCAGCAGCACGGCACTGCTGGATCTTTGGGGTGGAAGTGTAAGCTACTGCTGGTATGATAAGGAACGTGGTGGTGCTGTCGTGGTTGGTGAGACTATAAAGACCAGACAGGGAGTGGTCCAGTACAGAAAATACAGCGTTTTTTTCTTCCATAGGTTACATCATAATCCTCAGCTGGGCTTTATATTTAAAATTTATATTCTTTTTTTCAAGATCTTGTGTCTTGGCAAGACACTTCAGTTGCATGCACTGTAGTGGTAAGTGGTCTTATGGGCAGGAGGGATTTAGATTCAACAGTGGGTTTAACTTCAAGCCAGACAGGTAAAACCCACAGTAAAAGAAAGGAGGGAGCTTGGTAAGACACACAGGGAATGGTAACAATCACAGGGTTACAGTTAAACTGCTGTTGGCTTGTTTAAGGATGGAGGCATCTGTCAACCAGTCTTCTCTTTGAAAGCCCTGAGAAATCATAAAAAATAAATTGTCCCTTGTTAACTTGATTTGTGCTCTTTCTGTGAAAGATGTTTTCCTTGTTTGTGTGAGACAGAATTACCTTACTTCCTCTATGCAAAACTCTAATATTGTAAAATTACATATCTTATTTAGGATGAAATAACCCTTTTCCAATTAATAAACCTGAGAATAGGTCATCTTCAAAGACAGCAACATAAAACACTCACAAGTGGCCATTAAATATTTATGGACTGAGCATTTGTTAGAATTATCAATGGATATCATAGATTTGAAAGGCTGTATCCCCATGAATAAAAAAAGATATTATGCATTTGTAACTGCTTTGTAATTAAGGATACTTTTAAATTAGACTTCTGGTACTTTCTGTATAGCGGTTGTTGAAAATGGCGGGTGTTAAGAGTATTGGAGCTGTACACTGTGGTCTGGCTGATATGCTAGTGCCAATGTAGAAGTATCATTAAAAGAAGGAAAAACAGGCTAATGTCTTTTAGACAACAGAAAAAAAAATGAGTAGCAGGAATGAACACTCGTGGGAGGTAACAGCCTGGCTCCAACTAAAACATTAGGCATTTCTGTCGTTTCTTTGAATTGTCTGGACTTAAAATCTTTGGATTTCAGGTTGGAGACAGGTTCTGGGCATTTGTCTTCCTTTTAAGGCTATTATCTGTAGTGTAACTAATGACCTAGACCCTCATAAAAATCAGACGTGGGCTGAAAATAGTATAAAACAAAACCTGCATCTTCTAAAGCAGGGACCTGTTAGGACCACAGTCTTTAAAGGCATGTGAAACTAAAGGTGACCTGAGCTTGTGTGGTTGCCAAAACTTGGTGCTATCCTAGCCACACAGTCATGTGCCTGGCCACCTCTTCTCAAACGTGGCTCAGAAAGCTGCGAGGTAAGCTGGAGGAGTTCAGCATTAGTTTCTAGGGTTAAAAGGAAATCAGCCTCCTGTTAGATCAGTGGGCTAATCCCGGTGACTGGCTGGCCAAGTGTGCAGCTTTGGGGATGCAGAGAAGGCAGGGAGCGTGTGGGGAAGGGGCATCACAGGGCCCAAGGCTGGCGTTTCATGGCATACTTTCTGCAGGTGCTGCCTTTGGGAGCTCAGGTTCCTCATCTGAGAATACGGTTGTATTGGCAGCGGTGCTTTGCTTTGTAATGTTCTGTCTTTAAAATCCTGGTGCCTGGTGAACAGTAACTATTGACTTGTCCTCCCTGGTATAAAGCACCATTCTGTCGCCGTTCATGAGGCATGTCCGGGCTTTAGGAAGCAGGGCATGTATGTGCTCCTAAGTATTTTTGCCGTTGTCTCTATGTAATGGCTCCGCTAGTTTGAACGTTGTGCACTGCCTGTATATGTGTATATACGTGTGTGTATTTATATTACAAATTAATAATAAAATGGCCAGTTTTCCCATCTTTGTTATAAAGTAAGCAGTTTAACAAATGAATTAACCCCAACCTATTCCGACATTTAGAAATGCCCATTTTTTTTTTTTTTAATTTTTTTTTTTTTGCTATTTAAAAAGGAGCTTTAGAATGGGGCGGCTTCATCTTTATATTCTTTCCATCTCATGTCTGATTTCTGAGATGCAGCAAGCTTAGCACCTTCATTTCAGTTGGTGTGTGCTAATTCTTTTTCATGATCACGCTCTGTTTTTGATGTCCTACTTACTGCTCAGTTTTTGGTTTTGTTTTTGGTTTTTGCTTTTTTTTTTTCCTTTTTTTCTTCTTGAATGTATATTCTTGTAAACTTTTTCTTTGCTTTGTCTGTTAATAGTGTATAAGCTCAGCATTGATTGCAGGTAGATCTTTTTAACTTGTAGCCCAAGTTTTTTTCCTGTTCTTGTACAAAGTGTTCTTTGGAAACAGTGCTATATGCTATCAAATATTGTATCAGTTCTGGAAAAAAAAGCTAAGCTAAATGAATGCTGAAGAGTGTTGCTAATATGGGGAAAAAGTGGGAAAAAAGTATTTGAGTCTTTATGACTCCCTGTAGAATATTTTGTGTGTAGTCTAGTAAGGTTGTGTAGTTTAAGAAGTTTCTACTTTAAACTGTGTGTATCAAGGTTCCTGCATTTCAGTAATAATAATTGTTGTTTGAAGTTGAGCAGCTTTTTGAAAATCAAGAATGTATTACAGTGGTTGTAGTAGAGGTCTTCAGCCTTTTTGCCCATATGTATAGAGATATACAACTATTTCAGTAATTCTATATGTTAGTAAAATATTAGTAATACAGCGTTTTAACTATAGCAATACCAACATACCAAGTTCAGGTCAAACCTTTGCATTAGGTGCTGTACAAATGACATAGTAGCCTTACAACATAACATGGTGGACTTACATGCTTTAAAAAAATAAATCTTAAATGTATGGGACAATATGAAACTTCCTTTTCCTTTTGAAAAGGAATATGGATAAACATTATTTACATCTAGCCCTCGCTTATAACTTGGTAACCCCACTGTATCTGAATGATGTGTGTCATCTGTCTTCTAAAAAATAAATATATATCCCCAAAGCCCCGCTTCATCCTGCCTACTGATCCACCCAGATGTGTGTTTAATGCTGGTGCCTAAGGCTGTCTTATGGGGGATGTCTTACGTGAGGGTGTGAGTCTGTGTTTGTTTTAAAGAGGAAAGTATTTAAGAAATATCCACATGGGGGGGGGGGGGGGGCACAAAATGGGGTGATACAGTGTTACTTTATAATTTTGTGCTATCTCCAAAAAATAAGCCATTCTATTTGGTTTTCTCTGCTAAATGTTCTAATGGTCCTTTATTATGTATTTTATTGGTCTGATCATCTCTAGAAAATTTCAGTAGTTTACTGTGCATTATTCCTTTTCTTTTAAAACTAAAATGAAAACAAACAAACAAAAAACCCAAACCCCTCCCACCTATTGAGCTTCTCCGTACATGTGTTTGTTATTCTTGGGTCGCATTTCTAATTTTTTTGGCATTGTAGCTTAACGTTTTCAATCTGTTCAATATTTAAAACGGATAATTTTGAAATCTTTTGAATAATTAAACTGGTTCAATTTTTAATCAATTTAATTTTAAACTTTATATTTAAGTCAATCTAAACATTGAACCATTTCAAAAGTTAAAGAGGATTAACTGTTTATTTGATCGAAAATTATGGTTATCAAATAGGATTCAGGATAGATTTTGTTCCTTGCACTTCATTCTCTTCTTAGACTTTCAAAAGTTGGAACTACTAAAATTCTCAATTAAAATATTGGGTTTGGGATACACTGTTTTTAATAAGTTGTAATAAGAAAGGTCATTTGATATCACAAAATGTGATTTTAAATTGTAGTGGTAGAAAGGTGCTTCATGTACATTATTAGCTTATAAAGAAAAGCCTGAAATGCTGCAGTAATAGTAAATTGCAAAATTTAATAAAGCTGAAGCTTTCCTTTCAAACGAAGCATTCAAAAAACTGAAACATCATGGCAATAGTAAATCACTCTATGCTGCTCATAATAAAAAATACAGAGTTTTTATTTTCTTTCAATGTATTTTCATACTTAAAAAAATATTTAGTCCTCAAATGCATAACCTTATCTGTACTGTTTTTTTCTGTACTTTTTATTTTATAATCCTTTTATGTTATAAAACGTACTCAAAAGAAGTATTTGCAGCAGACAAGAAGAGTAAAAATTCTTCCCGCTTGCCTTGACACACTTCCAACATTTCTGCGAGGGGTTTACACCAGAAAGTTGCAAGTCCCGCTGCTTGCCGAGTTAAAACAAAATGGGGAGAAAACTGTTCAGTTGAATCAAAATCAGAAAATACCTTGAAATTTAAGGAGGAACATCACCTTGGCTGAGAAAATGCGATCTTCCATCATTAACCGTGTGGGATTTATGCTTGGTTAAAGACATAATAGTAATAAGAATGGCCCAGAGGAAAAAGATCTATCCATGCTTTTCGAGGCCGCGCAAAGCTTATGCTAGTTTTGGAAGGATGCTCTTAAAAACACCACCCCCGCGGTCCTTTCTGCCTTCCTGACAAAGAGCCAGGAGTCTAGGATTTCCACTGTGTTTTTTTTACAGCGTGCAAAGTCACGTCAGCCATTCTCAGAGATTTTTGATGCGTGGATGTCTCCTGTCATCCCCAATCACGTTCGTACTCTTGAGCCAGGCCTATCGAAACTGAACTCTGCTGCTTTGCTGCAGGTCAGCTTTCATGGACAATTAGTGTTGTAACAGCACTTTGGTCGCAAGTTGTCGTGAGTGTTTATCATAAAGGCATCATCCCCGGGTGGATCAGCAGTGATCGGCGAGTCTTCTGCTTTCTGAAGCATCTCCTGCTCGCCTTTTCGTGGGTGCTGGTCAGGTGATGGCTCCGCAAAGCCTTCCCCGCCGCTGCCGCGCAGCCCGAGGCTCTCCGGGCACGCTGCTTGCTTTCCCCTGCTCTCCGCTCCTCGTCTTCCCGGTCGTCCCTCTCAGTAACTGTCAGATGTCCCTGTCGTGGCATGCTCTGACAAGAATGAAAAGAGCGATCTTCCCGCTGCTGGGCGCCGTGTCAGGATTGACACCTCGGAGGTGGTCGACGCCGCGCGAGGTGCCTGGCTCCAGCAGTATGCAGAAGTAAACCAATAAATCTTCAGTGTCACTCTACTTATTGCGACTTGATTGCTCTTTCTTTTCCCCCCTCCAAAAAAATCACCATGGAAACAAATACTTTTATTATTTTTAGTTTTTTGCTTTGCCTTTTTAGCTCTAAAGCCCACATTCTTTAGGGCTCTTCCAAATGCGTTCCTGAACCGTCCACTTTAGTTACTGGGACACAAGCTTAGCTATAAGTAATGCTACTTTCTTGCTAAAGAGATTCTGCACCACCACCCCCGCCCCTGCCTTGGAATATCTCTAAGCATTTTTATGAACAAGGCCAGAGAAAGGGTTTTTTTTGATTCTGCAGATAAGTAGTATTCTCATTTTATGGTTGAATAAACCAGAAGAGTCCACTGAAGTCTTGCTCCTAGTGAAACTGGAGGGAATATAACTATTTTCGGTGTGCTCAGAATTGGATCCTGTGTGATTCACCCGCAAGCAGGCAGTAAATGAGGGGAAGAGATGGAAAAGGTTGAGAGTGGTAGCCAGCCCCTGTTTGCCCCACGCTGCAGCCCTGGCACCAGAGCCCGTCAGTGAAAATGTTCTCGCTTGACTGTACCGAGTAGGGCAGGAGCAGGCTACCCAAGGAGAAGAGGAGGAGGAGGAGGCACCAGGAGGGGTTGTACCTCTCTCTTCGTGTCTCTGCTGGGTGCGACCTGTGCCGGGTGTCACACATCTCCCGGCACAGGCTCTG
>JAVKLA010000047.1:9160345-9188683 GCA_034782735.1 Sagittarius serpentarius
CACTCCCGCCCCCCCCCCCCCCCCCCTTCAAAATCAAGAGGTCCTCAGGAATAAATACCCATTACTTCCCTGGGAGCTAATGAAATTAGTGACTTTTGGATCATGGTGAAACTGTTAGTCGTATAAGGTGCCAAGGTTGGTTTGGGACCTTGTTGCTGCAGAAAAAGGACTACGTATTTTTTACCTGTTAAGCATTCACCACTGAATGATGGAAGATGGGGAAACAACAAGCTGTGAGGAACTTGACTTTTATATAAATTTCATAATCTTTAAAAAAAAAAATAGTGTGATCTGAGGAAGAGAGGTGGATCTTAGTATGTGTGCTTTCTAATTGTGGCCTCTATTCTTCAGAAATGTCATAAAGGATAAGAGACTCTCTGCACTGTCAATAATCTGAGTCCTTTCTGAATGACGCACATGCTCTGTCATTTGCCTGTCAAGGACAGATGAACCCCCAGTTTAAATGGAAGGACTTCAACTTAATCGTGTGCCAATGGACTATATACTGTTGTAGGTGATGCTACTGGCTGCTGACCCCGTCACTACTTTCTTGTAATGCAATGCGCGACTGAGCAATATTCTCTTCTTTCTGTGCTACGGGGTTGGTTGGTTTGTCTGTTTTTCGCCGGCTGCTAAAACGACCTCGTCTTTCTCACTGGTAGCATTTGTAAGGGTTGACTAGAAATTAATCTTTGCATCTGAGAATTGTGGTTTCCCTCTGAGTAAGTCTGAGAGATAGAATATATAGAATACTTGAAATATGCTCGTGCTTAAATAGCACCGGAACAAGCAGTTGAGATGTGAGGAGGGTGGGTTGTGTCCTTTTAGACCTTCTCCAGGAACATGAATAGCTTGACTAAGATCTTCTTATCTCTGATAAGGTGAAAGAGAAAGGAAGGGAGAAGTGTACTGTATTCCTAAAAAATTTTTGGCACCTTTAGTAGAAACAAGCCCCGTGAAGCTTGGTGACTTCTGAAATATTCTGCCACTGTAAGCATGAACCTCCATCACTGAGGTCGATAATGAATTTGACGGTTTCTTTACTATGGGCTAAATTCCAGGCTACGTTGTTACTCTATACTGCACTCCATTTCTTGTCCTTGTTGTTATGCTCATTTATGCCAGAAATAGAATGCAGTTTGACAGCTATCACTACAAGTGCCTGTGGACATCATATACAAGCCAAATGCTAGATGGTGATAAATACGTTATGATTAGACCTTGGTATCGAGATCATATGTACTATAGTGAAACCAACATGTGTTTGCTCTCTTCCTCAGAGGAAGTAGTTTTGCATTAATTTAGAGATACATTGAAAACAAAAATATTAAATCTTCTCAAATCTTTTAAAAATGAATATTCAGTTTAATTCAACTTGTTATTGGAATAAAATACAGCCTTTCCAAATGTTTTATAATCCTATTTTTAGTGATGCAGCTACAAAAAGGTAAGAAGAAATGCTGTGTTCCTGCTTACCAAAGTGATAAGAAAGATCAGAAATCTCTGGTAACCACAAATGTAAGAGCTACAGATGTACGTAGCAAAATAGAAGAAGAATGCTGAAAAAGGGAATTCCATTTTAAACGAAATGTAAATGAAAAATACTGGAAAGAATTTGCTTGTTCACTTTGGTCAATGAATGCCTGCTAGCCCTTCTTCCCCTTTGGCACAGACTGTATGGAAATCAAGGGCAAAGATGTGTGTAGGTGGTGTCGGTCCCCTCTCTGCTCAGCGTTGTGTCCCAGTGGAGGGAAGAGTGAGGTGGTGATCCAGCCCATTTCTAAACATCTCCGGCTGAGGGGGACCGTGGAGAAGTTGATAGCACTTAGTAAAACAGTCCTTCTTGGGTGAACTTCCAGAGTGGTAATGTTGGCCCTTCTGCAAGCAGGTTCCTCTCCAGCATGGCTGCTGAGAACGTGACAAACACAGTTACCGAGCATGAACTGGATCTTCAGTGTGTAACGGGGTGTTACTGTACCAGCTTCACCCTTGGGCACAGCAGTTGGTGTGTGTCCTGACAAATCTAGGGGTTAACTGGCGCTGTAGCTAAGCTCAACGTTCCTCTTCTCTGGACTGGTGGGATGATTAGGAAAAATGGCGGTCTTGGCTGTGAATCCCTGTGTAAGAATGTTTGTCACTCACGTGCTTCATTTATGTAATGCTGTGATAAAAGAGACTTGATAGCTACGAGTTTGAAGTTCGTTATCAGTGGCGTATTTACTAACTTGTACCTAACCTTCCTCCATAACCCCTGATTACAGGCAGTAATATTAGGTAATTACTTTCATTAGCCTTAAATGTACTTACAGTTTTACAAAATATACTCATTTTCATCAGGGCTGTTGAAACACATTTCTTGAAAAGTAGGATGTCTTTTCAGTGTAAGCGATGGCAAATTCTGAATGAGTTGTCAGTACTGTTAAGATTTGTGAAGTTCTCTAATAGGTATTCAAGAAGGTAGCTTCAATGCCATGTAATATCTGTATTCTGAAGTGTTATGAAAAAGGTTTTTCATACTTCTGTTTGTACTTGGCACTGTTCAGTTTTGATTTGTAAATTGTGTATATCTTTTTTGCATTGGTTTTAATTTTGAATGACTATATTAAAACTGTTGGGGGGATCCTTACTTGGAATGATTGTACTTTTGCTGTTGAATTAAGAGAAAGGCTTGCAGTTGGTGGGCCTGTGCACCCCCCCCCCAAAAAAAAAAAAAAAACAGAAAAAAAACCCAAACAAAAAACCAACAAACCCACCCAAACAAAAAAAAGCAACTAGAATTTTTTACTCTGGACAAGGAGATAGAAATCTGGTTATGTCTTCAGGCTTTGTAGGCAGTAGCCCTAGTCAGAGTGTGTTAGATATATTTTGTTTCTACTCATATTTCCAAGTGGAATTTCCTAGATGGATGTACAGGAGTCTTAAAGCATAATGAGATCTAAATTAAAGGGATAACAGGATGCTCTCAGCACCCTATTGAACCTGGTCTGCTATGACAAGTGAGAATTTCCTTCAGATAACGTGTAAAAATGGGGTTTGTAGGAGAGTATTTAGCAGGGATATTGTAATCGGATGCTAATTTCTTCCACATCTGTTGTCTTTTAACATCTAGAGGTGCTTGCGGTATTGGAGTTCTTCCCACGAATGGCTCTTCTAGTACTGTGTAAGCAGACAGGGTCAGGTAACGAACACAGAAAAGGCTACTTTAGATCTGGTTACACAAAATCTCTCCTTGTGAATGTAAGTATGTTGACATTATCAGCAGACACGTGTCCATTTTGTATTGCAGGGATGTGCAAGCTCAAAGAGGCAGAAAAGCGTGATAAGAAAACCTGGCATGAACAACCAGATTCCACCGATGCGTGAACACAAACACACACCAGCTCACAGATACACAAATATTCCGAGGCAAAAATAAAATAGCTTCTTGGCACATCTTACTCACACTTAATTGGCTAATTGCCCAACTAGCACTGGCAGCATTACAGAGATAATATTTTTTAAAGGGTGAACAATTCCTCAGCAATGTCTCTGATATCCTTCATATGAATATCTTTAACAGCAGGCATAGAAGTTTAGCCATTTTTTAAGATCGACATGTATTTCTGTTCAGTACAAGGAAAAATATGTACTTTGAAAGCTGCTTTGTGTGCTTGGAGTAAGTACAGAAGACAGAGTATTTATGTTAAGCCAAATAATTTCATGTGCCTATTCCTATTTTCATAGGATCCATTTTCAAAACTTCTGTGTAGTAGATGAGAAAAGAGGTCTGCAGACTTTCCAACATGACTATTCTGTATCATGGAGATTTAAATAGAAAATATAAGGTGTTTCCCTTTTTGTCATTACTGTTGGAATGCAGTAGCATGACCAGCTGGTGATGGGTTAAGGGATCAGCTTATAGAAATTTATTGTTCAGGGGGCTGAATGGCTCAGGGGATTAGTAATTGGATACAAATCCTGTCACCTCCAGACTCTCTTCGCATGCAGCTCCTCTCGATACTGACCACAAGTTGTTACTCTCTGATGATTTTCTGATAGCTTCCTTTTAAAATTTTTTTTTTTTCTCCTTACTCCAGTAAAAGTCACCATCAGAAATGGCACTGATGTGTGTTGTCACACTGGAAAAAGATCACAATTGAAAGGGCATGGAAAATGAACTTTAAATAATAGTGACTAAAATTAAAATTGGTAGAAAATAGGGTGATATTAAGAATTGCAGACCAGTGAACTGTAAGCGCTAGGTAAATTGAAGTTATATTTTAGAATACAACTCTAAAACGCAGCCATAATGCCAAAGCAACACAGTGTTGCAAAGGAAGAGTATTTCCAAATACTTACACATGCATGCAGGCTACTACTTGTATGGCAGCGAGCAAATATAGCTAGTGTGGATAGCCATGCATCCTTTAACAAATTCCTTTATAACAGGAGAATAAATATGTAGCTAATTGTGGCTTTAGAGTTTTGTTGTGGATTAGAGATTGATAAAAGAGAAACCTTTTAGATGAATTAAGCGTGTCATATCCCAAAGCATGCAGTAGGCATACCACAGCTGATAAGCTATTTTTAAAAAAAAAAAACAAAAGTAAAAAAAGTCTCTCGGACATTGTTATTTAATTACCAGCGCCATTATGAGATTGTTCTATTGAAACCATTGATTGTTCCACTGAGGCAGTTTGTCCATTTCATAATGTCTTACCCTGCACTGATCAAGCTGCATCTTTGATACTTTATTTCTAAGGGTACAAAACAAGTCCTACAAATTATGTGTTTGACAGATACGTCGTCTAGTCAAAAGAAGGGAATTTTTTTCTTCTAAAAGCAATTTTCTCTTCTGTTGCTGGACTCTCCACAGGATGTGATCAATATGTCACTGTGCTTCAGAAGAAGTTCTCTTGTTGAACTTGTTGTGCAGAAGACAAGTGCTTGTTGAAATTGTATTGGTAGAGAAATTGGTGTCGTTTATATTTAACGGGATTGTTCGTTCGTTTTAGGCCCTGGTTACGTGAGGTTCTGTCTGTCCTCCAGTTCTCCTGAATACTTTTCAGGACTGTGTGGCAGGTGCTCAGCTTTTAGCAGAATAGAAACCTTTGTTGAACTGGGGTTTTTTTTGGTTTTGGTTTTTTTTTTCCTGCCTTCTCAACTGCAGTTTAGGTCACGTTTAAAAAGCACTAATAAAGAAGGGCTTGTGTAAGTAAATTCTCAGAAATGTAGGATAATGTCTGTGCTCAGCAACATTTTTAAGGTTCCACCTGTCGTAGGGGTCTTATGTGAGTCGCGGGATATCTGCAGCACTGTCCCTCTCCAAGAGGAGCTAAATTGCACCATGCCACATTAGAGATGTTCAATTCCTGCTAGGTCAGTGGTGTCAAAAATATTATTTCAGAAACTCTATTTATGAGAAATCTAAAAACATTTCAATAAGATAAAAAAACCACCCAACAGTTTCTTTCTGGAGGATCCTGGGAGCTGGTATTTATTGGAAATGGTAATGTGTGTACAAAAAAAGACAGTTGCTTTTTATTTTTAGGTGGAATTTTTAAATGAAACTAAATGAAGTTTAATGGCTTGTAATATTGCATGAATTTGTCAAAACTGATCAGCTGGATTGCTACACAATGAATACTGAAAATGTTCTGGTTTTTAGGCTTATAATAGCCTACAGCCATTCAAAAGTCAAAATGTTATTTGATGATTTCAGAATGTTAATGAAATTATTATTAATAGCACATATATTAATCTTAATGATGTATGTAAATATGGGCAAATGTAAAGCTCTGTTGACACCGAAAAGATTATTCTACTGCTGAAAGTAAACCTGGGGTTAAATTTCAGTGATCAAGCATAAACCAGTTTGCTCTCAATGTGTCAATAAAAAAAATTTCTGATGAAGTTTAAAATTGCATACAGGCTCAGGAGATTTGGAGTATTTGTTAGTACAAAAAAAATTCGAAAAGGAAAGGATGATTATATTTGCTTTTAAAGTAGCAGAAAATAGTAACAGACTGCTCTGATTAAGTAAAAAGATGTAAAAGGCTTTGCTTCATTGTTACCTTGATTTGATATATTATCATATCTAACAAATGTATAAGTGTGGGGGTTTTTGGGAGGGGGAGGGAAGTAGCATATATCATTCTGCACTGTGGATTCATTTGGGTAATAATTTGATTTGACTGGCTTGATTTTGGTTTCTATGCTTTCTGTTCTTTAAGTTAAAACGGTTTTTCTCTTGTAAAATGCATGTAATTTACTTCCCCCCCCCATTTGGTGGTGTTAATCAAGACGTAATACGGTTTTCATGGTTGCTTTCTTTAATGCTAGGATATTTTTTAGGAAGGCAGCAGGTTTATGTCTAGGGAATGTCGGGATTTCTTGTCTGTAGTTATATGCAGTAAACAGCAGGATACATTTTTTTTATTTTAATATCTATCTTTGAAAAGCTAAATTTTGCTGGTAGGATACGATCTCTGTATCGCAGTGTGAAAAAGAGCGAGTGAACTTTATTATATAGGAGACTTTCATGGCATTTTACCTGTTGAGGGCCCTGTAGAGCCAGAAGTACAGTACAGTGACTTGACTAAGTGACAGGCAGTAGCAGCCGTGGTGTCACTGTGTATTATCACCTCATGCTAGCTGGAAGCACTCCCTGAAGCCGATCTAGGTTGTATAGTCCTAGATGAGGTCTTCATGGGTGCTGACCATAAAAAGTTCATCAAAGTAATGAGGCGAGGCGAGAGCTTGGCGCTCATGGGCAGAGCTCAGCACCAAGGAGTGTGAACCGGCTCCAGCTGTGACAATAAAACAGCAGGTGGCTGCTGTCATTAGGGGTGGCAGATGAGGCAGGGGACTAACATTCAGCCCACAAAACTCTCATTTGTTAGCCATCGCCACTGTACCATGCAAAATAGCTTCCATCTCAGTCAATTTTACTTTGCAAAATATTACACAGTCACCATAAGAAAATTAGAGCCTTGGGTTTACAGGTTCCTTGAATCTTATTATCAGAAAACTCTGCGCTCTCAGGTTACGTGGAAAATTGGACTTTTTTCTCCCCTGAACAGTTTGAGGATCTTTAGAGTAATTTTATAATAGGACGTTTCCACCCAGGCATGTGTTTATTGGTTAATATTTTGGACTATTTTGTTTGTAACTCTTCATAAAATCAATTCCATCCCTCCGTTCGACTATGGGTGGCACGTAACATTGCCTACTAGTCAGTACTCTAAAAGTTGTGCACTGATCAGACTATTTCTGTCTCCGTGTCTGTCCAGGTAGGCATTTCATGTCATAATGGTTTTGGGGGTTCTGCTAATCTGAAAAATTGTAAAGAAATGTAATGGCCCTTTGATTTTATTTTTTTGTTTGTTTGTTTGTTTGCTTATTTCTGTTTATAACAAATGAGAAAGCATTTTGTATGTATTTAATCTTTGCAGAGCATAATTTAAACTGACTAAAATTTGAGGCCTTTCTTGGCTGAAAACCATCCCGGGGCGACTCAGCCCTTGAGGTGCGTAGAATGCAGGTGGGTCTCACGGGTCAAACAGTGGGGAGCTGCATTTGCTCCAAAGTGAGAGCCGTTTTATTTGCATGGCGTTACAAAGCCAAGCAGAGAGTTGTGTGTCGGTGGTTACGTGCTCTGTTCCATAGGTGAGAGCAGCCTCTGGGAAATATGGTGTTTTCAGGTGGTCAATTGGACACGTAGGTGTTTTTGTATACACGTGCCGAGTTGTGAAGGTATTTGTTAGATTTCAGTGCTCTAACAGGAATACATTCATGAAAGTCAAAACGTGCTGTGCAGTACTGATGAAAATGGAGTACTGACCTCGTGTGGTGGTACCTGTTTCGCCTTTGTTGTTAGGTTCCTCCTCCTACTGAAAGTGGACCTGTGGGATCCCATCACTTCATGCTAGCGCTTGAGATAAGGCTTTATGGGGGTATGGTTGCAATGACAGCAAGGATCAGAAAAGGAAAAATCCTTTTAATTGAAGCTTCATTTCAGAAAGACATTGAGAGTGAAAATAATTTTTCTTTTAAAGAGACTTTGTTTATGTCTCTCTATAGGACCAGGCTGTCACTTTGTGTGTAAAAACTGAAGTTCTGTAATTTATCCTGTTAATAACATACCTCAGAAACTTAGTTGGCAAGCTCAGAAAAAGCTGAATGCCTTTTATTGCATCTTTTCAGGTAATTTATCAATTTGCCTTTCTTTTTTAGATAACATGTCATAAGCTTTCATTTGCAACAAAAACTGGTTTCTACTTCACTTGTTTGTTCATATGTACGCTCAATATGTGTATGTAAATATATCGAGGCCCTTGAGATCAAAGATTTTTTTTTTTTTCCTTAATTTCATTGGGCACCTATGTAGTTTCCATCTTTCTCATGCTTGTTTTGTGGCCAGAAATGGTCAGAGTTAATCTCAACTGCTGGCTGGGACTGGAATATTCTTTGCCAGAGAACATCATCTGCTGTGTCACAGATACCATCTTTATGACTGTACTGATTTGTCTGATCTATATTCCTTTAGTTTTCCCAGACTAGTAACAGACTTCATACCTAGTGCATGCAATATCCCTACTGGACTGCAAGAAAGGCGCTTTTTTTTGGTGTGCAAAACATCCTTCTAAATTCAGTGGGGGTTTTTGTTGTCTTTATTGCTTCAGTAACAATTATCTTAAGTGAATACTCCTGTTAATCCCTGCAGTCCTGGCTGTGGACTTCTGTGTCCGAAGTGGGTCCTGCTGGACATCAAAGGCAAACCTAAGAAATGCCAGACTTTGCACTTAGCAGCTTTAGTGACTGGTAATTCTCCTGCTAAGTCTGTGGCTGAAGTGATGAGCGGTGTTACTGTTTGCTCATGGGACAAGTGGAGTAATGCCGCTGTTACCACCTGGAATTCTGATTTGAAAAGACTTCCATGCCACTCTTGATGTCATCTGTACAGTCTACGTTCAGTGCCATAATTTGAGAGAGGTTTGTAGATCTGTAGCACTTGTAGAGTGCGTAAGAGTTCTGCGTATCATCGTTTCCTCTAACAGCCCCTGTTACTTTCTTCAGCCAGCCTCCTCCTCCTTCAGTGGTAGGAGGAGGAAGTTGTTGCAACTCTCAGCTGTTGGGGAGAGTTGGGCATGACTGTGGTGGGAATATCTGGAGAGATTGAGACGCCAGTTGAGATTGAAAACTCCGAGCTTTTATTTATGCTCAGCTACTAATCATAGAACCATAGAATGGCTTGGGCTGGAAGGGATCATCAAAGGTCATCTAGTTCCAACCCCCCTGCCATGGGCAGGGACCCCTTCAACTCGATCAGGTTGCTCAGAGCCCCGTCCAGCCTGGCCTTGAGTGTTCCCAGGGATGGGGCTTCTACCACCTAATGAAGATGTTTTTTCTCAATGAAAAATCAAGCATTAATCAAAGATACTAGCCAAGTGTTAGGCATACAATAGGGTTGGTCTGATGCCACAGGGTTTGGTGGTTCTTACTCTCTGAGGTAGCAACGGCCAGGCTTGAGAACCCTTAGATAAGGAAAGTCAGAACCAAGGTGGGTGTTGTCTTTTTTTTTTCCCTGTGCTGGAAACACGTTTATGTGTATACAAGTACCAGATGCATTTTTGTGGACTGAAACCAATCTAATCTAAAAGATTACCTTCTTTTTTTTCCTTGGCTGTTCTGATTTGACCAGGCTGTTGTTAAAGGTTCATCCATGTGGATGGTACTTCTGATGGTTACAGGTTAGGTTCTGCTGTCATAATTTTACTGTTTTTATGCAGTTACATCTACTTTGGCAAACAGATACTCTGTAGTATTTTGCTTTCTACCTTAAGTCAAACAGTCTTGTGGAATGCCTGGATGTAAGGCAAAAAGGATATGTTTTACAGCTGAATTTAAGTCTCAGGAATAAACAAATCAACCAGCACTTGCTTTTCTATGTCAAGCAAAGACCTAGGGCAAGATTCTCACTACTCTCACAGATCAAGCAGACTGCAGAGCCTTAGCTCCAGCCACCACCTATCACCAGCAGCGCTTTCAAATTGTGGGTAAATTGTCAATAAAAATAGTGTATGCCTTCTGATAGTGTATGACTTCTGAGCAGTTCAGTCATCAGATAGTGACCAATTTATTCATCTCATTCCTTTCTTCATACCTCGCAACTTTGCAAAAGACCGCAGGCACTGTAGCTGCTGAATTGACTGAGTTATATATGGTGGCACTGTTACTGCAGGCCCTATATGTTTTCTAGCCCACAATCAACTATCTTTAGATTTGTTTTGATTTCCTTTAAAGACAGGCAAGAGTAGATTCTTTTGATGATGAGGATTTTGCTCTCAAGATAGCTCTTCCTGTAGAAGCTCTGCATAAACCTGGTAACTGTCTGCAGTGCAATTTCTGAGCAGTTAGGAAGAAGCTACAACATCCAAAGTGTCTTTTTGTTCAATAAGGATAAAAGATTAAAATTAAGTATATTTCTTTGGCTCTATCCATTCTGCTTTTAAGAAGAAATTCACTGAAACATCCTTATTTTGAGATAGTCTTGCAGGCTGTTTCTTGCACTTTCAACATACATAGACTTTGCTCCTTAATCGCTAGGAAGCTCTCCGAAACCTGTCTGCAGGGTCAGGTATTTCAAAACTCCTCTCAGGGCACTTAGAGACGTGGTTCACATGACTTTCCCAAAAAGTTGAATCTACTTGGAAGAACTTCCCACTTCAAACATTAGTCTGTTCATCCTGCTGTCTGTTTCCAGATGCAAGATGGATGATATGTGGAACTGATGCCTACTGCATCAAATTCTGTATCTGAAGTCCTGAGCATGCGAGGAAGTGGACTGGATCACGAGTAGGGAGGCAGGCCAACATCTGAAGACACAGAGGGATTGGAAAAGGGAGGGACCAGAGTTCTGGGCGTGTTGGATGTACATATTGTGAGAAAAGAGAGGACATAAGCAATTTCTCGGTGGCAAGGTTGGTAGGCGCTCTTTTGGATCACGATGCTTATAACTGTAAGCCTTCGTTTATGTTTAAAGCGTTCCTGCAGCCTCATTTAGCATAGCAAGCATGTTCTCTGGTGGTGGCGTGTTTCTGGATGTTGACGGTAACCTCCCTGAGATGCGAGGCGCTCCCAACACTGAGCCTAAGCTTGCATTTCAGAATTTAGCAAAGAGGTTCTGCGTTGTGGTAGTCTGAGGGGTTGATAGCGGCGCTATAGAAAGCATGTTGTGGTTCCGTGGTTTTGTGTGTGGTTTTTTTTTTCCATTCTCTTTTTTTTAGTACTTTGTGCAGCTGTTAGATTACCAAACACCTGTTAGAGGTGACAGTTACAGATGTTTGATAACCAATGAAAATTAATAGAACATGTGATTCTTTTAGCTTAGAAGTGATTTGGTAAGGTGTGTTTAGAAATGTAATTACATACTGCTGCTGTCTACCATTATCACTTAACATTCATTAACTCCTCTGAATATTGAAACAAACATTTCTTGTAGCGGTACTAATTTTCTCATATATTTGTAAGGTGATTTCCTGACAGAGTGAACACCTTCTGACTTTAAAGTTTTTGCCACTGTTCAGCTATTTTTAGTCTGCTCATTAAGCAAACAAAATAAGTAGAGAACCATTTGTTTACTTACATATCAGTTTAGCAATATGCTGTATCATAAACAATCTCCTATTTATTTCAGTTTTTTCCTAGCAGATGTTTTATTTGACTCTGTGACAGAATTGTGGATATTTAGATGGACAGTAGATCAATTCATATTCAGTAGGAAAATTCAGGTTTAAAACAAAAAATATTTTATTACATTATATTTTGTTTGAGAAGGATACTCAGCAGTATATTGTTGAAGTAGATTTGTTATTTTTAGTAATGGTGCATGAACAACCTCAGTTTCATTTCTAAGCATAGGTGTTTGGGGAGAATTAAAAGGTACGCATTTCCTACAGTTGATTGCATTTTGTTGGGGATTTTTTTGTCTGTCCTGTTTCACTGGTCATTAATTTTTGATCTATTCATAAATGATATTTTGGTGTGAATTTTGGAGCCTTACTAATTCCTGATGTTTGGAGGGTGGGGGTGGTAAGAGGATGCCACCACTTCCAACTCTCCATTGTTCAAGATGTCATAGGGTACCATAGGAAAAGATCCACTTCTTGTTTCCAGAGAAGTTCTCTACTTAAATCACTTTAAGCTGACTAGTATTTCCCTTGGTTTGCATGCTGTTACGGCTTGAAACAGCAGACACGACCTTCTGGTGGTGTTTTATTATGGCAAAATGGATAATGCTTTGGGCCCTGTTCTGTCACTTTTTATACAGGCACATCGGAAAGTGTCTTGGCGGTGTTTTATATGGTCCAAACTGTATTTCTTATGTATAGTATCACGATGCATCCTTTACTGAAATATTTGTCCATGCAGTAGTGTTTAATTGTGCAATCCAGCCTACATGCTTTGAGCCACATAGCAAGATTCTTTTGAAGTAACTAAGTCCCATTTTCAGCAGAGAGTTAGGCACTGAACAGTGCAGTGGCTTTCTCCCTCCTTTATGGAGGCAAAGTGTGTGGTCTCTGGAAGCCATTGTCAGTGCACGTAAACAGTACCTTGTTCGCCATATGCCATGTGAGTGGCTTTTTATTGTATCTCCAAATCTAAAAGTTCTCAGTTGCACTCCTAAGTTTCCTCTCACCTTTATGTTAATAAGTTATCATTATCTGGACTTGGCTTGTTCCTGCATCTGCTATTGAAGGGTACTTTTTGTATTTAAAAAAAAAACAACCCAACAAGCCACAAAATCCCCAAACCAATAAAATTCAGAATGGACCTATAGCTAACTTACAGGAAACCTTTCTGACGGAAGTTACAAAACAAGTAACTTCAGGTGAAGCGCACAATAACAAGTAAGTGAGCTCCCTCATCGGGGAGGAAATAATGTAAATACTGCTAGTATATTCCTTTTTTGCCACAGTCCTTGCAAGGACAGATGAAATTTATGTCCTGGGGGGTTTACGTTATAACATACATCCCTTTAAAAGCGGGATGGTGAGAGGACTCGGATGGCAAGATGTCTCCGAGTCAGCTTGAGTGGAACAATAGAGGATGTTTTCTGTTTTATTTAGTTTGCTCTTCCTTTGTACCCAGGTCTCTTCTGCCAGAATATGTAAAAGGAGATAATTGTGCCTATTGCTACTATTTTATGTCCATGTGGCTAATAATTCTTTCACATCTTGAGGGATGCAGATTGGTGGCAGAAAGCAACAAGAATATCTTGAGGGATGTCTCTCTCTTCTGGTTGATAGATGCAGGAATATGCAGGAACAACACAGTCGATTGATTGATAGTGCACAACTCATCCATAATGATCCATCTGATATAGCAGTAAATTATTCTTGAGATTGATGCAGGTCATTGAACAGCACATTGACAATCCTGTTGTCTGTCATCCCGTTCAAAGCAAGTCAGGAACAGTAGCTGCTGTGATACTCAAGTCTACCTTGGGTGCAAGCTGAGTACAGGTGTTCCACTAACAGAAGCTGTTGTCTTCTCCCTTCGTTTTTTTTCGTTGAGCACCTCGGCTTCATTGCTAGCCCATGACAAGTAACAGTAAAAATGAGGTGAGGTATTTTTAGAAGAGAAGGTTGTATGTAGTCTGTTGCACTGATGATTTCATGTTGACAAAAAATTAGTTTTTTAAAATGTTGGGTTTTGAACTTCAGCAGCAAAACATTTATATGGAAAAGCTGAAAAGTTAATAAATAATTAAGAAACACACCAGATTGTTGCATGGAAAATTAAGTTTAAAAAACCCAACAAACCAAACAACCAACAACACCCCCCCCCCCCCCAAACCCAGCAACCAAAAAACCACCACCTTCAAACTTAAGGCAGAAAGGCTAATAATTAACAGAAATTTGAAACTTATGTTAGTCTTCAGGTTCTGTGAATTACCGTGATGTTCTTGCCGTGGCACTCTGCTTCTTGTCTTGTTAGTGATGGCAAAGTTGTCCTCATTTACCTCTTTGGTTTTCTCTTTTCAAGAGAAACAAGTCTGCATTTTCCAGTCTGCCAAGTTGCTCACGCTTCAAGGTGATGTGGAAGGAGCCACGTATGTCAAATGTATGCGTTTTACTTTCCGGTTTAATTACGAGTGTTGGTGAGAGTGGAACGTAAAATAGCCATATACTTCTTGAACACCTGGGGTCAGCAGGGAGTATAAGGCACTGCGTCACAGTGCTCTCAACATCGCAGACTGCGTGATTACGCATGACTTGTTAACCTCCTGAAATGTTATTGATTTTTTTTTTTTTTAAACTTAAGAAGAATAACTGTAACTGTTAGCTGGAAGTAATAAGACCTGCTTCATTTGGCTGCTAAATGAGTCAGCAGAAAACCCTAGCTTTCCTGTGCAGGATTCTAGGACTTGACGTCCTGTCACAGAGGGCATGAAGTTTTTCAGATATTTGGATGTTTTCCACACTAGACTTCGCCCTGCCAGATATTTACTTGAACCTGACATCTTGTCACAAAGGGCATGAAGCCTTTCAGACTACTGGATATCTTCCACACCAGACTCTGCCCTGCCAGATAGTTTCTTTTAAATTGAGTCCCTTGCGCGCAGTCATGCAGGAGAGTTATCAGCACCTCAGTCTGGACCCTTCAGAATCAGCAAACATTCACGAATGATGGACTTGATGAAATTCCCAGGAATTTAGACTTTTGATGCATGGAAAAAAAGATTTCTTGTTCGTAGAAAACCATTGCTTTCTGGGCAGTTCTGCGTCTTCCTCTACACTCTTGTTCCTGAAGCTGACCTGCTGAATACAAAATCCTGACAGAGAGATGAGATTTGGATAGCAACTTTTTATATAATTTTCAGACTTCAAAAACTTAGGTTTTTAAGTTTGTGTAGACTATTTCTGCACTATTTGACTAAGTGCTGATTTGAATATATGAAGGTCTACTTTTATGTGTAGAACATGTACAAATCTAAAGCACATGCAGAAAACTAATTACATAATACATGTTTTATTGAACGTTCTGAAATGCAAGTGGGTCATGATATTCCTTGAGAAACTGCACTACTTTTTTGCTTGCTAATTGATACCCCTGTTGGCATGGCTCCGTGTGAACCGCTCGTTCAACTACCAGTAGGGTTTGCAGCATATTTCAGGACACGGTAAAGAACAAGAGCGCTTAATTCAGCTAATAAGAACCATTGAGTCCATGTTGTTATTTACTTGCCAGAATGTACTGTCCCCCTTCTTGGTGTGATCCATGCAGCTTGCCTTGATTTTCTCGTTTCTTGCCTCGGGTAAAGATACAAGGACAGGAATGCAAGCACAGATCACGGAAAACAAAAACTGATGCAGACAGGATAATATATTATTTCCTTATATTCTGTAATGGTGTATAAAAGTTTAAGAGATCCTTTTTCTTATTATTCCTTGAAGCTGTCAGATCTCACAGGTGATTTATCCAAAACTGTAAACCATTCTATCCTTTTTGAGTGCCGGAAACCTCTGATAAAACCAAGTACTAAATACTAATAATTTTAAAATAACAACATTCTATTCTGCTTTTTTTGGTTTTGTTTGTGGGTGTTGTGGTGTATTTTTGGTTTTGTTTTTAAAAGGCTTTCAAGGAACTTTTAAAAACATCTTTCGTACTTGGGGCCTGCACATGTCATGCAATAGCTTACCTGTATTTTCAAAGTTAAATTCCTGTATAAAGAGCTTCTGGACAATTTAAAGGATATTGAGAATATGAATAAAGGGTAGATATTCATTGTTGTTCTCCTGGACTTTTCTGCTGTCGTTGAACATTGTTGTCTGTAAGATAAATTCTCCAAGAGCAGTTGTAGAGAGCAATGTATCCACTGAGAAGTGATTTAAAATTGCTCTTCAACTGCTGGATACCTTGTTTGTAGAGTCCCACAAAATAAATTCTCGTGCTGGTCCTCCTCAGCAGTTATGTGCAGTTACAAGATGACTGGGCTGTTGACATAGATTCAAGTGGCTTTCTGGTGGGGGTAAGATATAGCTCCTTCCTTGGAACCAGGCCAAGGCTGAGCACTTGCTAAACACTTGGGAAATAACAGATTTCATGACTTTATGGTCCAGAATGCTTGTTTTGGTTTGTGTGTCTGTGTGTGTGTTTTTTTTTTAACTTGGCTTTTCACTAACACAGAGATATACATGCAAAAAAGAAAAGAGCTATTACAGATTCAAAACATAATAAAACCTAGAATCTTTTGCCCTCTCGGAACAAGATACTTCACAGAGCACAACTCTCTCCCTGCAGAGAAAATGAGAGAACAGACAATACATGACAGATTATTCATATTCCTTGGGTACTGCGATGATAAACATTGTACATGCTGAAGAGCTTGTATTACACTAGAATAAAAAGTGGAAGTAAAGATTGTCCAATATGTTTCTTTATTCGCAGAATTTGAAGTCCCTTTGTTTCTTTTGTACGTTAAAATGTGCCTTTATAACTGAAGACAAGTCTGTAGAGGCTCCTAAATCAGTTACAGACATTCTCAGAGTGAGTCCAAGTACTGTTTGAAGACTGCCATGGAATATGAGTGGACACGTTCCCACAAAGCCACAACTTTTCTAAACTGGAAACAGAATATTCTGCAAACTTATTTTGGGAAAGGTGCTCATATATTTATGATTGAAGGGTATTTTTATTTATAGTTTATGTGCAAATAATCGTCCATAGGGAGTGTGGATGCTATTCTAAAGCTCTGTGTCATTTTTCAACTTGTCTTTAATTTATCCTGAGGTTTGAACATAGAGTGTGTAAAATGGAGGATGTTGCTAGTTTGGAACCAGAGTAGTTGAAAAATCACTAAAAAAGTTAAACCAACAAAATGTCTCTGCAAGCAAACAAAATCCTACCTACTCCTTTTTTTCCACTGCAAGAAGAGGCTTCTAGGAGCGGTCTTCCGAACGAATGGAGGGAACTCCCAGTGACCATGACTTGGATGTATGGGCTAGACATTTCTGCCCTTCGAGAGCTGACCCTCAGGAGAGCAGCTGGGCTGTGACTTCTTGTCTCTTCATGTGGGCTGGGGACGAGTATGTCCAGGTCAGCATTTGTAAATCTGGCCTGCTTTGCATGTGTTGGAAACAGTAGAGTATGGCAATTACAGGTTTCTCCTACTCCCTTTTGATGTGTTTCTGAAACCAGTTAGTTTCTACCGGTTAATTTGAACATTTCTGTTTCTGCTATAATTAAAAAAAAATAGGAAGTGAGGAATTCAATGAAGCCTGAATTGGTGCTTACTGCAGCTGATGGAAAGATTCCCTTTGATTTGAAGATTTATTAGAGCAACATATCTTGAAAACATTCGCTCCTTGAGTCCTTACTGGTGCCAGCCAGACTTCCCTTAAAATTCGTTTGAAACAACCAAGGCCAAGTCACGTCTGTCTATTCAGTTCTGGCAGTATCTTTAGGAATAACTGATTTACCTTAGCAGAGGTAAATAGCATAGATAAAACTAATATTTTTTTTGACTACTAAACCAGTAATTGCTTAGAAACCCCCAGTTACTGAATGTACTGAAAACACTTTTTGTGTTTGTTTTGTAAAGTCAGCAAACACCGCTACCACCTCTCTCTTAAAATCACCTGCAGTATTTAGTAAACATAAACAAATAGTTCGCACACTTGTCTTGTGGTTTGGTGGTTTGTTTTGGTTTTTTTTTGGTTTTGTTTTTTAGGTTGTCCTCAAACTCAGCATCCAAACCAAGATGTTCAGACTTTGCCTCAATTCTAAGGGAAAAAAAAAAAAAAAATCTTTTGTTTCAATAAGGACTGTGTTGGTAATAGTTTTTCTCTCATTCTCAATTTCTTATGAAAATAGCAACTTTGCTTTTATTTTTAAGGCCTGATTCTGTAAGGTGGGGAGCTGTTCTGAGGTATGCCGAGCGCTCCAGGCTTGCACGGAGGCATTCTGCTCTCCTCAAGTTTTAAGTCTTCAAGCCTTACATTAAAAGCTTAAAATGTTAGTAGGCGCTGAGACACTTACTGAGTCAGTCTTCATTTTATTTGTGCTGCGTAACAGCAGCAAAATGGTTACTCAGAACCTAGATACAACAGAGAGGAGGCAGCTAATGTGAGATTAATTGCTTCACGTTATTAACAAGGCCTTTGTCTTTGATTTTGCAGAAAGGTATGTCTGTCTGTACCCCCCGCAGTTGTGCGGTATAAGAAATGTTCAGCTTTTGTTTGAAAGCTTCAAGTGCACAGGCTCAGAAGGGGAAAAAAAAGCAAAACAAAACACTTCCCTAGAAGTACTGTGTAGCTGGTTGGGGTCTTTATATTCCATGTAAAAAGCAAAATACACCTTTGCAACTTTGATTGCATATTGCCCTTTCACAGTAATATCTTTGGTTTTATTTTTCTTTTAGAGAGGGGGAAAAATGGAGGTTTGTAACGGGAAATACAAGTATTGCTAAATTAAAATCTGTTTGGTACCTTTCACGGCTGTGTGGAAATGGTTAGTATTTCTACCAAAAAGCCAGGGCAGTATGTTTTGAATGCGTTGTGCTGTTATTAGAACACGGTTGGGTTTTTTTTTTTTACAGTTGTTTTCCCTATGTACAGTAACTCTGACACTTGCATAGTAATGATGGTAACGATGTGATAGATTATTCACAGTTGTAATGATTATGATGCCATACTTATAAATTGTGTAGGGAAAAGTATTTAAGATTTTTTTTTAATGTCTTTTTGTAAAAAAATAAGGAAATTGCTATCATTTAAATAAGACAGAATTATATTCTTACACCTTAAGGGATACACAAGAGAGATTCTCTGTAATAATGTGAAAGTGCCCAAAGTAGATCAGACATGGAGAAGCTACATTAACATATTTTTAAAGGAAAAGTACTGTCTCTTGGCTTTTGTGTCTCTTATACCCCATAGTGCTAGTGTTTTACAGTCCTTCTATTGTCCATTACTGCAAACACGTCCAGATGAATTCAGCGTTTAATGTTAAAAATCTTATAACATGCCAGTTTGATTTGTAGCCCTTCATATCATGGAATGCTAATTAAAATCATATTTTTGCATATGTCATGCCTTTCATGTACATATGCAAATAGAGTCTATTGCCTTTCAGCTATTAGTAATTAACTTTATGAAGGACAGCTGTAATACATAATTAACAAAAATGTTTGCAAGCCCTTTTCACACTGAAAGTTGCAGCAGTAAAATTTTTGCTTATCGAGAGAACCATTTTAGTTTGAAGCTTCAGTCTGATACCTAAATTGTTTGAAGCAGTCACATGACATAATTAAATTGATGTTATAGTCTTATCAGCAGAAGAATGGTACTTGATAGGGTCCTATCTGTTTCATTACGTATGTCACCAAAATGAAAGTAAATTATCTGTGTTTTGTTTGGTAAAAACATAATGCCAGGCTGTACGTATTCTGTTGCTGCTGTGGATGCTTTGAACAATGTCTTGCCAGTTGGAACAATATTCCTCCTCAAAATGTATTCAAGATCACGTGCTTCACCTTTTCCATCCGTTTTTTTCACAGGGCTATAAAATAACTAAGGCTATTAATTTATTTCCATGTATATCTCTTTAAATAATTAATACAATGAAATCTGACCAGATATAAGCAGTGATTAAAGCATCTGATCTTGCTATGTCTTTGTGTTACTCATTAAAAATAATGGAACTACTCATATGAAGTAGGGTTGCAGGATGGGCGCGTTATGCTTCAATAAATTCCAAGGTGTAACTAAAACTGCATTAGTTTATAACATGAGAAAAATGTTATTTAGGTAAAATAGATTATATTATCAGTATATTGTATAAGATCTAATTTGCAAAGGGAAGCAGAGGCAGGTTTTCCATTCTTTGACCAGCAATGTATGGTTGTGATTACTTGTAAGAAAAAGAGCAAAGTGACTGCAATCTGAAGAAAACCTGTCGTTACAGAATGGACTCCCAGATTGAAATTGTAGTCTAGCAGGGGTTTTTAAAAGTCTACCTTTAATAAAATATGCTCAAGTACATGCTCAAAACAGAATAACACTGTATTAAAAAAAAAGTATTAATAAAAAAATAATCTTCCTGGGTTTTCTGTTTGTTTGGTAGGGTGGCATTTGTGATGAAGAAGCATTTGAATACTCATTTGCTGGGCAAGCATGGAGTTGGCACACCCAAAGAAAGGTAAACTACTATAAAATTCTTTCTCATTTTACCTTGTACAGTATGTGGAGACCTTACCTGGAATATTTAGTTTACCCAAACTGAATTCACCTGGACTTCTAGCTCAACTCCAACTACAGAGGGAGTTAACATGCTTAAGTGCTTTGCCACCATGATGCTTACGATATGTCTGTGGGTGTCAACAGAAAAATTGCTGTAGAAAGCAATTCTACATAAAAGGTGTAGGAATTGCACCTTTTGGGGCAATTTTTTTGACAGGTGGTATTATTTTCTCAAAATTTCCATAGTTGTAACTGTCCCTCCAAGTACAGAATCAATTTTTTTTATTTTTTTTTTTTTCCTTGCTGGCCTTGATGTTCATAGGCTTATACAATGATTTTCCAAGATTTATGTTGATCGCTGAGGTCAAAGCCACAGAGGAATCAAAAAGAAAGTTTCCTCAGTGTTCTTGAGCAGGAACACAGATCTGGTGTTTTGACTATTTTAAAAATGAATTAATTTATTTTTTCAGTCTGTATACAGTTACTTATTTTGAAGCTTTTTTTTTCCCCGAACAGGTTATTTTTTCTGTGATTTAAAAGGTAACTGTGTTTACAAAGTAAATGGCACTCTGCTTGCAGATAAACAGATTTTTGTCTCAGATTTATTAGGCACATTGTGGCATTGCTATTGCTATTTCATTGAATTTTGGGGGCAACTAGAAACTGGATGGTTTTTGGATAGCCAAAATCGCGTATTTTCTTTCAGTCTGGGTAGATGGAGCTGTCCTACCTGCAGGGTTCATTGCTGGGTACTCGATGCTGTTTCAAGTGTTACTGCCTTGTAACTCATTCTTTCGGTGTAGGCTTTCATAAATAAAGAATGTTTTCTGGTTTTAATATGAAAGAAGGGGAAAATAAATGATAGCTAGGAGTCATAGGAGAACACTGCAAAGCTCTTTCTGGGTCATGTTCATTTCTTGTTAAAGACACTGGCAATGGTGATCGATTAGACCCTTTCCTCGCAACTTTGTCAGGTTTAAATCACTGAGTGACCGAAGAGTAGAGTTTTAAATTAACGCACCATATACACCTTATGTTTGACTAAGCACCTGTTGAAGTGGTGCTTATATTTTTAATGAGATTTCCGCTCCAAAGTGCTTAACCAGAGTTTCCTGAACACATGGTTATTTAAAGAGTTTTGAGATACTCTGTTTCATCTAAAATACAGAATAATGCATCGGAACAACAATTACCATTGCATCGAAGCAGATATATTAAAGTTTATGCTGGTTATCTTTTGTCATAGCGCAACAATTACGAAAAATGTTTTGCTCTGGTGGCTTATTTTGTAACTGGAAGCATTCAATACCAGTATGTTCTTTTACAAGGGAGGTACTTAGTGTATAATCATCATAAATACAACGTAGAGATAACTCGTGTTACCCTAGTGAATATGTGCACAATAAAGGATACATACAATAGATTTCCAAATATAGTATCTTAGCCTGAGAGGCATATTTTTAGCGATCATCATCTTGAAATGAATTCCTAAACAAGCAGGATGCTATAATCTAAATCGGTTGTCGCTGGCTTTTGTTTGCGTGTTTCGTCTGAAAGCCTTCTGGCTGTTTCCATTCTCCCCACTTCTTCCCGTATTCCTCAAAGGCTTTCTGGCTGGCCCGCCAGCGTGGTGGGAGGAGGAGGAGGAGGGGTGGTAGGCAGGTTCACAGCCCTTGCAGCCCCGGCTGCCCGAGGAGCAGAGAACCCAGCTAAGGCCTGCAACCTCCCTGCCCTATCTGCTAGCGCAGGCTGTTGCAGCTTTACCCCCAAGGCCAGCATAAACAAGTGATATTTGAGTGACTTGACGCTCTCTTCATCTGAAATGTCTTCGTCCATCTTTTGAATATTTCTTATCTACAATACTTCTTAGATGGCGCTTCAGCTTAACGTAGGGCAGCATCAAACAGTGGCGGCAGAGCTAAAACAGCGATGTGATTTTCTAGTAGCAGTCCCTCACTGGTGACGGTGGATGCTTAAGCCACGTGATCTAGTGCAGAAAATACCAAATCACCGTTGCTTTCCTTTCCACCTTTTCCCTTCCTGTTATGAGAGAGTTTGGTGCCTTTTAATGGCTTTAGGAACCAAAGAAGTCCTTTTTCAGCATGTTAAACCACCCCGATTTGGGTATAAACATATTACAAATAAAGTTATGTAGTTTCCTTACCTTTTTACAACAGTAATGCCTTGATTATAATTTTGCAAGCTTGCTATTTTTTAATTTCTCTAGGACAGTATAATCAGTTTATTCTTTGTTTTGAATTTGATTCTGCCCTCTGATACATTGCATATTATAGCAAATACTAATAGAAGCTAGCTAAATAGGCTGTGACAATTAAATTAATAATGCATTTTATTTGCAAGTGTTTAGTCTTCATGGTTTGACTGATATATGCAAAGATGGTAATTTATTAAAAGTAAATTCATGTAATTGTACTACAGAATTTGATGGACCAAAAAAAGTTGTCAGCATGACTATCATCAAAAACAGAAAATTGAAATAAGTTCAAAAGGGTGCTTGAAAAAAATAGTTATAACCCATACACCCTGAGAAACTGGTGCCCTTTGAACAAACTTCTCTGAAAGGAATTTCTGGTGACAAATACTGAAACAGTTCCGAGAGGGACAGAAAAACATACAGCTACAATTTATTAAGCAGTACCAAACTAGTGCACCTTGCTCTCTGTAGCTTTCCATGACTACTGGCGTCTTTTGTATGCACAAAAGGGAGGTGTTATGGGGGCTGTGGAAGTGTTTGCATGTGCAGATATAGAATTAAGTATAATTCATAATAACGTTGCTACTAAAACACCTTTTGTTTTGAGGTTGGTTTGGGTTTTTTCTTTTTTGGAAGGTAAAATTGATTTCAGGGGAAAATAACTGTGCAACTGAAAATCACGGAAGTTTAAAAAAATAGCCTTGTAGTAAATGTCTGCACATTTCAGCCAGAAAAAGCCCTATTGCCTAGTCCATTATGATCATTACCATTTAATAGCTAACTCAAAAGTGGAATGTTTTAACACAAAAATTCCTCTAAGGTATTTTTTCCTGTTATTGGAACTGTGATACTGATTTATTGTCAACTTGAATGTGTCTCAAAACTGGCATGTTATCTGCTAAGTCCAAGGCCAGTACATATTTGGTACTTCAGTGTCAGTAATCTTCATGGGACCTATAACTATATCTTATTGGCAGGATAAATCTTTGGCTACACCTTTATTGTGGCTAGGAGACAATGTGGTTGAGGACAAGGTGAATGCATCAGTAGTGTTAATGGTGCCAAGTTCTAATTTCTGGTATGTTGTTATTTTACTTAGGTGTCAATTGTGGCAAAACACAGAGCAGAGAGAGATGTTTCACTATTGAGTGTAAGATATATACATACACTCGGAGAAAAATATGAGCAAGAAAATAAAAATAAAAATCACTAAGTCATTCATCAGTAAAACTGAATTTTGCCACTATTAAGCACAACTCTGGATTTAGAAATTTTTCATGTGAAAAATACATTTAACTATTCCTTAGAGATTTTTTTCTTTTTTTCAGGGCACTATTAGTGCTGTACAATATGCATTTCATAGTATGTAAGACTTTGTTAACTAGAATTCTATCTGCTACATCTGTTTTAAACTTTTTTTTATATAAGTTTACTACAGAAAAGCCTTTACTGACAGTTGTTTAATTACCTCATCTTCTTTATGAATTTTAAATTATGAGTTACCTCTGAAATAACTTTTTGCATATGAGTAATCTCCTTGAGTTAAATAGGATCATTCATATATATATAGTTACTCAGGGCACAAACACTTGCTGAACTGGAATCTGTGTTACAAAACGTTTTCTATAAACATCGTTAATAATATGTTTGGGTTTTGTAAGGTGGTACTAGCATTTTTTCATGGGCTTTAAAAATGGGTTCAATGTTACAGTGCTAGTAACATATGACAATCGTGATCTTCAAATAATCTTAATTGATCGAAAAAGCTGTGTAATGATTTCAACTTGGGAGCAACAGCTAGAAGTAAATACCTATTACTATGTAATAGCAGCCTAAATATATTTGAGATGCTTTTTCAAATAGTGTTGGAAGATAACGTACTTCTAAAATTTGTGTATTTTTTGTACAGCTGCTTTGAAGTAAAAAGAGGAATTTCCTAGGTGCCTGTTGTTCAATGTGCTTGCATAAGCCCGCGTGAATTTTGGAATATCAAATGCTAATAATATGTGTGGTATAAATATGGTAAAATATACAGGACTGCATGATGTGTCATTGGAAGGCATTGCTGAGGTCTGAAAGAAAAGTAGCCAGGAAAAATGAATGGGGATTTGATGTTCTGTATACTCTTAGAAAACTGTTTTGTAATAAATTGTGGTGTCCTGTTAATTCCATTTTGAATGTAAAACTAGAAGTGAATAAAGTCCATCAGGCCAACCCTCTTCTGTTTAATTGAACTGTTAATCCTTCTTTTGAAACGTTTTTCTCTCTTTGAGTAGAGAAATTTCTGATGGTAGCTATTTGTTGTGCTTGTTTTGGATAATATTACCCTATACCTGCAAAATAAAAAGATGCAGTTGATGTTACAGCAGATTGTGGGAAAACAAGTGGCAAAAGTCAGAGAGTGATGTCATACGCACATATGTGTATGCAATCATCTTGTAACAACTTACTCATGTTCCAAAGGAATGAGTTCTGTAAGTGACTGTCTCACAGAAAGGTTTCCAGTTAGAGGTGTTGGTAGTAGATACGGATACGCGGAGGCGAGGCTACCTGTAAGCGCTGGAGGGTAATGTGCTGAGTCTTGCCTTCAAGCTTTGTCATCACCTTTTACTGCTTCTTGCAAATAATTTTGAGCTTTTCAACTGAAACCTAATGTCACTAGTTTAACTAGATAGGAATGAAAAACTTACTTAATTGATTGCTTCCTGCGTTTGGCTTAAAAAGGATTTTGGAGAGTGACAGAATCACTCTTTGGAAAAGCCCTAAGGAAGGAAATGTGGCTTTTCCTTGAAGTATTTACTAGTCAGAAGTTTGTGGTGAGAGGAGGGGAGTGGAAAGGACTCAACATTTTAGCATTGGTTAGGAGCTAAAGTTTTACGCAAGATCTGTGTTAAGCTTTTCAGCATTTTGGAGGCTTACTTGACCTTCGAAAGCAGTATTTTCCTGTCGAGCTCAGCTCTTGGCTGGTGCTATACTGTGTTTCAGAGTGTGAGTGTAGGTACAGGCTCCACCGTCGCTTGCTGCCTGAGTGCTCTTCTCTGTCCGTGGCTGACCCAAGGAACACGAGGAAGCCATTTGGGTTACCTGAGCTTGCATAGCTGTGCCTTCCAGGTACTAGAAGTAGATGAGGTGCTGAAAATTCACAGCTAGGTTTCCTCTTGGCTTGTTGTCTGTACAGGCATCGTATGCGTTTGCTTTGCTACGAAGAAATTGAAAGAGTAAGCAGCCATTTATACTTTTGAAGTCTGTTTTCACAAAGACAAGTGATGAATTCGGCATCTTATCAGAAAGAAAAATAACAACTGAATGACTGTAAAAGAATGATGTTATTTTACTACTACTCATTATTTGTTCTTCTTATCAAATCCTGGCAATCTTACAGCTCAGTTCGGAAGGAGGGGCAATCTGAAGTAAGTTTATTTGAGTTGTCAGGTATGACGTGAGATGTTTTGGAAATTTCTGTAGTCGGCAACAGTCTTCCTGTTGGGAAGGCTTAGCTGCTATGGGTAGAAGATCGAGGGAGCGCCTAATGGGATGCACACTGCCCACAGTGAGCACCTCTGGCTAATTTTGAGTGTTGTAACAAGATATAAATGATGATCTCATTGTATTCATAAACAACCAAGTACTGTCTAGAGCCTAGATAACTAGTTTCATTAGCAAGAGTACACTAACGTTGTCTGTGGATCTGTGGAAGACAGTATGGGTAGCTGCTGAAAGCTGCAGGTTTTTTTCACAACAGTCTGTTTCCAAGGAAAACACGGTTAGTAGTTGCATGCCATCAGCCAAGTAGTAGTCAGCCGCAAACTGATTCCTCCTCTACTGCAGTCAGCTGAAAGTAAGTTGTTCCAGTCATATGTCCCAGCTTGCTTCTTCTGCTGTATGAGTCAGCCATGCAGGCCGAGAGGGTAAGGATTAGGATGGCAATATATCTCCAAATCCCTTTTTACCTGCGCAGGATTGGAAGCGAGAGACCTGTCCAGGCAGTTATGCAGAGTATGTTACACTACTTTGAATTTGCACAGTGTTGTAGTTTGTGGCATTTATGGATGTAAAATGTTCCGTGTCCCGGGGGGTATTATGACTCTCAGCTTTGATCAGTCTATAAAATACAACACAAATATTTATCGAGTACATTGTAAAGGAAATGGAAACATAATCTCTTGACTGTGCTGCAATGAAATATTTTCCATATATTCTGAGGAATCACGAGGAGTATTTTGTAGACTTTGGAAGTGAAAGCAGAAATGCTGTGGCAAATGCTGTGTGTGACCGATGGTAGAAGCTCAGCTTCTAGTTTTAAACCACACACTTCACAATACTTCCATCAAGTTATAATGCCATCAGGACTGTGTTTTTGCAGCCAAAGCAGTTTTGTACTCTGTTGAGTAAGAATGTTTGTCCAGTTTTACTAAAGTTTCACCACTTCAAGGTGGAAACAAATGCTGGAGAACAGTCTCCTGGAGTTGAACGATACCATGAACACAATTCTAAAATCACCTCACAGTACTATAATTTTTTTTAAAAAAAAAGCTGACCGAGACTTAAGTGCTAAAAATGTGGAGGTCTTACTGGACTGTAAAGACAGTCTTCTGTGCCATGAGCCCTCACGATGTGCTCTGCCCTGGTGCCTGGTGGGTAGAATCACAAGATAGCCCAGGTTGGAAGGGACCTTGAAAGACCATCTGGTCCAACCTTTCAGGGGACAGGGAGCCTTGGAGATGATCTAGCACCCTGTCCAATTGCATCTTGAAAATCTCCAGCGATGGGGACTCTACTACGTCCCTAGAGAGGTTGTTCCAGTGAATGGTTGTTCTTACTGTAAAAAATTTTCTTACACCAAGACGAAACCTCTTCCAATGCAACTTGTACCTGTTGCCCCTTGACTTCTCCATGTGGCTCCTTGTGAAGAGAGGGAGACTCTGTCCTCTTTGTAGTAGCACTTTAAGTACTGGAATAGCATGATGAGGTCCCCCCCGAGCCTTCTCTTCTCCAGGGTGGTAGGTGGTGGACAGAAAGCATTGGCTTAGGGACAGGTTGTTTTATGTGAAGACTGTTGCTGTTGTCTATTGATAGTGTATTTGGTAAGGAAAGAGCAACAGTAGCATTCTGCATCTTAAAACACCTTTCGATCCTGGAAGTGAAGCTGAACGGTGCTATTCTGTGCATAGGCTTTTAGTAAAAAAAAAAAAAAAAACCATGATCTTTAAATTACAGTATAAATTTACTTTGATAAACAGCAGTAACTATGAGGCTTCAGCAGTCAGTTTCATACAGGTTGTTCCACCTTCTCTTGGTGTTGTTCTGAGTTGAAATACAAGGTATTACTCTCTGACGCCTGATAAATAGTCCTTATAAGCAATATATTGATACTGCTGGTGTTTGCTAGGTGAGAGCTTGTATGGCAAAACTACTGTCAAAAATTATTATTGCACAACACCTAGAGGCTAGATCCTTAAGAGCAACGCGGCAAAAAAAAAAAAAAAAGATGGAACTGGCTTTGTGCCACTTGTGTTACCAGCTTTTTAGTTGTATCATGGCTGAGGGCTGCAGCCTCTGAATTCCTTTATGTGTGTGTGTATGTATGAAAGTAAAATACATATGTGGTGTCTTTTGTAGAAAAACTTAATATGCTCTTTAATAAGACTAATATATTAGTTTCATCCATGCAAGAAAACCCTTCTTTGAGAATGGGATTCTATTGGAATTATAGTCGGAATGCAGATGTATTTTGCTGGGCTAGAGAGCCTCAGATATATAGTAGCATTTTGTACCTTCAGCACATTAATGATGGTGAGCAAAATAAATAGCTAGCCATGCATGACTGATAGAGAGGTTTAGCACTGCACCCTTGGAAACAGGCTTTTGGATTAGCCTTGGGTCATGATCTGTGTC